>OZ007593.1:4174470-4774470 GCA_963931845.1 Maratus michaelseni
GAGTTGTCTGATTGATGCCACAATTCTAGTGACGTATGCAGAATTTATTTTGTGGTGGGGGAGTAACTAGTACAAACATCCAAAAATGTTGAACAGTTTTTAGAAATATCTATTGTATTGATTTCTCTTCCACCCCCCCTCCTTTTTTTTAACATTTCGAGGAAGGGAGGGGGTGTGAATTTATTTACCTCTAAAGAGTATGCAACTTTTTTTTTTTCCTTTTTCGCAGCAAATTTGTACAGTGTGAGACGGGCTTTTAAATTATTAACCACAGAAACTCACCCAAGAGGTCAATTTTGGCTGGGGTAGGGAAAGAGGATGTACCTATTGGGAAAAATAAATTTTTGCGCATTATTATATTTTAGTTGGGGAGGGGGGGGGGGGGTAGTTGTCTCAACACTAGTCCCTCAAACAAATTTAACATCACAGTGGTATCACTTTGACTATATCTGCTCAGAGACAAATGAGGACAAGTAGTAAATAGTAATGGAGTACACACGGCACATGGCACACACAGTGTCAAAAGGAATTTACATGTAGTCAAGCTCGAATTCTTAAAAATCATTAGAAGATAAGATGTGAAAAAACAAGTCCTGAAAGAAATGTTAAATTTTTGAACAAACGGCCTGAAGTCATATTGGTTTCCAATGAAGATATACCTTTGTGCCTTGTGAGGCCTGGCTTTTACGATCAAGTGCCGACGGTGACATTGATTATTTTTTCTTGGTAGGTGATATAAACAACACGGGACTTCCTTCTTCCTAATAGTTAGGAAATGTGTTTTGTCCCCTCTCCACTAACTTCTGGGAATGCGATTGATTAATTCTTGATCATTCTTTCTTCCAACATGGGAGAGCTGACTCGATCTACTTTGATTCCATTACAAAAAAGTAACAGTTTAAATTTAATACCCACTAAAGTTTTACCCTGTAAAAAAATATCTTGGGAATGAAATTAACGGAGACCTATAATATATATATTTAAGTAAGAAATAGAAGAAACTGGGTTAAACTGCAGATAAAAATTGTAGCAAACACGTGGAATGCCATTCATAACGAAAAACATTTTGAAGGAATTTGGTGCCATGTTAGGTTTTTTACTTGATAAATATGGTATTTAGGATGCATTAGCACCATAAAACATAACATACTTTCAAAACATAATTTAACAAAAAAATTAATTACCTACGTTTGGCGCTTCTAGTTGAAAATATGGGGGGGGGGGTTCAAAATTTTATTTTATTTTACTTTAGTGTTCTAAAATTCTGGGAGAGTGTAAGGAAGTGTGGAGGGAGGGCAAATCACCTCCTGACCCTTCTTGTTATGGGATTTGATTTTATTATTATCTTTATTTGATTAACGGTTTCAAATTGCAAAATTCGAGCAAGTGCAGAGAAACGAAAACTTTTCCAGTACTGTTGACAGCTACGAAATGTGTTACAATTTGTTCAAAGTTTTATGAAGCTCAGGGGTTGCTACAAGAATTGAAAATTTGGTTGACCGATGTGATGGTGTAAGGCAGGTTTGTGTACTCTTGTACGGTCGATCTCGTTGTCCTGAATTTTGGGAGGTTTTCATTAGATGTAACGTGACTTACCTTAGAAACCACCTTAGAAAGACTATAGTATACGAACTATTTAAAATTGAAGTATTAAGAAAAATTTAATATTTAACATGAAATTAACATTTGTGGAATGCAAAGTAATTTATCTGCCATTTGAAGCATATTTTTAACGGAAGATGCATAATTTAAGTTGGTAACTGTATAGTGATTGATGCGGGGCACAGAACTTTTTCTGTTTTCTTTTTATGCAAAGATTACAAATTATTTTAATGACTGTTACTTGATAATTTTTCGACAAGGCAGGAAGTAGCTAGAAATTCTGGTATATTTCGGCAGGACCGTGCGAAGAGAAAACTGAGCGCAAGTTTCAATCCCCCCCCCCCCCTCCACTTCTCTTTGTAATAAAATTGTGTCACAAAACTGATAAAGTACAGGAACATAATTAAATTCTATTTAATAAATATTTGGCGTTTATTTTGCAACTTTAAAAGGTGTAATTTTAATTCAGAAATCTTAAACAACTAATAAATAACTTTACAGATAATTGCTCTTATTTGTTAGAGAAATCATGATGTCTTGCGACTGTAAAAAAAAAAATGACGAAAACAGAAAAAGAAATTTCCCGGGTAAATGATCGCCGGTCAAAAAATGAATAAATAAATTATTAAAACCGTGGTTAGTAGTAAAAATTCGGCATCCACTCATTTTCCGAGCTTTGGAATAAAGGTTCCATTTGTCCCCCTTTTCGCAAAATTGTGCAAATTTTAAACTTTAAAATTTCGTACACATCACATCTTTAAATGATTTTTTAATACTTGGGATTTCATTATTGCAATGAATTCATACAAATAAAACTTGTAATTATGTATAGAAAAATAGAATAATATTATTATATAACTCAATACTCAGAAATAAAAATTTCTTCCCAATGATAAGATTTTTCTTTTTTACAAATCTAGTCGAAATTCTTGATCCATTTGGTCATCTATCTCCGGAAACGAAAGGAAGGGACAATTTGAAAGAAACAGGAAACTGCCCCTCGCCCCCCTGAGGTAGGGTTGGAGATTGTAGCAATTATCTATTGTTGAGAAGATACTTCGCCTAATGAAAGGGGGTAGGCATATTTCTTACACACGGGCACGCCAGTATTGGAGGTATTTTCTCCAAACGACTTATCACGGCTTCGCCGGTATAGAAGCCTTTCTAGGAGACCGGCTTAAGAAGGGCTCGCCTCTTTCGGATTACAAGTGATTCATATTGGCAATGTGACGCTGGACCGATATGTGATGGCCGAAAGTGGTCCGATTAGATTTGCCAACATCGGTCCGAATTTGGAATATTTTATTTTAGCCGATGCTTTTTTTAAATTTGTTTAAATTTTGTTGGGAATATTAAATAAATTATTTTTCGAAAAATTAGTGTAGCAGTATGAAATAAAACTTATAATATTCCCTTTTTTACCTTTTTTTTTTTTTTTTTTTTTTTAACAAACACAGATGTAGGGAAAATAATGGAATGTTTAATCGTAGCAGAATTTTTTGCGCTAGGGATATAGGCCGAAAGGGGGGGGGGGTTACCTCCGTGAGGGTCTTCTAACCCGTATTTATGGCAACGTTCGAAGGAAACCACCGAAAACTCCGAACAGTTAGGTCGACGAGCGCGACAAGGGTTTGAACGCAGCACCTCCGATTTCCAGCATTGAGAACAGAACTTATCAGCTAGTAGTGGGGTATTTAATCGTAGCAGGTGCTTTTTTTCATTGTTTGCGTTTTGTTAGGAATATTAAATACATATTTTTAAATTTAATATATATTAAAATTTTCTAATTTTTTTTCGAAGAATCAGTGTAACAACATGAAATAAAAACATGATATTCGACTTTTTTTCTCCATTTTTCTGGGTTAAATAATAGAATATTTATGTAATTCGGAATATTGAATCGTAGTCGATGTTTTTCTTTTGCTGATGTTTTTGTTCGTTATTTGTGTTTTCTTGGGAATGTTAAATACGTTTTCTAATTTTTATTCGAAGAATCAGTGGAACAATATAAAATAACAACTAAAATAATATTTACTGTTTTTTTTTTTTCATTTTCTATCAAAAATTGATGTGGGAAAAATAATGGAATATTTATAGTCTTAGCCGTCAATTTTTTTTTTTTTCAATTGTGATTAACCGGCATTTTTTAGGTAGATTTTGTAAGAAATACTAACTATTACATTCTCCCCTAAGTTGGAATTTTTGAAATATTTTTGCAGATCTACGCCGATCATGACTCCCAGAACCCAAAACCATCCCCGGTTCAAAACTTTATCTATCTATCTATGTCACTTTTTATAGACACGATAACGGCAATAATTCTGCACAAATCTCTTCTAAACTGATACATAAAATCAAAGGGCATAAAATATCGGTCAAGTTCGTTAATAGGCAAAATCAAACCAAGGGAGGGGAGGAAATGGGGGGCATTTTGTGAAAACATAAATAACCCCATAATTTCTTAATTATGATACGTATCGAATCCATTTAAAGTTATTATTACTTCCAGGAAATGGGCCGAAAATTTATGTATTGCAGATTTTTGATATCATTAAAAATGGCCCCATAGGGGGTAAAAGGGGGTTTTAGAAGAAAAAAATTCATAACTTCGCAAATTCAACAGATATTAAATCTGCTTGAATTTATTATAAATCCTCTTAATATTATCTAAAACTTTTATATTGATAAGTTTTTTATAGGACCAACCCTTATATATATTTAAAAAAAAATAAAATAAAAAAAAATAAAAAAAAATCTTGCCGGCTTCGCCAGCAAACAAGTTGGGTTTCGAAGTGGGTGGTTCTAACTGCCGCATCATGGCAAAAAGGTTATTTCTTCCGCAATTTCCAACAAACAGGCGCCCCACAGTCTGCGTCTTCAAAATTTACCTGTGCCTGTAGGCCGAGCCGTCAGGGACTTCTTTTTCGATTGTGATTAAGTCTGAGTTTTGTTACTAAATGCATGTTTTTTAAAATAATGTATATTATATATTTTTACTCTTCTTTTGAGGAATTAGTGTAACAATATCAAAAAAAGTATTATTATTTATTTTTATTTATTTTTTTTAATAAAAATTGTGGAAATATAATAATTTATATTTTTAAAAATGAAATATAAAATGTATTCAATATTTTACACAAATTTCAAATAGACATATTAGACGTGATGACAAATACATATATGGAAGGAGGATTGTTTGCTTTGTCACCGCCCCCCCTCCTCCCCTCCGACTAACGAGCACGGTGTGTGGGCGATATTTAGACGATTGATCATACATTAATTTTACAACAATCTAAAAAATTTAAATTCTAGATTTTTTATTAAAAATTTTCAAGTACTTTGCCATTAAACCTGTTTTTTTTCCCCAACCCAAAGGTCATTTAAAAAAAAAATTATCTAAGTATCCATATAATATTTTTATTAAACATGAAATAATAATGCATTTCTTGTAAGCATTTATCAAGAAAGTTTCGGACTTTGGGATAATTTGATGATGGTCAATGCTTTGAGACACGCTTTCACATCCAAAATTTGATTATGAGAAAGCGCCAATACAGAACTAACACGCCAAATCTGGGATGATATCTGCTACTCTATTGTCTATAAGGTGGGCGCGTAGCAAAGGGAAAGCGATGCGATCACTGCGCGCGCATGCTTGCCAAACTAGATTTTGACTTTTGAAGAGGGGAAATTGCAACCATAGAATAGACGCTTGCGTTTTTATGTACTGCTGATTTGAGATGCGTGAAGCGTGACACATGCAGAAGAAATAATAATAATGGTAAGTCTGCTTAATTTTGCTTTAGTTAAATCTAAATTAATCTGAATTAAGTTAATTATTTTTGCATATATTTAGTTGTTTAAAGATTTATTCTCTTTTAACGATTAACTTTGCGTATGAATTATTGTTGTAAAAAATGATAAAAGGGTTAAAATAGAAAAATATGTTTTGGAGTTTTTATCTTTTTATTATACAAGTTTTTATGACATGTAGCATATTTTTAATTATTAATAATTAATAATAATTAACGAATCTTGATAATAATTAACTAATTCCTAAAACGTTTCTTTATTATAAGAAATGCAGAATGACATTTGGTTATGTGTTATCCATTTGGTGCTCCACAATTTTACAATACTCGTGTCGTTCCTGTATTTAAAAAAAATAGTCAAAATTTTCGATTTGCTTAGTAATGATAATTTGAATTTTATTTTATTTAAACTTTAATTTATTCAAAGTTACTAATTCATTCATTTTTTAAATTACTTAAAGCGATTTCTTTTTCACGTATCCTGAAACTTTTACGCTGCTGTATAAAAATGCCTTTCTAATACTATTCAAGAGCAGATGATTTCATTTGTGCTTTAAATTTATTAAACTTGTTTAATACATTTTATTTCTATCAAATTTAAAATAAATGATTTTTAATTAAATCAATGTATATAAATATTTGACATTTCCAATGTATATAATATACACGAGAGATTTTGAAAGTGTATATTTATATTTGAAAAGGAAAGATTTAGAAAAAAAAATTAAGAGCAAAAAGGAAAAACAATATTGTAAATAATGTTACTTTATTTTTTTTAAATGTAGTTATGGAGCATCAAATTATATGTCCAAGATATAAATGATTTAGAAAACATTTGTCCTTCTGTATAAATGAAAAAATATATAAAGAATTTAGTAAAAGCTAAAAATAAGGAAATATGCAACATGTCATTCATATATATTTTTTTTAAATAAAGTTACAAAAATGTATTTTTCTAATCTTGCCCAGAAATTACATAAACTCTAAATTTTGTTTTTTATATTTTTAAAAAAGAGAATAATGTTTACTAAATTAAATTATGCAAAAATATTTAACTTAGTTGAGATGCTGACGGATTTAATAAGGCTAAAACAATTTAACATAATTTATAGCAGACTTATCATTTTAAGAATAATAAAAAAGGAAAAAGAAAATCACACAAACATTCATTTAAAGCTTTCACAAAATAAAATAATAACAAACAGGGTAGATTAAATTTTTTAACAATGTTATTTAAATTCATTTTTTATTTTCTGTGTAAAATTAAAGTTCGAATTTTTTAATTTATTAATAAATAGTAAATTACCGGAACGAAATTTAGTTTATTTGACTTAAAAAATAATAATAAAAAAAATCTGAAAAAAATTTAGATGTATTGTTTTATAGTTTCCTAGAAAATATTTTATGTTTTTAAATCAAGTTTTACAGCGACACTTAGAAAGGAAAATGTATCTAAATTTTACTTATTGTATAATAAATTTGTTTTTTACAGCTTTATAGAACAAAAATTAAATGTATTTATAATACTTGCCACATTTTGTAAAAGTGAAAAAAAAAAATTACTTTATCATTATTGCGTTTAGAAACACAAGATTCAGATATTGTTAAAGTATCTATGCTAATATAATGTAAAAAAGTAAAGCTTGAAGCATTTTTTTTTCTTTTTTAATGGCAGGGGCTATTAATAGTAAAACGGTATCCGTGAGGGGGGAGGGGGTTGCTTACATCTGAAAAATGAAATTCACCATTTTTACCTAAATAATCAAAGTAAAAAAAATTAAGTACAATTAAGTGGAGTAACCCCCCCCCCTATTCTGCTGCTAGTTCCCAATAAAAGGGATGCTTTCGGCAGTTTAATGCTTGCCGATATCGGACCACATTCGACAATACTACGGATTTGTTATCAGTATACGGTCGGCACAGCATCTCGCCGTTGTTAGCGTTGCCGGTACCGGACCATATTCGGAAGGTGTGCGGATAACTGTTGGTATACAATCGGCACAGCAGAGTGCCGTCGCTTCTACCGGCGTTGCCGATACCGGACCGACTGTGCGCCTATCTGTCGGGCGTCAGTCGCGCGGCGTGTCGAAAAAGTTACGGAACCCGTACGGCAGCTGGTATCGTGCCGATACCGTCGGTAACGGCAAAGCGGCAATCGGGCGATTGCTTACCGATAGATCTGTGTTTGCTGGGGCGCTTCTGGCAATAGTTTTGGGGGTTCATTGGTTAATTATAAAGGGGGAAAGGGGGATACCCCCTAATTTAGATAAATGAGTTTTTCATGCAAAATTATCCGATTTTCTTCAAATTTTGTATATAGGTTTATTGTGATGATGCGCTTCTCTGAATAGTTTTGGGGGTTCATTGGTTAAGTATAAAGAGGGAAAGGTGGGGGGCAATCCCCCCTTAATTTAGATAAATGGGTTTTTCATGCAGAATTATCCCATTTCTTCCAATTTTGTATATAGGTTCATTTTGATAATGCGCTTCTGTCAATAGTTTTGAGGGTTCATTGGTTAAGTATAAAGGGGGAAAGGGGGATAACCCCCTAATTTAGATAAATGAGTTTTTCATGCAGAATTATCCGATTTTCTTCAAATTTTGTATATAGGTTCATTGTGATGATGCGCTTCTCTGAATAGTTTTGGGGGTTCATTGGTTAAGTATAAAGAGGGAAAGGTGGGGGGCAATCCCCCCTTAATTTAGATAAATGGGTTTTTCATGCAGAATTATCCCATTTCTTCAAATTTTGTATATAGGTTCATTTTGATAATGCGCTTCTGTCAATAGTTTTGGGAGTTCATTGGTTAAGTATAAAGGGGGAAAGGAGGGGATAACCCTCCCCCTAATTTAGATAAATGAGTTTTTCATGCAGAATTATCCGATTTTCTTCAAATTTTGTATATAGGTTCATTGTGATAATGCGCTTCTCTGAATAGTTTTGGGGGTTCATTGGTTAAGTATAAAGGGGGAAAGGGGGGCTAATCCCCCCTTAATTTAGATAAATGGGTATTTCATGTAGAATTATCCGATTTTCTTCAAATTTTGTATATATATTCATTGTAATTAGAGACTTCCCTGATTAGTTTAAGGGGTTCATTAGTTAACTATGAGGGGGGTAACGTTGGGATGACCCCCCCTTAATATACTGTTGATTTCTTTATTTTTCGAGGGGCATATTTCAAATTCTTTGAAATAAGAGTATAATATACAATTAGTGTGAATAGCCTGTGAGCTCAATGCCCTCAGTTTAACTGGGCAGTTTTCCTTTTTATTGATCTAAATTTCCCAAAAAGTGGCGCTGCTATGCTGCATTTTGCAGGATTTACACGATTTTAGCAATAGTCATATCTCAAGAACTAATGCACGGAATTTAATAAAACTTTAGATTCAGTTAGACCGTGATATAAATGGGTGCTGTTTCTTTTTAGTGTATGAGAAACCTGTGTGAGATAGAAGAAAGTTTTGGGATTGACACATCCGACTAGTTTTGTGTGTGTGTGTCCCCCATGTGCGTTTTTGTTATTTATCTGCTAACATATATTTTTTCCATTTGCTACTGTATCTCTTTTCAATTACAACTACATACTTGTGGGATATTCCTCCATGTTCATTAGAGCTCGCATATTATCCAGGAAAAGTCCAACACAGAATGTAAAAAATGCAGATTTAGACAGCACCCCAATGCTCTAAATGAGAGAAGTAAACGCTCCACAATTTCTTTATAATTTAGAGACTTTCTGTTTGACAAACAATTTTTACATACTTTTCAAAAGTGCTTTTTGTGCTATTTTCTCGATAGCATTGAGTTTATTTTTTGAAGTAGGATCTTGAAGTTCTATTTCAGGTCCAACAAAGGCCTTCTTTTATTTTGGACCCTCTCATGCGTGGAAATTTGCCCATCAATTGTATAAATTCGTCACAGTCTTTATTCATGGCTTTAACAAATTGTTTTATAAGTCTAGTATTCATATGGAGAGTAGGTAAACATATTTCTTGTCAACTAATAACTGATGTGAAACATATTGTTATGAATTTTGTATATATCTGTAAATATTCCATTTGTTTAAATTTATTTTATTATTGTGAAAATTGCAGTATTATTAATGTATTTCCTATTGAGCATCATGTAACTCAATGCTAAAGGCCTCAGGTGGTTTGCAAGAAAAACAACCTTACACCCTCATCTTTATAATGGAAGTCTTATGGAAATATCGCCAAGGAATGGGTTTATCGCCAAGTTGGCGATGGTTTTGGCGACTTATTTTTGTCGCCAAATTTGGCGATATATCGCCAAATGTCGCCAAGTTGGCGACTTTTTGTGCTACCCCCCCTTATACATTTACATTGGGATCCTTTCACGTTTGGAGTACTCTATCGAGAGTTGAAGGACCTTCTGGTAATTTCTAGCATCTGAAAGCTCTGGAATAATCTGGAAAGATCTCTGAAACCTATATAAGGACCTCCATCAGTTCAGTTGAGTTAGTTGTCTGTCAACTGCGATTGAATTCATACGAGAGGCTTTGCATTGAGAACTGTGTTTCTCGGATCGATTTTGTCGTTGATACGTCGTATTGAACGCATTGTTTCTGTGTGAAATTTTGCTGTGCTTTTATTGAATTTGAAGATTACTGAATATCTTGTAATTTTCAGAAGATATTAGTGTTCGTATTGCACTGTTTATAGTGAATAAAGCCTTTTGATTGTTCTCATATATTGGCATCAGTCCTTTAGAACCCCGAGCTCACAACATTTGGTGTCAGGAGTGGGGTTGAATGCCGATCACCGGAGCAATGGAGGGTGAACTGAAACAATTATTGGAGAAATTAGCTGCAAACCTTGGCGAGATGAAAGAAGAAATGAAGAAAGATATGTCAGCGATGGATGAGAAAATGACTGCGAATCAGGCTGAGATGTCAACCAACCTTGCTGAGTTGAAAGAAGAAATGAAGAAGGAAATGACTGAGAATCAGGCTGAAATGAAGGAAATGTCGGAAGAAATGAAGAAGGAAATGTCAGCGATAGACGAGAAAATGACTGCAAACCAGGCTGAAATGAAGGAGATGTCAACCAACCTTGGCGAGTTGAAAGAATTAATAGATAATAAAATAACATCTTTAAATGAAAGAATTGACAGCGTGGAAAACAAATTTGAAGGAAGATTTCAAGAAATAGAAGAAAATGTTCAATTGACAGCCAAAACCGTAGAAGAAAGAGTAGAAGAAAAAGTTCAAAAGATCGCCAAGACCGTTGAAGAAAGCATAGAGAATGTAAAAAAAGATTTGGAAAATGTGAAGAAACAAAAGATAACTGCCGAAAACTATCCCGAAGATGTTAAGTATCAATCTATGCTTCCTCGTTCCTGTATTAAACTCTCGACCTATGACGGAAAATCCTCATGGCCAGTTTTTAAGACACAATTTGGGATCGTAGCGGACGCCAATGGATGGGATTCCCAGACAAAGGCTTGCCAGTTAGCTGCTTCTCTACGAGCTGATGCTGCCGACGTCCTACAGACTTTGCCTGCAAATGAACCGCTGGATTTTGAAACGCTCGTCAGTGCCTTAGAATTGCGCATTGGCGAGAAATGCATGAAGGAATATAGCAGACTCCAGCTCAAATCTCGACAGCAGAAATCCACTGAATCCCTGCAAGATCTTGCTACGGATGTCGAGAGACTTTCACATCTTGCTTATCCTGACTGTCCGACTGAAATTAGAGAAAGCTTGGCTCTGCAGCATTTTATTGATGGTGTGCGTGACTCTGAGATCCAGAAACAACTCCGGATTGCAGATCTCAGTGACTTAAAAGGGGCTTTAGTTTATGCCCTGAAATTCGAGGCAGCCCAGCAAGCTACAAGGAAAGATCGACACTTTGTGCGAGTAGCCAACATGCCTGAGACGTCGGATAGAGCTGTGGAGCATTTACAGCAGCAGGTGAAGGACATGATGAGGCAGATGAACTCCTTGATGGTCAACAAAACTGGCAGAAAGATCAAGTGCTGGAAATGCGGTGGAGAAGGCCATATTCAAAGAAACTGCCTAAAACGACCCAGCACAGAAGGTAATAGCTCACCCGCTAACGGAGGAGCAAGAAAACTGATTATTGACCATCTTGCGGGGCGGAGGTTTCCAGATCTTAAGAAGCCTCATTTTCAAGTATGTGAAATTTCTGCAAGAAGTTGCGGCGGGAACGGAGTTTTTCTAGTCGGAAGTGTGAATGATTTGCCCTGTAATATGATCATCGATACAGGAGCCAATGTGACCATCATTCGGAAAGATCTAGCTCAGCGTCTGAAAGAAAAACTCTCCTGGACCCCGCCACGTGTTATTCTTCAAACTGTGACCGGAGATAAGATCGATATACATGGAAGAATGATGCTGAAAATAAAGTTTGGGAACGCCGCTTACCATCATACAGTCTATGTAGCCGATATTTCAGACACTTTCATACTCGGACTGGACTTTTTAAAAGAGCATGGGTTTACACTGGACTTTAAGAATAATGAGTTACGCTCTTCTGCTCAAGAAGATGTCACTATTTTCAAACTTGGAAATGAGTCCGGGTCTATTCAACGGATCACAGCCAAGGCAGATGTTATCATCCCTCCACGGACCGAAATGATGATACCTGGATTAACTGGAAACGAAAGAATTTTCCAGTATGGCTTGACTGGATATCCTGAGAAGAGCCCAAAGGGAGTGCTAATAGCATCAGCTCTGGTAGATCTGTCGAGAGATGTGATACCCGTGAGAATTGCAAACGTAAGTGAAAAGTCTAGAATTATCCAGAAGGGTGAAGTGCTTGCAACCTGTGCTCCAGTCACCTGTGTATGCAAAGACCCGAGCTTGATGTTGTCGGAGCCGCCTACAAGTTTAACACCTGAAATTGGACGAAATGAAAATTTATCTCCTGAACAGAGACATGCCGCAGAAAGACTGTTCCAGGAATTTAAGGATGTGTTTTCTCAAAACGAGAGTGATATTGGTCGCACTTCACTGACACGGCATAGAATTGATACTGCCGGCCATCCACCGATTAAACAGCATCCCAGACGTTTGCCGTTCGCTAAACAAGAAGAGATGTCTAAGCTCTTACAACAGATGCAGGATAGTGACATCATCGAACCGTCATCAAGTCCGTGGGCCTCTCCCATCGTGTTGGTCCGAAAGAAAGATGGCTCCACAAGATTTTGTGTGGATTATCGTAAACTTAACGATATCACGAAGACGGACAGCTATCCTCTACCAAGAATAGACGACACGCTAGATACTCTTTCAGGACATAAATGGTTTTCCACGCTGGATTTGAAGAGTGGATATTGGCAAGTAGAGATCCATCCTGATGACAAAGAGAAGACCGCATTTACTACTGGACAAGGACTTTGGCAATTCAAAGTTATGCCGTTCGGGCTCTGCAATGCTCCAGCAACGTTCGAGCGCCTCATGGAGACAGTGTTAAAAGGCCTGACTTTTGAAGCTTGTCTCATCTACCTAGACGACGTCATCATTGGTGGCCGCACGTTTGAAGAACATCTAAAAAATATTCGAAAAGTGTTAACGAAGCTAAGAGCTGCGAATTTAAAGCTGAACCCTTTGAAATGCAAGTTCTTCCAACGAGAAGTAAACTATTTGGGACACATCATCTCAGCTGAAGGTGTTCGAACAGATCCTGAAAAAGTGTCTGCAGTAAAGCACTGGAAACGTCCGGAAAATGTCCATCAGTTGCGAAGCTTTCTGGGACTATGCACTTATTACAGAAAGTTTGTACAGGTGTTCTCCAACATCGCAAGACCCTTGCATAGGCTCACTGAAAGCAAGCAGAAGTTTCTATGGACACAAGAATGCGAGAATTCCTTCCAGCGGCTGAAAGAAGCTCTCACATCCTCTCCAGTCCTTACCTATCCAGACCCCGACAAACAATTCATTGTGGACACGGATGCCAGTCACGAAAGTGTCGGCGCTGTACTTTCTCAAGAAATAGATGGCCAAGAACGAGTCGTAGCATACTGGAGCAAATGTTTATCGAAACCAGAGCGGAATTATTGCGTCACTCGCAAGGAGTTATTAGCTATAGTGAAAGCCATAGAACACTTCCATCACTATCTCTATGGCAGGAAATTTCTCCTTCGTACTGACCACGCATCCTTAACATGGCTGATGAATTTTAAGAACCCAGAGGGCAAAGTAGCCAGATGGATACAACGACTCCAGGAATACGACTTTGACATCAGGCATCGTAAAGGTTCATCGCATGGAAATGCTGATGCCTTATCAAGAAGACCGTGTCCCGAAAGTTGTCGCTATTGTTCCAGAGCGGAGAACAAGTATAATCCCGAACATGTCATACGCCAGACGAAGACTTCACTATCAACGCCACCAGATCCCTGGAGTGATGAGAAGATTCGAGAAAATCAAATGGCAGACTCTGAGATCAAACCAATCTTGGAGTTATTAGAATCTTCTAGCACGAAGCCCAGTTGGAAAGACATCTCGACTTACAGTCCTACGACGAAGCAATATTGGGCTCTTTGGAACTCTCTCCACGTCAGGAATGGTGTCCTGTTCCGAAAATTCGAATCGGAAGATGGGAAGACATCTCGGTGGCAGTTGGTACTCCCTCGATCCCGAATACCAGAGGTCCTCAAGGAATTACATGGCAGTCCCACTGGTGGCCATTTTGGAGTCATGAAAACATTACATAGAGTCGGAGAGCGCTTCTTCTGGGGAAAAGCGAGAGCTGACGTCGAACAATGGTGCAAATCTTGCGATGCATGTGCAGCTCGGAAAGGACCAAAGAAACGTAGCCGAGGAAGACTACATCTCTACAACGTAGGAGCACCTTTCGAACGCATCGCCCTTGACATCCTAGGTCCTTTGCCAAGAAGTGCTGATGGCAACAAATACCTCCTTGTTGTCATGGACTATTTCACGAAATGGCCTGAAGTTTATGCCATCCCTGATCAAGAAGCTTCTACGGTTGCGGATGCCTTGGTACACCAGTGGATATCAAGGTATGGAGTCCCTCTTCAAATGCATTCGGACCAGGGGAGAAATTTCATCTCTGCTGTGATTGAGGGTCTCTGTCAACTTCTCGGAATGGACAAAACTAGGACGACGCCTTTACATTCACAGTCGGATGGCATGGTTGAGAGGTTTAATCGTACCATCCTCAACAATCTCTCACTGCTAGTCTCAAGAAACCAACAAGACTGGGACCAAAAACTTCCCTTGTTTCTTCTCGCCTATCGCAGCGCCGTCCATGAAACAACCGGCTATTCCCCGTCTCAGATGCTTTTCGGTCGTGATCTTCGTCTACCTTGTGATCTGCTTTTTGGTCGCCCTCCAGATGCGCCTTCATCGCCAGAGGGATATGTGCAGAATCTCCAGGCACGATTTGAAGACGTCCACAACTTGGCTCGAGAGCGGATCAATATACAGACGGAGAAGATGAAGACCAGATACGACACGAAAGCCACGGGACATCAATTCAAAGAAGGTGACAAGGTTTGGTTTTATAATCCGACTCGACGTAAAGGACTTTCTCCCAAACTGCAATCGCACTGGGACGGTCCTTATACAGTCCTAAACAGACTGAACGATGTCGTAATTCGGATCTGAAAGTCACCAAGTTCGAAGCCTAGAGTCGTTCATTACGACAGGCTGGCTCCATACTATGGTCATAGTACTTAGTTCATTGATTGTAAAAAGTGTAATGTAAATAATGTAAATTAGTATGACCATGGTCTTGTATATAAGTTAATGTAATTATTTATTTTGCTTAGCATTATTATTATTATTTAAATACTTGTATGTAATAATGTCTACGCTTTAATTTTTTTTTTTTTTAATAAGTGTATATTTTGTATAATTCAGTATTATGAATGTGTTCTGAATAGTATAGCATTTGTTGGTAACGGGTTTGCTTTCCGATCAAAGGTTGAACTGCCCGGGACGTGCAGTCCTTGAGAGGGGGGCAATGTTATGAATTTTGTATATATCTGTAAATATTCCATTTGTTTAAATTTATTTTATTATTGTGAAAATTGCAGTATTATTAATGTATTTCCTATTGAGCATCATGTAACTCAATGCTAAAGGCCTCAGGTGGTTTGCAAGAAAAACAACCTTACACCCTCATCTTTATAGTGGAAGTCTTATGGAAATATCGCCAAGGAATGGGTTTATCGCCAAGTTGGCGATGGTTTTGGCGACTTATTTTTGTCGCCAAATTTGGCGATATATCGCCAAATGTCGCCAAGTTGGCGACGGATTTGGCGACTTTTTGTGCTACCCCCCCTTATACATTTACATTGGGATCCTTTCACGTTTGGAGTACTCTATCGAGAGTTGAAGGACCTTCTGGTAATTTCTAGCATCTGAAAGCTCTGGAATAATCTGGAAAGATCTCTGAAACCTATATAAGGACCTCCATCAGTTCAGTTGAGTTAGTTGTCTGTCAACTGCGACTGAATTCATACGAGAGGCTTTGCATTGAGAACTGTGTTTCTCGGATCGATTTTGTCGTTGATACGTCGTATTGAACGCATTGTTTCTGTGTGAAATTTTGCTGTGCTTTTATTGAATTTGAAGATTACTGAATATCTTGTAATTTTCAGAAGATATTAGTGTTCGTAGTGCACTGTTTATAGTGAATAAAGCCTTTTGATTGTTCTCATATATTGACATCAGTCCTTTAAAACCCCGAGCTCACAACAATATTTTGTGCCAGGAATATTTTCTTCTCGCAGTGTCCAAGTTTTCACGCAGACACTCTTATTTTTATTTAAAATAGGTGGATTTAACTTAGTGTCACAAAAAATATATTAGAGGGCAAACAGCTGTTTTGGAGCCCCTAAACCTCCATAATCACTGCCAAATTTAAAAGATTCAAAACCGATTCAAAAGTTTAAACCATGTAAATATGCTTGCCTCTCCCGCACGCACCCAAGATTTAATGGCGGTGAGTTTTTCAAAAACAATAGCGGAGTCAGGAAACACTATCACATTTTACTTATTATATAACCCTTCTTTTTCTCCTCCTTACTTAAACTCGCCTTGTCTGTCCAGGCAGTTCTATTGGTCTCCTGCATCACATGTGTTTCCTGACTCCGCTGTTGTTTTTGAAAAACTCACCGTCATTCAATCTTGGGTGTGGGCGAGAGACGCAAGCATAAATGGTTTACATACATTCATACATATCATACAAGCATACATATATTTCAGTAATTTTTTCCGGAATTGTCAATACACAATTATTATCAGTAGTGAAAGTTTTCTTTCAATAAACACAGTATTAAAAGGGTTACATGGTTTATTACATGGTTTAAACTTTTGAATCGGATTTTAATCTTTTAAATTTGGCACTGATGATGGAGCTTTAGTGGCTCCAAAATAGCTGTTTTCCATTTTATATATTTTTATTTGTGCTATTTTACGCTGTTCATTTATTTTTAACCCTTATTTTCCTTTTGCTCAACTGTCCCATTCACATAAAAGCAATTAAATTTTATAAAACCTTATTGTAACTCCATTAGCAATACTAATTAATTATTTATTTGGTTTTTAAATCAAACAAAAGACTCTGCATGTGCCTCTGAACAGTGAAGCTATAAAAATCCCTCCATTGAGTAAAATATAGAGTGTCGTTTGTGATTAAATATACGCAAATTCATATCGTTGAATTGCAGAATGTGGTAGAAAACTTTTTCATATAAGTGTGAAGAAAACAAAGCACAAGAATTCAAAAATAAAATAATCTGATGCGTTTAGCGCAAATTTATAATAAAGGAAAACTATTTTAATTTTGTAGGTGACCCTCGCCAAAAAAACTCGTACGTGTTGGAGCGATTTGATTGTCATTCTTGATCATTGTATCATTAAAGATGTCAGAAACAATCAATATTTTTACAGGGAGAATTTTGGTGCAGACCAATGTTACTTAACTGAAACAAAAAAATCCAAAGAAAAGACAAGATTTTTTTTTTTAAATTGACAAAATGTTCACAGCAAATTTATTTATTTATTGACCTTTGTGTAATAAGAAAATTTATAATTTTTTTTAATCATAAATTATATGTGTGTTTTTATATCACTGTTGAAAAGGTACGATGATCTCCATTTCTTTGGTGTATCACTGGATTTTAAAAATAAAAAAAAACTTATATAAAGTAATTATGTTATTGTAGTCTGTAGAGCCTCTTACCCTCTCCACATAAGCATACTTTTTTTTACATATATAATAATTTTTTCATGAACTATAAAGAAAAAAAATTGTTTTTTCTTCAAAATATCAGAAATTACTTATTTTTTAATAACATTATTTATAATAAAAATATTTACTACGTTGTTTTTCTTATATTTTAAAGGTCAATAAAGAATATTTAAAATAGCTAATAAGGTAAAATAACCTTTTAAATATCAAATAGTTCAAGTAAAGCATACATTTTATATAGTATTATGCACATAAATTTTTTAATCTGATCATAGTTAATTTTTTACCAAAGCAAATGTTTCAGCTGTTTTGCAACAATTATTATTTTTTAAATGTCAGTTTATAATTAACTGATACATTATAATCAGCTCAATCGTTTAGGCAGTCAACCTTTTAAACATGCTGTACAAAAAAGTTCTTTTTATTTATTGATTTAGAAACATAAATTATAATTTACATCTTAATTACATTTCCAGCAGAGCTGAAACTAAGCCGAGACGAGATGGCTATTTTCAAAAGTGAAAAGAATGTACACTACCTGAACAACATGTTCAAATTCTCAGTACACCTTCATTTTATTAAAAAAGCTATGTAAAATATAATTATTATTATCAAAGAGGAAATACTGCTTTCTTATTTATTAAAATATTAAAACTTAGTGCATTATACCAAGGTATCCAGGTTCGATTCCTGGTCTGGACATTTTTAACTCTGTTGGTTGTACGCTGTGTAGCATTGTGAAAATTCACATCCTTTTTTATTGTCATAGATTATAATTTTTATAACCTCTTTCTTCTTTCAAGCAGCATGAGAGAGATAAGGATGAGAAAGAACGAAAAATGTAAAAATACAAAAAAGAGAGAAATATTATGCAGGAGTAGTTTAATAATTTTAATTGTGCTTGAATCCAAGAGTATATTCAAAATTTTTTGTTGCTGTTAATCTTTTAAACATTGGATAGAATGGTTCTATGTCAACATTTTATTGGTAAATAAATACATAATTTATATTTTGCAAATAATTAAAAATAATAATCCCTCAAGTTTACCATGAATTAAATTTTAAAACTTCAATATGGATGTCTATGGCCTTTGGGATATTATAGCAGAATATCTCTTAACATTATACATTTATGACACCAACGCATTTTTCAAAGAATAAACCTTAGATAATAATATCTGTGATTTTTATATTTCAGCATAAAAAGATTTTGTAAGACAAGATGTCTATTTTAAAATGTGAAAAGAATGTACCACTACCTTAACAACATGTTCAAATTCTCAGTACACCTCCATCTTATTAAAAAAAGCTGTGTAAAATATAATGATTATTACTGAAGAGGAAAAACTGCTTTCTTATTTATTAAAATATATAAAACTATTACACTATTTTTATTTTATACAAAAATTAGAGCATGGAGAAACAAATTGACAGACATATTTGTAGATCCTCATAAACGTATATATTACCATTTGAGAAACTATTTTACAAACAAACAATCAATCAATCAAACAAAAATATCTCTATATCCATTCAAAAGTTATATGTAAGCAAACAATACTAAAACCGAAACTAATTTTTTTGTATATACAAGCACAAAAAAAGAGAAATTTTAAGGTAGTAGTGATAAATTTCTTCATATATGTTTCAGTAATTTTTTCTGATCTGTTAATATACAAGCATTATTATCAATAGTGAAAGTTTTTTTTTCAAAAAACACAGTATTAAATACAATTATTTTTGTTTGTTGCGTTATCTTAAAATTTCATTTTTTTCATAATTTATTTGAGTAACTTTTTATCAGTATCATAACCTGCATATCAGAATTCTTTTTTCATATTAAACATAATCATGAAGTATTAAAACGAACTAAGAAATTAATGCAGTTCTAAATCTATATAAAGACGATTTTACTTGCATTTTCTTTTGTAAAAGAAACTATTGTTGAAAGATAAATCGGGGTACGTGAAAAGCAAAAATATGGATTTTAGCTTTTACTTCCTGTATTTTATCCTCGTGAAAATAAGTGTTTTTGCTCTTTTGAAAGTTAATTTGGAAAAACGAACGTTTTCCAGAAGCTATAAATTTTCATCTTTGAATCCCACCAACATCAGCATTTTGATAAACGAAAATTAATGCAAAAGCATAAACTGAAAGTGCATTCTATTTAGAGATGTTAAAAGAATTTTTTGGCTGTAAAGAACTTTATTTATGAGGCTTTAAAAAGTGTTTACAGTGGATAGAAAGCAAGGAAAAACAACCTGCTCACATGATCCAGAATCTGCAGTTCATGTGTAGTGACACCAAACTAATTCCGTAGCGTTTTCAGATAACACGGATTTGTTTTGCTTTTTACAGAAATTAAAACTGCAATAACTAATTTAAAATTATTTTTGCGATTATGAATTAATTTTTGAGGAATATAAGAACATCTTCATCGATTAAACATAAAATAAAGTAAAATCTAAAATGAGTGCATCATTCCTATTACGTGATTGAATTAGACAAAGTTTTCTATACTGAAATGGTGGTCACTCTAAAACCCACTTATTGAGGACAACTGATATACATGTAACAATAATTCCCATTAAAAATTCTAAATGCAGGATGTAGTGTGGAGGTTTATTGAGTCCATTCCTAATCAAAACTGATTTTATGTATATATATTTTTTAAAACGCTAATTAATTTTTCAGCAGAGCTGAGATTACGCTGTAAATTAATGAAATACAAAGGATGTGAATTATCACTTTACTAAACAGCGTACAACCAATAGAGTGGGAAAATGTCCAGACCGGGGTTCGATCCCAGATACATTGGTATAGCGCACCAAGTGCTTTACCAATTAAGCAATCCGGACGATATCCTGTCTAGCATTCTCTCACTCTTATATGGCTAGGCTAGGCTAGTCTACAACCTTGCAGCACAAGATGGGACGTCAATCATGAGCACAACTCCTAGTGGCATACATGAGACAAATCAAACCCACTATCGGTGAATATTTATATATACTAATTAATTTTTCATCAGAGCTGAAATGTATGTATTTCATTAATTTATGCGTAGTTTCAGCTCTGCTGAAAAATTAATTGGTATATAAATAGTCACCGATACTGGGTTTGATTTGTCTCATCTATGTCACTAGGAGTTGTGCTCATGATTGACGTCCCATCTTGTGCTGCAAGGTTGTAGCCTATCCATATAAGAGTGAGAGAATGCTAGACCAGATGGCTTAATTGATAAAGCATTTGGTGTGCTATACTAAGGGATCCGGGATCGAACCCCGGTCTGGATATTTTTCCACTCTATTGGTTTTATGCTGTTTAGTAAAATGATAATTCCCATCCTTTGTATGTTTAAAACTGTTTAAAATGGGAGTTTTCAAACTTTCATGCTCGGGGGCCACATTTGTAAATTCTTCAAGTACCGTGGGCCAGCCATGATTCAGTTAAATAGCACAAACAAATAATGTATACAGGCCAAGGTTTCAACACCAGGGACGAGTTGAACATTGAGTGTTGCAGAACTACAGAAGTCTCATTGTCTTCTTGATTCATAAAGAAGTATTTTTTTTTTTTTTTGCATACAATATTTAATTTTAACATCAGAAAGGCTATACAGTTACTTGACTTATTAGTAATTGTAGTGGTACATAGGGATAATCTGTCGGTTAGGGATAATGTATGGGGTGGCCTTTTTCTTGATCATTTTTATCTAAAGAGAGTAAACTGCCGTAGCTGCCAATTTTAAACTTTTTCTCACGTTAAAAACACATTTTAAACCAGATATTTATTTAATAAACAAAATCGAAATAAATGGCATGTAGAAACAAGATATATTTTATTAAATACTTTTCTGGTTCAAAACAAATCTCTTCGATGCAAACAAAGAATAAAAGTTGGCAGTCATGGATTTGCCCTAATAAGGTGTTTTCAAAATAGTTGATGTTGCCGAAATTGTCTTGCTCCTTATATTCGTAAAACATGGCAACCCATGGGTTGAAGATTCCTAGTTTGAAATTATGAAATCTTTGCATTTGTTAGTGTGAAGAGAAAGAAAATATGAAAAATTTAATAAGAAAATAGATACAACCATAAAAATTTATACCCATATTATACATGTATCAGAGAACTATGAATAATTTTGTTTGATTACAAAAAAACATGAAAAAAGGAAAAACACAAATATCTGAAGGGTAAATGCCAGCAAAATGTAGAGTTACGATATTTTATTAAGAACATACTCATATACAAATTACATGGCAATGGCAATACGGTGTTACAAAAACTAGTGTAAAACAATATATAAGGGAAAAAAACTTCTTAAAATGTCCTGAAAAATAATAATTGAAATAAACAAGAGTAAATAAAACACCAATAAATGAGTAAGTAAAACAGCAGTATTTTGTGTGTATGTTTTGAGAAAGTGTTCCTTTAAATTACACGAAAATGCATATTGAAAGCAACATTTATAATTATGTTTATAGAAGATTATGTAAGCACAGCTGCGATATTTTTTTCTTAATAGTTTTATAAATTTACTCCATCATTGCAGGGATGAGTACAGTCAACTGCAAAACAGAGAAACATTTTTTGCCGCCCTTTCCCTAAATAATGAGTTTTGTTTTTGCTGTTCATTAAATATTGGTTTTCAAGACTTCAAAAATAAATGAATAAAATAAATACATAATCCACAGATTTAAATAAGCATTCAAGACTCTTATCCAGGAGATAACTACTACACCACAAGAATACTTTGTGTGTGCCTTGCAGTTTTCTTCCCGAAATTTATTTAAAATGTCGAGGCATACATGATACATGAGTATACCGGATTTCCAAGAGCTCTGTACATGTGATCATTAGGAAAAACTGTTTGGGGGCAAATTGTGTACTTAAATTTGCAAAATAATAAAACAATACATAGTGAATAATTTTCAAATTTTAGTAGTAACAATTTGATTTCAACATAATAAAGCCTTTTAGAAATAAAAGACTTTCCCTGATTTCCCCTCTCCTAAAAATGGAGCAAATAAATATCAGAATACACATCTTACAGTAGAGTTTGGCATACATGAAAAAAAATATGATAAATATTTTGCACTTTTTTTAAGTGTTATATAATTACCATATGAAACTTTTAAAAAATACACTTGTATTTTGAATTAAATAACCAATTTCAAACACAAAAGCAAGACTGTTTAATTGAAAGAAAGTGCTTAGTGATAAAAGGTAAAAAATGTATACACACTATTGGAAAACTAATTTCATCTGGAATAAAAATGAATTCTAAATGCTGGAAAGTAGTAAAGCATTTTTTCTTTAATATATCAGAAAAATACACCAGCCTCCTTTTTAAGAGAGGAACAGAAATACAATAGCCATCAATTACATTAAATTAATATTTTTCGATTTCTACTGAATCTCAGCTCTGATAAGGAGTCCAAAATGTATGTATTTACAGTACAAAAAATAATTTAAACTAATTATAACAATAAATAATTTTACAGAGGCTGCATGTAAGAAAATATATATTTTAAACTAAAACAAGCAGTTCACTCTAATGAAGCGATACTCAATCTGCGGCCCTTGGACCACATAAGGTCCACTCACCTTTTACATGCAGCCCAAAGAAGTTTGAGATGCACTTGAATTACATTAATTTTAAAATAAACTCTTGGGCAAAATTATTAGGTTTAATTTTTACATTGTGACATTTTCCAAGTCTCTTGATTGTAACAGAGGGCTGTTGATTGTAATTTTTTTAAACATTTGATTTTGGAAAAATGCTTGTTGTATTTTTATTTCATTTCTGGATATTTTGCTCTCATCAAATGTGCTCCCATTATTGATACAATTCAGAGACCATATTTTTTCTTCTTCTGTGATTGGAGTGATTTTTGGTCTGTAAGATCATTAAGATAGAATTATATCTTTGAAATTTCGTAGGTAGAATAGAATTTTTGCAACTTTCATCCTTCAGCATTCTACTAGCAAAACCTCTTATAAAAATTACATTACAATTCTCTATTATATTGACTATTTTTATCTCATAAACTTTTAAATTAATTATATCTCATCTGAATATAATCATTGCATATTTTTCACAGTAGTTTTCCTCTATTAATTATTAAAGATCCTCAGCAATTTTTTATAATTTTTCTAGGAAAACAAAATTTGTACCATTATTTACAATTTAAAATTATATTAAAACATTCTGAATGTCATTTGCTTAGTCAACAGTTGTTTTTAAATGTAGCCTTATTTGTGTTACATTAGTATACATATTTTTTAATCCTGAACATTAAATGAACATTTAAAATTAATTAAATTTTCATTGTACACTTTTATATTTAAAAAGATAAAAAGTTTTGCATTGCAAAAAAGTCAAATTTTAAATGAAAATCTACTGCTTTTTTTTAAATTTTTAGATATTGGATATTTTGCATTAAAAATATTTGATTTATAGTTATTACTATACAGCTAAGATCTGTTATATGAATTTTGTTATACTTTTTCTATCTTACTTTTTAAATTAACTTTGCTATTATATTACCTTTTTTTTAACATTATAAAATAACTAGTATATAACCCCGTCAAAAATGACGGATTGTTGATCTGCGTTTCATTTTCATAAGACTTCATACAAACAAACAGCATGAAGATTTATTATTGAAAGGTTTGTATTGTAGAAAAATACATTTTAAAAAGGACAAATGATTTCTACAAATAAAAATAATGAGTATATATATATATATATATATATATATATATATTTACTCAGTATTAAATTTCTGAAATAGTTCAACGATTGGACAAAACATTAAAATTAAATATTAACAAATAACCCATGTGCGAAAGTTTTTGTAAAAAAGTGTTATCAATGAGTTTTTAAACAGCTTGACTCACCATATAACTTATTGTTTGATCACATAAGAAAAATTAAATGGAAATTACGCTCTACTATGCATTTCTTATATTTTAATTATGTTTGATAAGAAAGAATCATTTTACAGTATATGACCCATTATCCGGAAATCCAAAATCCGGAAAAACCCGAAGTCCGGAAAGAAAAATTCGAAAATTTTCTAAATTTGTAAATTTTAACTAAAATTTTAGATTTTCTGAAATTTTTAACAATTTCTATTTTTTTTCAGTCCATTGTGTTTCAATGTTTAATCACTAAAATATTGTTACTTCGGTGGCGGGTGAACACGGTACCCCCCCTTCTCTTCCCGAAATTAAAAACAAATCATTTTTCTCTCAAATTTTAGTTTAAAATTAATTTATATTACGATTCGTTAGAAACAAAAAAAATTTCTGTATTTATTTCATCAGGGGTGATTCTGTTCAAGTTTTCCTAAAAATTTAAGGCATTCGATTTCGAAAATTTAAGTCTTCAGTCCAAACTTTCGAACATAAATATCTCGAATTTCGAACGATAGTCGCCGAAAAAAATCAATTATGTCTATCGTTCGCAGAAAAAATAGACAATTTCTTCAAAGGATTGTGGAAACAACGTGAATTTCGTCAAAGAATCGAAAAAAAAACGCAAATTTCGTTGCAGGATTGCAAAAAAAAAAAAAAAAACGCTAATTTTGTTAACAAATCGCAGAAAAATGCGATTTCGGTCAAAGGCTGACGAAGAAGAAACAAATTCTTCCAAGGACTCCGAAAAAATGTAAAATTTCATCAAGAGATCGCAAAAAAAAAAAAAAAAAAAAAAAAAATTGTTTAAAGGATCGCAAAAAAAACCCTGGGAATTCCGTCAAATAATCGCTTGAAAAACATGAATTTCTTCAAAGGGTCTAGAAAAAAAAACACAAATTTCGAACGACGGCAGCAAATTTCAAAATCGGCCAGTAGATGGCGCCGCTATACTGAATCAACCTCAAATCTCTTTCTACGAAATAAATTACCGCTGCTTCTAAAAAAAAAAGTTGCTACAGAAAAAAATGTTTTCAGAAATGTTAATATACATTTTTTTATGAAATAGTTTTTTAAGGTTTTAAACAAAATTAAAAGATTTAAAAGCTTTAATATGCTTTTACAAATATTTAAACAGCAGAATCGGATGTAGCATATAAGTTTTTCATTAAGCCTAACATGGCGTTTAACTATGGTCGATTCGCAAATCAGAGTGGTCCTGCCTGGAAGAGTTACAGACAGTTTCTTGCCTTCGGATTTTATTATAAGTAAGATAATATATTGTGGACTACCAAACTTAGCAAACATATGTCTGTGGCCTACACAGGCCCTTATTATCGCATGGGCAAATTGGGACTTTGCCCAGGAGTCCCAGACCTCAAGGGGCCCTCAAATCCATATATTAATTTATAAAATATTTACTTTTTTCTCCCCCCAATACCAACTCTGAAAAATTTCAAATACAAATTTCATCTTTAAAATATTCTACTAAAATTTCTGAAAAACAAATTTCATTTTGAACCCCAACCCCAACCTCTCAATAGCAAAGTATCTATTGAGAGTTCTATGCTCTGCGCTTTGGCTGCAAGCACAGAGCATAGAACATAATGCTTTACTAGCTAAATTGCCATCTTTTTAGATTTACTGAAAAAACACTTTCTACTTGTGAAGTAGAATCTATTTGATTTGATATTATGTTGTATGTAGTACAACTTAAAAAGATGTAAAAAAAAGTAGTATACATGTTAGACATGTATACATGTTAGATTATTTGACACTCTTCCATAAGTTGAAGTTATTAAATTCACTTAAAGTAATATAACAAGTTGCTAAAGTTTTGAGTTTTGTTCTGTACTAAGAAAAAAAAGTGTATTTTTATTAATTAAGATACTTAATTTAGAATTGACGGAGCGAAGAATTTTCTTCTATTTAAAATCTAAGGTGCGAAAATATTGTTTATGCATTACACATATGACTGACCATCAGTTCTATTTGAATAATGTTGCAACGATTCGAATGGAGACCCCTAATTTATCTTTGCCCATTGCCCCAATTAGTCATGATCGGGGCTTGGGCCTACAAAGAAGAAAGGTTCAGTATGGTAATAGTATGGTTCAGTATTTCTAATGCATAAAATCCTTCTTGAAAATTCATAGTTTCTAACTTTAATAATTATGGAAATATGTCAGTTTTCAAGCACTTTTATTTTGTGGTGCGTTCAGATGCCAATATTTATTGACAGTTATTGCAAATTAACAAATAGGACAGAAATATTAAAAAATTGAAGAGGATTAACGATTTTTATCATTGTGTGCTGAAGGGTGAGGGCAGGAGAAAAAATGCATTTTTTTTTTGAAAAATTGTTATTTAACACAAAGACAAATTTTATCTCCGATTTATTCTTTCGTAACACAATATGCGAAATCCGGTAAAATGAAAGTAGTTATGGACTTAATGTAAATTCAAATTGGATGGGTGGTTATTACTGTAATTTTTTATGGTTATTAGTCAGAAGGAAAGAATTATAGAATTACATTATGTAAACCTAGAATCACAAGCAAGGGTGATGCCAAGTGCTGTGCCCACACAGATACTAAGTCAGATAGGCGCTTTTATTGCTACCATCAGTTTATTCTAAATGATCTACCAATAAGTGGTAGAAAAAGGAACATTTGTTACTCCAAGGGGCAAAAAGACTTGTTAATGCACTGTGCAAAATATTATAGACTTAAAGACAGTCAACAAATTTATTTGAGTATTTGCCAAAGGTAGAACATTTTTTTAAATGATTTCTCTTACCTGTCTAATATAAATAATGATGTCTTGTCAGCAATTTAAAAGTACACTTAGCAATATTGCAGAGACTGCGGTAAAGCAAAATGACTTCAATACTCGGAAAGTTCAACTTGAGGCATGATTGTATCAGCAACTTTGGATCATAAAGAGTGCTAACAATATTTTATAAAGAAAAATCTTTTGTTAGCTCATTTTAAAGAAGATCAGGGATAAATGCTCTATCAATCTGCCAGCATGAATAAATAGATACAGTTTAAAATAAATACCTGTTAGATTCTTAAAGAAAATAATGCATTGTAGATTTCACAAATGAAAAAATTAAATTAATGCGATTAAAGAATTGGAGATTCAAATTCGACTTACAATAGCTGAAACACACCATTATACTTTTAATAGATAGAAACTTGATGGACAAAATAAACTGTACGCAAAATATGTTAAAAAATTATCACACTTTGAAATGGATATGATAATGTCTACTTAAACTAGATTTCACAGAATTTTTTTTGTTATACACCTCACAAGAGAAAGATTTCCCTTTAGTATGAACTGCAGGTGTATAGGCAAACTAGAGTTTTGACAAAATCCTTTGTTACATATCTCAACAAGAAACATTTCTCTTTAGTATGAACACGCAGATGGGAAATTAAACCATATTTGTCAGAAAAGCCTTTGTTGCACACCTCACAAGAAAAAGGTTTCCCTTTAGTATGAATTCGCATGTGGACATTCAAATGAGATTTATGAGAAAGTCTCTTCTTGCATGCCTCACAAGAGAAAGGTTTATTTTTAGTGTGAACACAATGCTGAATTAAATAAAACTTATCAGAAAATCCTCTGTTGCACAGTTCACATGTGAATAACTTCTCTTTGATATGAAAACAATGATGCTTATCTAAATTAGAATGTGATTTGTGTCTATGTGAATGAAGTTTAATCCTGTACACCCCACAAGAGAAAAATGTCTCTTTAGTATGAATTTGCATGTGTTTATTTAAATGAATTTTTTAAAAAAATCCTTTGTTTCACATGTCACAAGAGAAAGGTTTCTATTTAGTATGAATTCGCAGATGGGCATTCAAAGAAGATTTTTGAGAAAATGCTTTGTTGCATACCTCACAAGAGAATGGTTTCTCTTCAGCATGAATTCGCAGATGGGCATTTAAAACATCTTTTCGAGAAAATCCTTTGTTGCACACATTACAAGAGAAAGGTTTCTGTTTAGTATGAATCCGCAAGTGGATATTCAAAGAAGATTTATGAGAAAATACTTTGTTACACACCCCACAAGAAAATGGTTTCACTTTAGTATGAATTTGCATGTGTTTATTTAAATGAATTTTTTGAGAAAATCCTTTGTTGCACACATCACAAGAGAAAGGTTTCTCTTTAGTATGAATTCGCAGATGGTAAATCAAAGAAGATTTTTGAGAAAATGCTTTGTGGCATACCTCACAAGAGAATGGTTTCTCTTCAGTATGAATACGCAGATGGGCTTTTAAAACATTTTTTCGAGAAAATACTTTGTTGCACACATCACAAGAGAAAGGTTTCTGTTTAGTATGAATCCGCAAGTGGGTATTCAAAGAAGATTTCTGAGAAAATCCTTTGTTACACACCTCACAAGAAAAGGGTTTCTCTTTAGTATGTATTCGCATGTGGACATTCAAATGAGATTTATAAGAAAATCTCCTGTTGCATGCCTCACAAGAAAAAAGTTTCTCTTTAGTATAAACATGTAGGTGATCCTTCAAAGAAGATTTCTGAGAAAACCCTTTGTTACACACCTCACAAGAGAAAGGCTTTTCCTTAGTATGAACTAGCCGGTGTCTTTTTAAATGAAATTTTTGTGAAAATCCTTTGTTACACACCTCACAAGAGAAGGTTTTGTCCTTCGTATGATAACGCATGTGTACATTTAAAGCAGATTTGCAAGAAAATCTTCTCTTGCATACATCACAACCGAGTGGTTTCTCTTTGGAATAGATTCGCAGGTCATCACTTAAATTTATTTCTTTAAATCCTTCACTACTCATCTTACAAATAGGTTCTTATTAGGATGGACAGCATGAAGCCAATATAAATTTTGCTTTTGTATGAACTTTTGTTAAACACACAATAAAATGGCTTCTCTTTAGTATAACACAAATGAACATTTAAATAACATTTTTGAGAAAACGTTTAAAAAGATGTTGAAAGAAGACACTCTTTAATGCAGATTTGCCAGAAAGTCTGTTACTGTAGATCTCATAAGTGAAATGCTTGTACTTTACCACCAGTATGATGGTGATATTGAAAATAAATTTCTGTACAGATGCTTTATTGCAAAATTCTCGAATGAAATCCTTCGTTAAAACTTAAATTTGATTTTTAAAGATATCCTTTTATTTTATGTCCCATTTGTAATGAGTTTTTTAATCAATATAAATATGAGTTACTTTCTTTTTATTCTGTAATGAGAAGTCTACTAACTGATGTATCGAATGTTTTTTAATGTGTAAATCCAAAAATGAAGAGTAATTTTATTATGTAGAATTTTTACTCATATATATGCGTACAAATTTAAATCTCCTTTCTTTTCAAAAGAAATATAGCCACATTTAATGGAATGAGCCATTTATTGTAATGAATATATATAACACAATCGATGACGGATTTTCCAGTACAAGTTTTTCTGTAGAGAACGTTGAAGTTATGAAATGAAATTTTAAATATCATAAATGATTTTAAAATAATTATCATAAAATTATTCATATTCTTTATTGATGCTTTAAAAAAGGATCTTTCACTTAAAAGAAAACATGCTGAAAGTATACATCATACAAGCACTTTTTTCAATAGTAATTTATTTTAATTTCAACAATTTGATTTTTTAATGCATGGTTGTCTAAATTCTATCCTGTAATTTGCATGATGTGTAAATTAAGAAAATCATGCTATTGAACACTAACTGAGAAATTAAAAAGATCCTTACTGAACAAGTTTTTTGATAGGAGATTTCATCGAATAAAATATACACAGGCACAGTTTATTTTCGAAAGTTCTTTCACTGTATGTTCAGAATAAATTTCACAAACATCTGTACCTGAAATATAAATTAAAATGTACACATACTACATAAACCTTTAGGAATTTTTAAAAGTTTATATTATTACAATATCACTATTACAATAAGATTATTTATTTAAAACATAATAAATTTTTGGTACATTTTAGTTTAATTTTTACAATCAAAACAACTACAATCAAATGCAATGTTTTTCTCATAAAGCTGTTATCGGCATGCCAAACTGTTTAGATTTTTATTTATTCTTTTATGATTTTTGATAAAAATAAATTAGAAATGTATAAAGTGCATGAGCTAATTTATGAGTATTAATAATCAATCCTTATTATTGGATTTTTCAAAGATAAACTATTTTAATTTGATGGATATTAGATTATCTGGAATCGCACAGTCATTTATATATATTTTTAAAAAAACATAGAGCTATTAAAATGTAAAGTAATTTTAATGGTTTTTATTACTTAAAGGGATCAGCATATTAAAAATGCAAGGTTAATTTTTTTGACGATTATGTAAAGTTAGATTGGTATAGATTTAGATCTCTATTCAAGATTCATTTGTTTTTGTAAATAGCATTTCAAAAGTTCAAAAATGTGATAATTTTAAAAGACTATACGAATTTTCTTTTTAATTATTAAACTTTTCTTTAAAAGGTACAATATATCAAAAAAATATGTTAGTATTTTTACGAATTATAAGAAATAAAGATCTAAAGATAATTTAGTATTACTATAACAGTTTTGTAAAAATAATTTACATGTGACTGTAGTTGTGCTAATTGTAGAAATTATAGCAGTTCCACAATCTCAAGACTCTGGGTTAGCACAAGAACTTAAGAGACATGGTGTAAGAAAGTTTTAAATGTAGTAATTTTAAAAGACTTTAAGAGTTTTTTTTAATATTTAAACATTTTAAACAAAGGCACAATATACCAGAAATTTTATATGTTAGTATTTCTTTCATTTATATGTTTTGTAAAAGGGATTATTTATCAGATAAAGATCAAGAAAAATGCAATTGAACGAACAATTTTTGATAAATACTAGAAATCTGTTTTTCAGTAAAACATCCATATACTTAAAGCTAACCTGCTTTTTAGTTTTTCGTGCAAAAATGCTATTTATACGCATGCGCGAGCATTCAGCTAATCAGCTAGAGGCTTTTACTATCTTCAGACGCGATGTTTCAGCCAATGAGGTGAAGGCTTTTTCCTCTCTCTAGAAGCGTATGTGTATTACGATTCCATTTGGTTGTTCGGTTATTGAAACTTTATGGATTTCTTTTATTAAGATATTTTTTCATTTTACCGTATTTATTTTCTTTTTAAGTCGTATGTATTTTACTACTTTGAATTTTTTTATAACTAACCCTTTTTTTGAGAGAGAGAGAGATTTCGTGGCACGAAATTCCGCGAATCGTTTCCGATGTAAACAAACTAAGATGCAACTGTAAAATTTCAGATGATTAAATTCAGGTTTTCTCAGCGACGATCACAGTATTTTTACCAAATAATTTTTGTATTAATCAAGCTTTTTTGGTTATTAAGCATAGCTAAACACGAAAGAAAACTTTGTTATTTTAAGATTTTGATGTGAATTATTTGCGTACATTTATAAGGCGAGTTTCACTGAATAATTCAAGAAAAAAAAATCTCAGCTGAATGTAACTATTAAAACATTTGAAATACTGTATTCGTAAAATGAAATTTCAGCTTAAACACTCGACAATTACTTTTAGTTATGCATTATTAATTATTTACTTGGCCTTTACTTTTAATATTTCAAACTTACAGTTGAATGTAACTATTAAAACATTTGAAATATTGTATTCGTAAAATGAAATTTCAGCTTAAACACTCGACAATTACTTTTATTTATGCATTATTAATTATTTACTTGGCCTTTACTTTTAATATTTCAAACTTACAGCTGAATGTAACTATTAAAACATTTGAAATACTGTATTAGTAAAATGAAATTAGCTTAAACACTCGACAATTACTTTTAGTTATGCATTATTAATTATTTACTTGGCCTTTACTTTTAATATTTCAAACTTACAGCTGAATGTAATTATTAAAACATTTGAAATACTGTATTCATAAAATGAAATTTCAGCTTAAACACTCGACAATTACTTTTAGGTTAAATTCAGGTTTTCTCAGTGACGATCACAGTATTTTTACCAAATAATTAAAAGTACTACATGCATGCATCTATCTATCTATCTATCTATATTTAGAAATTGTGCAGGTTTCTGGTCACTGTTTTGTTTACATATTTTAAACAAAAATTTCAATTTAATAATGCACTGAAAATTATAATGAATGCTTACAATTAAACACAACAACACAAAACAAAAAATTTCACAAAAACACATTATTTCCCCGATATTTTCCCACAACTAATCAATAAATTTCATGATATTTTATTGCGATTTTAAACCATGAACTTTAGTACTTTTCAGTTATATGGACACTATGCCAAAATGTATGTATGTATGTTTGGCGACAATGGTGTACGTATAACGGAAAAGTGCCTGAATTATTATTTTTATATATATATATATATAATATAAACATAATTGGCGACACAGCAAGTTTTCTGGATTTCTCCCTCGCTCTCTAACCACATTGTTAACAAAACAAAAAATTCACGAAAAACACATTATTTCCCCGATATTTTCCCACAACTAATCAATAAATTTCATGATATTTTATTGTGATTTTAAACCATGAACTTTAGTACTTTTCTGTTATACGGACACTATGCCAAAATGTATGTATGTATGTATGTTTGGCGACAATGGTGTCCGTATAACGGAAAAGTGCCTGAATTATTATTTTTATATATATATAAAATATAAACATAATTGGCGACACAGCAAGTTTTCTGGATGTGAAAGGCAGAGATGAATTTCATTCATTCAATGACCTTTTTAAAAGTTTCAAGTTTGGATTGAGTGCACATGAACATAGAAACCGATACCTATTTCTATGTTCATGATTGAGTTATTTGGATATCTTTTCATATAGCACAGAAAATCATTTCTCCCGCTTTCGTAATACAGATAAATTCTGGTGTATTGTTTTTTTTCTTTTTATATCATAAGTACTTTTCTACTTTAATTTTTTTTAACCTAATAGTAATTGTTGCGTTTCTAAGCTGAAATTTCATTTTTCGAATGCAGTATTTCAAATGTTTTAATAATTACATTTAGCTGTAAGTTTGAAATATTTAAAATATTAAAAGTAAAGGTCAAGTAAATAATTAATAATGCATAACTAAATATGTATAATGATCAGAATGACATATTAAAATGTGTACAGAATGACATGAAAATTTTAAAAAACTGAAATTTTGCACTTGCAACTTAATTGTAAATTTCATTGTTTACATTGGAAACGATTTGTGGATTTTAAGAATTTGCAGAACTTCGTGTCGCCAAATTACTAAATCTCTCTCTCTCACTCTCCAAAAAAAAAAAGGGTTAGTTTAAAAAAATTCAAAGTAGCAAAATACATACAACACAAAAAGAAAATAGATACGGTAAAATGAAAAAATTACTTTAGTAATAGAAATCCATAAATTTTCAACAACGACATCAAACGAACGTATCTCATCTTTCGTTTGTGATAAGGAACGCTCCTTTGGCCCCCTCCACTCATTGGCTGAATTGTAAAGGGCAAAATAGGGGGACAAAATGATTACAGCATTTCTGAGAAAAGAAAAAATCAGAAAAGTTTCAGCACAGGGAGAGAGGGTAAATGCTCTCTCGGCAATAATTATTTTTGTTGCAAGTTGGGTTAACTGTCTTTATGGTTCGAGTCGATTTCAGACTGAGTGTAGATTTCTGCAAGTTGGATTTGGGTTAACCCGATTTTTCAAAAGTTAGTTCAAGTTCAGTATATTATTTCAGATTAAAACTATATCTATCATGGCTTGAATTTCAGGGCGGGATTCGCGGCGAAAATTTTGAAATCCCGCCCAAAAAAAAGACAATGTGTAGGAGCCTCCCGCCCAAAAAATTTCAGCATTTTTGGAGAAATTATTATTTAATTTACCTGCAACCGAACGATAAATTTCGTGATTTTTTTCCCCCGCAACCGATTGACGTACTTTGTGTTTTTTCCGCGACTGATCGACGAACTTTGTGGTTTTTTCCATGACAGATAAACGAACTTTGAGTTTTTTCTGCGACAGATCGACGAACATTGCGTTTTTTAAGCGACTGATCGACGAACCTTGCGTTTTTTGGGGACAGATCGACGAACTTTGTGTTTATTCTGCAATCGATCGACGAAATTTGCTTTTTTCCCCCGACTGATCAACGAACTTTGCGTTTTTTATGACAGATCGACGAACTTAGCGTTTTTTCCGCGACAGATCGATGAACTTTGTGTCTTTTCCACGATCGATCGGTGAATCTCAATCAAGTAAAATCTAAAGTCAGAAATTTATTTAACAACCTAATTGTTAAGGGTCCCTAACACATTTAATGGAACTTGAAAAATACACTGCATATATAAAACTTAACTTTCTTCCCTTTTTTATAATAAAAATAAACATTTTACATAATCATTCTCAGTTGACTTAATTTTTTCAATGGTATTTTGTCATGTCTGCATTAATGTAATTCTTTAAATAGCACGTAAAATAATAGTGGGGTTTAAAGATTTTTTTTCTCCCTCCCAAACATTACAACTCCCCTCCATTTAAAAATGTTGGTAGGGAGACTCCCCTCCTTGGAAAAATTGAATTTCAAGCCCAGCCTATAATATGTTTGTGTGTATTGATGTTTGTATAGATGTTTGTGTGTGTGCTGTTTTTAATAAAGACAGTTTCATTTTTCACACGAACCTTTAAAAAAATTCACATTCTTTGCGCAATCCCCCAGCTAAAAATGAACTGCAGAAAATCTGCAAAAAAAATGCAGTTGAGAAACTGCGGTGATTTGGCCAATTCGACTACAGTTTTTTTGAAGTCGATACAACTGCAAAATTACTGCAGTAATTTTGCAGTTGAATCGACTTCAAAAATTCTGCAGTAATTTTGCAGTTGAATCGACTTCAAAAATTCTGCAGTAATTTTGCAGTTGAATCGACTTCAAAAATTCTGCAGTAATTTTGTAGTTGTTATCGACTTCAAAAATTCTGCAGTAATTTTGTAGTTGTATCAACCTCAAAAATTCTGCAGTAATTTTGTAGTTGTATCTACCTCAAAAATTCTGTAGTGGAATCGGCCAAATCACCGCAGTTTCCCAACTGCATTTTTTCTGCAGATTTTCTGTAGTTTCCCAACAGCATTTTTTCTGCAGATTCTCTGTAGTTTCCCACCTGCATTTTTTTTTTTGCAAATTTTCTGTAGTTCATTAAAATAGAGAACCTCGTTTCTTTTAAGTGACCTGAATAATTCTGTTGTTTTTACAGACACCCTTGGCGTAATCAATGTTTATTTTTGTTTACCAATACTTTCTTTAAAACAAAACAATAAATATTACAAATAATATAGAGAAAATTCATTGGCTGTTTTTAGACTCTCAACTTGTATTTTTTAGGAGCAGAATGGAAGTGATTACCCCCCCCCCTCTAGAATTCTGTAGTTAATTTAACTAGCTGGTAAACTCTCTCCATTTCTCCGGCTCCTCATTTGGCTACTTTTCAATTAAACATTCCCAGTTGTATACATACCTGTTACTTTCACAATTTATATAAAAATCTGATGTCCCCCCCCCAAAAAAAATTTTTTTTTCTTTGTAGCTTGTGAGAATATATATATATATATATATGCGAAAGGGATTGCAAATTTTTAATCTCATAAGCAATTCATAATGAAGTCTATTGTGGCAGATTTAGATGATAATTTTAAATATTAAATGTAGGGGAGACTGGTACGCAGTGGAACACTTTTTCAGTGAAAAATTTTGTTCTTTTTAGTGGACAAACCGATCTGCATGAAAATATTTTTGAATATTCATTAAATCTTTATACATTTATCATAATTTTCTCATAACATAGTTTTCAATATATTTAAAAAAAAAAAAAAATTATATGCATCCGTAAAGTGGACCACTGTGCCCCACTTCTGGGACACAGTGGACCGCTATTAGGTATTATGTGAAATACAATATAAGTCTGTAAAAAACCTGTACTTTTCCTTCACTTTTTTGTCCGAAATACCTTCAGTTTTCCTTTAGGCAAAAAACTTGTACTTTTCTTTCACTTTTTTGTCTGTAATGCCTTTACTTTTCCTTTAGACAAAAAAAAATCTGTACTTTTTATATGCAGATTTTTTTTTTTTTTTTTTTTAAATAAGGCAAAAATACTCTTGCAATCATTTGCACGGTCAAGGTTAAAATAAATAGCACATTAGCATACAGTATTATGTTGTTGGTATAGTTGGAAAGAACCTAATTTGTGAACATTTCCAAGTATTTTAAACATTTTAGAAATTTCCTTATATAAAAAATCTTCAAAGGGAGAAGTAGTAATTTTCAAACGTTTCTTTTTTAAAGTTTTAAAATTTAAATTTAACATTTAACCTTAATTTTTAGGGTTTTTTTTTCCCATTTTGCAAAAGTATTTTAAAAAATGTATGAAAATGTGTTAGCAAAATTTTTGCTAAAATGCAAAAATAGAAAAACAAATTATAAAAGTTAAAACGTTCTAATTCTTATGCAAATGTTTGCAGGGCAATAATTATGTAGTGTTGAATTCAGGGGGTGACCTGGGGGGAGGGGGGGGGATCCCCCCTGGAGCATTGAAATGTCCCCGTCGAAAGATTTGAGATTTTATACTTTCAATGGTTAAAAAGTGCAATCGCCCCCCCCCCCCTTGAAGCCCAGAAATCCTTCCCGGGGAAAGATGTCTGAATTCAACACTGATTATGTAACATCTATTGTAATTTAGATTTCAACTTTTCTCAAAGTACTCACCTTCGCCCCCCCCCCCCCCCCCACACACACACTCTAAAAAAAAAAAACTTCTTTTTAGCAGAGCAGCAGAGCTGATGGAAAAAATGATTGACTCCGGGATGGTGAAAGTACTAATATTGCCTGTTGGTTCCTACTATTATTCAGATTGCTTCATTGCTGACATTTGTTTTGAAATAGTAATAGTCGCTTTATTAAATTTGCTATTAAATAAAGGAAATTTTACTATTTTTAAAAAGTGGCAGCAATCAATTAATTGGAATTTAAAAAACCGTAACTAGAAACACTGGAACTACTGGTACATTCCTGTTTGACCTTGAAGCATATGATATACATATCAACCAATTTTTTTTTCTTTCTTTTTTCCCCCGTTTCATTTCTTTGGATATGGGTGTAAGCTATGATGATAGGTAGTCAAGACCAGGACCCAGTTACTGCAGTGGCAAACTTCCAGCAATACTTTAGTATAAGTGTCACTTTTTTAAACGCAGGATTTTTTAAATTTTAAATAAGGCAAAAATACTCTTATAAAATGCTTGCGGAACTTTGTCCCTGCATTAATCAAGCCTGAAAATATTTTGAACATCCTCCCCCTCTTATCAGATAATCCATGCACACTCACACAAAAACACAACATGCATTAAATTTTTTTAATTTAATTACGTCAAAACTGTGCAACAACTGTACGTAAAATATTTTTGTATGTGTAAATTACAATCAAAAAGTTAAATTTGAAGGTATTAGATAGAAACAACAGTTGAAATCTCATAAATCTCCAAAATTTACTTTGAACAACACACACAAAAATCTATCAGTTGAATCCAAACATATTATGTTGATATGTCGACCAAAATATTTTATGCCAAATATGGGGTGCAATATCAAATATATATTATACCAAAATATGGGCGAAAGGAAATTTAATTCGGCTCCATATCTATTCCTGCAGACCCCAAAAATAGAAGGCAGAAATTTTACAGTTTAAGTATCATTTGGGGTCTCCAGACTGAAAAATTATGAGGGAACACAAGAAAAATAAAAGTGAAAATTCTACTATTTTGGCATTAATTCTGTTCTTACAGCTTCATAAAAAAAGGCAAAAATTTTATATTTTCAACATCATTAATTGTACAATTTTGGGTTCTGCCAGGTGCATAAAGTTAAAAAAGGATGTTGGCACTGCACCGTACCCATCTGCTAGAGTCAATATTATTCTAGAGAAAGTCATACTTTTTGACAGGCGAGAATGTAAACAATACAGAAATTGACATGAAAATAAAATTTATCTACACTTCTACACATAACAAAACATATGAATCTGCTTAAAGCATAGAAGATTCTCACCCATATACAGAGCAATTCTTTTTAATAATAGCTTTGTATACATCAATTACATTTAAAAAAATAAAATAAGTTACTTACCAATGAAATGGTATATAACAGCCCTACATTTAAATAATGAAATTACACACTCAAGGGGTTGATCCAGGAAAAATTTGGGGCCTGTTTAGCACGCTTTCACATAATTCTTCTTAATAAAACAGGACCCCTTCACAAACTTTATCATAATAAAAATAGCAACTTCACAAAATTTCCCATAAAAACATACTCTTCATTTTTAAAATATGTAATTAGCAAACAAAACAAGTTCACCAAAAAGGAAAACTTTAGCAAAAGGACCACTTCAGTTGCTAGGGTGATGCTGTTATGTTTCCATGCACACGTGTGGACCCAAAGATGTGATGCATAAAAGACTTTCTGCTAAAGGTGAAAATAAGCACTCGCCCCAGTGGCAGAACTATCTTCAAGTGTCTGCAACGCTAATAATGTTTTCAAAAATAGTCTGCAATATGCAATATATCATATAAATCTATTCTTGCTGCTGCTGTAGTGCTAATTAATTAAGGCATCAGCATTTATCAGCCTTTCCGAGTAAAAAAAAATTCTGAAATTCACAGCAAATATTCTGAAAGGTTACAGCAGAGGGGTTAGGGGAGAAAATCCCCTCTCGGCAATAATTATTCCTGTTGCAGGTCGGATTAACTCTGCTTTTCATTAGAGTCGATTTCAGGCTGAGTGTAGATCCTTGCAAATTGGGTTCGGATTAATCGTTTTTCAAACGTTAGTTCAGGATATTGTTTCAGATTAAAAACTATGCCTATATTAATAAGCATAGAACTTTGTACGTCTGCTGTTTTCTAAAGAAATGCTGCATTCTTTCCGGGACTATTTCACAAAATTCACGTTCTTTTTCGTGAACCTTTGACGAAAATAGCGTTTCTTTTTTCTCCTGTGATCCTTTGACGAAATTCATGTTTTTTTTTTGTTTGTTTTTTGTGGTTCTTTGACGAAATTTGCACTTTTTCTGTGATTCTTTGACGAAATTAGCAGTTTTTCCCACGATTATTTGATGAAATTGGCATTTTTTTCTGCGACCATTTGACAAAATTTGCATTTCTCTGTGGCCCTTTGATGAAATTCGCTTTTTTTTTCACGATCCTTCAACGAAACTTTCTTTTTTATATTCTTTTGATGAAATTCAAGTTTTTCCGCAGCCCTTTGACAAAATTTGCGTTTTTATCGCAATCTGTCAACGAAATTAGCCATTTTCCCAGATCCTTTGATAAATTTCGTCTTTTTTCTTTTGGCCTTTGGACAAAATTCGCATTTTTTCTGCAATCCTTCGACGAAAATTGGCAGGTTTTTTTTTTTGAGATACTTTACTGAAATTTGCCGTTTTTTCGAAATAATTCGACGAAATTTACCTTTTTTTTCGAGATCCTTGGATGAAATTTTCCATTTTTTCGAGATCCTTCGACAAAATTTTCTGTTTTTTCGAGATCCTTCGACAAAATTTTCTGTTTTTTCGAGATCCTAAGACAAAATTTGCCATTTTTTCGTAATCTTTCGACGAAATTAACAGATTTTTTCCACGATCCTTGGACGAAATTGGCGTTTTCTCCATAGCCCTTCGGCAAAATTCATATTTTTCTGCGATCCTTCAACGAAACGCATGTATTTTTGACGGCCTTTTGGCGAAATTCACGTTTTTCCACAGCCTTTTGATTAAATTTGCATTTTTTTTCGCGACCTGTCAGCGAAATTAGCCATTTTTCGCGATCGTTAAATAAATTTCGCATTTTTCTTGCAATTCTTCGACGAAGTTTGCCGTTTTTAGTCTGCAGAAGCTCTAAAAAGTCTGCGGCGCCTGCCGCAGCTTCGCGTACATTCTGCATAAAAAGAACCGGCCAAATGCAGGATTTTCTGATATCCTTACTGTACTCTAAAATTCGTGAATTTTTCGCCCCCGTTCGACAAAATTCATAATTTTTTCGTGCCCGATCGCAGAAATTTATGAATTTTTTCGCTCCCGTTCTTTGAAATTCATGATTTTTCAGTGTCCGATCGAAGAAATTTATGGTTTCTCTACGTCCGATCAACGAAATTCAGGATATTTTCACGTCTGATCGAAGAAATTTATGGTTTCTCCACGTCCGACCAACGAAATTCATGATTTTTTCGCGTCCAATCGACGAAATTCAGTATTTTTCTTCATCCGATCGTTGAAATTCATGATTTTGTTGCAGCCGATCGCTGAAATTCCTGATTTTTATGCTCCCGACTGACAGAAATTCATCATTTTTACACTTCTGACCGATGGAAATTCAGGATTTTTACGCTCCCGATTGACGAAGTTTGCAATTTTTTCCGGACTAATTGACGAAATACACAATTTCTGAAGATGTTGGCCACTTTTGGTTCATGGGCCACTCAAAAAAATGACTAGCTTGTCGAGGTCCACAATCATACTTGTTAAACAAAATTCTCAATTTTTACGCACCCTATTGGTGAAATTCGCGATTTTTATATGCCGATCGGCGAAATTCACAATTTTTGCATGCCCGATTGGTAAAATTAACGATTTTTGCACGCCTGCTTGACAAAATTCACAATTTTTACGCACCTGGTAGGCTAAATTCACGATTTTTACTCGTTCTATCAGCTAAATTTACGATTTTTACACATCCCATCGACGAAATTTGTGATTTTTACCTGCTGATCGGCTAAATTCACAATTTTTACATGCCTGATCAGCTAAATTCATGATTTTTTATGCGCCTTATCGGTTAAATTCGTGATTTTTATGCGCCTTATCAGCTAAATTCGCATCTATTATTTTCCGTAATTTGTTTTAACTTTGACAATATAATAATTAACACCTTAATTTATTTTTTAAATGTTTATACATTGCCAAAAGATGGCTGAAAATATGTACCGACAGACACTTCTTCAAAACTGGTCTATTTTTTAAAAAATTAGATAGATTCAACGTATTTATAAAAAATACCGAGTCCTCAGTAAAAAAAATATTTCAGAGGATATTTGTATTTACAAAGTTTCGTTCATATTATCTTATTTTAGACTTTTTTTTAATACTTTAATAGCGATGCAGTTAATTTAAAGTTTGTTATTGGGAATTCAAATAAATCATATTTATTATTTGCATTTTCAATTACTTTTAATCATAAATAATGTACCAGGAAGAAAATAATTTTATAAAAATTATGATTTAAAGTAATACTATTTTAAATATTGTCCACTTGAATGATGGTATGTTACATGGAATGTTATTAAAAGCTTTTTCTTCCTCCAGTAGCACATTATATTGGTGTGAGTAGTGCCCTTTCTTTTTTTTTTTCTATATTGAACAGATAGGGTAAAGATAGGGTCAGATAGGGTAAAATAGGCAGGTTTCAAAACTAAATTTATAAAAAACACAAACTGTAATTATTTGCAAAAAGTACAAAAAAAAAAAAAAACAACTGTGGGGTAAAATAGTTACAAACCTTTCATTGTTTAAAACCCGCAATATCATTTGAAAAGTTATATATATATATGTATTTTTCTTTTAATACTATAATTTAATAAATAAAAAGTTTAAATTTATTCTTCAACCCTTTAACATACATTTGACATAAATAACATCTCATGTAACATACCATCGTTGAAGAGAGCAATATTTAAAATAGTATTACTTTAATTCATATTTTTTATAAAATTATTTTTATCTTGGTATTCATAAACTTAGATTAAAAGCAATTGAAAATGCATGTAAAAACCTTGAGAAATCATTAATTGGGTTGACAATTAATATTAACACACATGCGAAGTAGAATAAAGATCAACCAAAACAATACTTTAAATTCCACTGTAACGATACAAGGCTCAAATATTAAATTTAATTTTGTAATAAATATGAGTTATATGAATGTATAAAGTTATGAACTTTAAATTAACTCCATCGCTATTAAAGTATAAAAAAAAAGTCTATAATAAGATAATATGAACGATACTTTGAACTTACATATCTCCTCCGAAATAATTTTATTTTAGTAAGGCCTCGTGGTATTTTTTATAAATATTTTGAATCTGTCTATTTTTTTAAAAGAGAGTTTAGTTTTATCTGTCGGTACATATCTTTATCCATCTTATGGCTATGTATAAACATTAAAAAAATTAATTAAGGTGTTAATTATTATATTAACAAAGCTAGCGAATCACAGAAAATATCAACAGACAAACGTTACCGCTTAACGCCGGGAGTCAAAACATAAACACGCTCAGCTCAGAGTTGAGTTGAGTTGTAGTATTTCTTCTACCATTGGAAAATCACTGTGGAGTCGGAACTGCCGTGTCAGTTGCGAAAAAAAAAAAAAAAAAAAATCGAATGTTCTAAAGGAAATTTTAAATAAATTAATAAGAATAATACATTTTTCATTTGTTTTTTGAAGTAATTTTCATAAAAACTGGAAGTCACGTCTGTAGTTAATAACCCCAAACTTAAAATAAAATAACTAAGAATTTTTCGCATGGATGGGGAGATTAATTACTATTTCCTGAATTCGGGAAGTGCAGAATTTCCCCCTAAATCCCCATAAAAGTTATTTATTTATTATTTTTTATATTTATGTGTTAAAAACTTATCTCAAAGGGGTGGTTCGAAGCAGTGTTGAATTAAGGTAGGGCTGGCCCGCGGGATTCTTGCTCTCCCCACGGAGGATTTGGAAATTTGCTAAACAAAATTTTCTTTTTTCTTTGAAAGAAATTGTAAAATTTATTGGGGTTTTTTTTAGTAACTTAAAATAATTAAACACTAAGAGAAAGAGGAACTAAAAATTTTTTGTTAAGGGAGGGCTCAACCCCCCCCCCCCCCCCCCGTGTAAATCCCCCATGGAAGTAAATTTTTAACTCTATTTTCGTTTATATGTTTGTCTTTAAAAGTTATCTTAAGCGGAGGTTCGGGGGAGTGTTGAATTCAGTGCCAGATGGGAAGGGGAGCACCCCCCCCCCGCCCGGATTTTAAAATTTAATTCATGTAATTTTCTTTTTCGCTGATTTTGAAAGAAATAGTGAAATTTATTCTTTTCGAGTATGTGTTTAAAAAGTACCTTAAGATTCATTGAAGTGATGAAGTCAAAAAGAAGCCTCCCCTCCCCCGCAGATTTTATAATTTTATTGACATAATTTTCTTTTTCTCCAATTTTTAAAGACAGTAAAATTAGCTTTTTTGGGGAACTTAAAATAAATAATTAAGTATTAGGAGAAAGATAAATTATGAATATTCATTTTGTAGTGTGCGTGGGGGGGGAGGGGGGAAGGGGGTGAATTCAGTGCCAGATGGGAAGGGGAGCACCCCCCCCCCCCCCGGATTTTCAAATTTAATTAACGTAAGTTTATTTTTCGTTGATTTTGAAAGAGATAGTAAAATGTACTCTTTTCGAGTATGTGTTTAAAAAGTACCTTAAACGGAGATTCAGGGAAGTGACGAAGTCTGAAAAGAGCGGGGGGGCCCCACCCAGGTTTTGTAATTTAATTGACATAATTTTCTTTTTCTCCAATTTTTAAAGGCAGTAAAATTTATTTTTGTGAGTAACTTAAAATAATTAAACATTAAAAGAAAGAAAAATTATGAAATCTCGTAGTGTGTGTGTGTAGGGGGGGGGGGGGGTGCTCCCCCTTAATCACTCATCGCAGTTAATTTTTGTCCTGTTTTTCTTTTAACTTTTATGTGCTAAAAAATTACCTTAAAATTGGGTATTTCAGGGCAGTGTTGATTTTAGGGAGGGGGGAGGGCACCCCTCGAATTTTGTACAATTAATTAAAATTTAACTAATTTTCTTTTTTAAATTTATTTTTTTGAATAACATAAAATAATTAAACACTGAGCGAAAGAGGATATAAACAACATATATTTTTTTTAATTTATATTATTTTTTTACCTGGGTAGGTTCAAGATTTTAATGATAAACATTCATTTATTTATATATATATATATATATTTGTTTTGGATTTTAAAGTTTAATTTCTTTGAATATTTGTTTTGTTTCATTTAAAAAAAGGAGGGAGGGGGGACTTTTCCCAGGTGTTCAATTTAGTCCCATTAAACTAAAAGTCTTGAAAACAGTGTTAATTATTAATAACAAAGCAAATGCTCAATATTGTCAAAAACTGAAAAACTTTAATATTGTTTAGCTTTTAAAACTGCAGAAAATATCTCACAAACTTACTAAAATTAAGTTCTGTAAAATTACCTTACAGTAACTGCACTTATACTGCAGATACTTCAGAAAATATAATACTGAATTAATGATTGTAAAATTACTTCAAATTTACTACAGTTTTACTACAGATGTAAAGTCTCATTATTTTTTAAATTTATGATTATAACATAACTTTACGTAAACTACAGTATTTTTGCAGTTCAAAGCTCACAGTATTTTTGAAATAAATTACTGCAAAATTACTTCACATTAACTGCAAAATAACTGAAGTATTTTTACAGTCGAGATTGCACTACAGAAAATCTACAGTTGACTGTAGAAAAACTTTAAAAATACTTCACTTCTGTAGAAAAACTGCAGTTCATTTTTAGCTGGGCCTTTAACAAAATTTGCATTTTTTTTCGTGATTCTTTAATGAAATTCGCATTTTTTTCTGTATCTTTTTTTTGTCAAGATTTACAATTTTTTCAGCTATCCTATGACGTAATTTGTGTTTTTTTCAGCGATAATTTGACGAAATTTGGGTTTTTTCTGCGATTTTTTTTTCACGAAATTTGCGTTATTTTCCATGATTCTTTTATGAAATTTGCGTTTTTCTGTGATCCTTAGACAAAATTTTCTTTTTTCGCAATGCTTTGATAATAATCACATTTTCTCTGCTGCCTTTTGATAAGTTTCATGAATTTTCAGCAATCCTTCGATGAAATTCGCGTTTTTTCAGCAATCTTTGAAGAAATTCGCATTTTTCTCTCGATATTTTAACGAAATGTGCGTTTTCCAGCGATTTTTTGATAAAATACGTTTTATTCCGCAATTTTTAGACGAAATTTGGCAAGAAAGCGCTATCTTTTGGTGAAATTTCCTGTTTTGCGATTCTTTGACAAAATTTGCTCATCTTTTGCGTAAATCGCGTTTTTCTGTGGCCTTTTAACAAAATTCACGTTTTACATGATCCTTTGATGAAATTAGTGTTTTTCCCGTGATCATTTGACGAAATCTAGGATTTTTTTCCCGCGAAGATTGATTATTTGTTTTTAGTCTGCAGGTGCCCTAAAAAGTTTGTGATGCCTGTCGCTGCATTGCACGCATTCTGCCACGGTGTATCAAACAAACAAAATTCATCCTAAAGAATTATTGTTTCGTTTCTGGAAATGAACAACCGTCAACTCATTGGCTGAATTATAAAGGGTGAAATGTGTAGGCACTGAGTATCATCTATACTATTAATGTCGGTAAACGTCTGTCTATGTGTGTGTTGTTGTGTCTGGCATCTGTAAGCACAAAACTCTGCATGCAGACGACGGACATAAGTGCTTTTGGTATAAAAAAATTCGGAAGGGGAGTTTTTAAAAATTCACAACATTTTGCGGGAGAAGAGGGGTGCGAACGAATTTAAAAAATGAGTCCACATCAATAATTATGGCAGCGGGGGTAGTATGTTTTGCCCACACGGGGTGGAGACTTTTCTTTGCTGACACCACTCATATGATATATCGTTCGAAAGGCCTGCGACTGCCTTTTCATGTTATGCATCTGTGTGGTCCATCCCCCCCCCCTTCCCCGCCAATTGGGGCGCTTTTCTAAATTTTGCACATACCACTCATGTTATGTATCGTTAAAAAGGTCTGTGACCGCTTAATCATATTATGCATCTCCGGTGTCCATCCCCCCACTTTGCCCCCCCCCAAGGGGGTACTTTTGTAAATTTTGCACAAACCCTTCATGTTACGTATTGTTGGAAAGGTTTTTGACTGCTTATTCATGTTATGCATCTCTGGGGTCCATCCCGCCACTTCCCCCCCCCCTTAAGGGGGCACTTTTCTAAATTTTGTTGACACCCCTCATGTCATATATTGTTGGAAAGATCTGTGACCGCTTAATCATATGCATCTCCAATGTCCATCTCCCCACTTTGCCCCTCCCCCAAGGGGATACTTTTCTAAATTTTGCAAACAACCCTCATGTCATATATTGTTGGAAAGGTCTGTGACCGCTTAATCATATTATGCATCTTTAATGTCCATCTCCCCAATTGTCCCCCCCCCCAAGGGGTCAATTTTCTAAATTTTGTTGACACCCCTCGTGTCATATATTGTTGGAAAGGTCTGCGACCGCTTAATCATATTATGTATCTCCAATGTCCATCTCCCCACTTTGCCCCCCCCTCCTCCAAGGGGGTACTTTTCTAAATTTTGCAGACAACCCTCATGTCATATATCGTTGGAAAGGTCTGTGACTGCTTAATCATATGCATATCTCCAATGTCCATTTCCCCACTTTGCCCCCCCCCCAAAGAGGTACTTTTCTAAATTTTGCACACAACTGTCATGTTATATATCGTTGGAAAGGTCTGTGACCACTTAATCATATTATGCATGTTCCGTGTCCATCCCCTACTTTAACCCCCCCCCCCAAGGGGGTACTTTTTTTAATTTTGCACACACCCCTCATGTTACATATCGTTTGAAAGGTCTTTGACTGCTTATTCATGTTATGCATCTCCTTGGTCCATCCCGCCATTTCCCCCTCCCCAAGGGGGCACTTACCATTTACTTGCACAACAGCGCTAAATGTGTCAGATGAAAGAAATTCCGCGAGTGCATGTGCCAGTGAAACTTAGCCAATTGCTGTTCTTCAACCTAGCTTTAATTCAAAGTGGGTTTTTTATTTATTTGAATTATTCTGCAAAAGTTTCAAACATTTTAAAGCAGCTATGAATTTTATTTTTATGGTACTATCAAGTTTTTTGCCGTCAAATTTTGACGGGTTCCATCTAGTAAGTTGATAATATTTAAAATTTCGTTGTTAAGAAATAAGAACAGTTTGGTCAGATATTACAAAAATTTACATTTATTTTGCTTACATATACATTTTAAATGAAAGCACTAATTCTTCAGCATTTTTTCACACCACTCTATTTATTAATTTAGTTTCTCGAAGTTCAAATAGGCACATCATGCTTTCACAATGTAAACGCTTTTGTTCTCAAAGAGATCATTTTTAAATTTGTATCTTTTGCCTTTTTGACTTTCTCACCAATCATACAATGTTATTTCACTCAGAAACATTTTAAAAAAACTATTCTTGACCAGTCAAACTTTTTTATTTATTTTTATTATTAGGAAAAAATAAATTTTCAGTACTTTGTTAATTGAGGTTACATGTACTCAAATGAAAAATGTTTTAAATCAGTCCTTGGTGAAACGTACTGGTTGGTGTTGCTACCAGTAGAGTATTGGTGAATCATGTCATTGATCTCAATATCCATGATTAATTTTAAACAATTATTTTTTTGAGGGGGAGGTCCTAAGTTGCATCCAGATGCCCAAATAAGCATAGTTTGTTGTGCGTTTTTGCTTCCCAAAATTTAAGGCACCATTTTACTCCTGTTCTGATTATTTTAAGTCTTTCCTTTTTTGAAATTCATATAACACATATATTCTAAGAGTATGGGGCAGTGCAAGACGTAGGTATAAAATCCTTTTTGTATTGATGCACTTGAATTTTATAAACAATAATGCAATAATGGATTTAAAGCACAAGTAAATATTAAAAAAACTGTAGGGTATAGTTTATTAATAAAATTCTGAATTTGAACTAAATAAATGAAAAATATTGATAAGAATCAAAATTTTAATAATTTTATCGATGTTTTTATAAATTATATGAATACAATAAGAATTTTTATATTAGAAATAGTTTAATATCTCATGGTTCTTAATGGTTAATATCTCAACTAAAAGCTTCATTTTTCTTTTCATAGGAATGTTTGATGGGCACATGGCTGTCTGATCCTCCCACCAGCCATTAAGAGCTACAATCATCTCATAGTTGCAGTGGTCAACTGAAGTATTCATTAATTAGGAGAAATTTTACTCTGGGTTTTTTTTTAGAGGACAGCACAAGATATGACTTTAGGCTTCTTGCGACCTCATATCAGACTCCAAATTTAAGTTATGTAACAATAAGGTCCTAATATTGGTTTTTGACTGCCACCTGTTAACGAAATATTAAGTTACAAGGGCCATGTTAACCTTCTATTAAGTTGTCATAAGCCGGGTATCCAGAGTCCGGAAATTGTCAAGTAACTCAAGAAATACACATCGGATTAAAAAAGGGAAAAATATGTGTTCAATATTTAAAAAAAATCCATTTAGTGATACCAAAGTTTTCTCCCACACCCCTTTTTTTAACTAATTAAAAATAAATAAATAAAAAACTGTGATCATAGCAAAAATAATTTTAAAAAAATCATGAGTAAGATGATAATATTTATTTAAAGGAGGGGGAGACAGGAATGATACATATCCATACCAAGTACTTCAAAATGTGCATTTAGAAAATTTTGTTTGTATTTTAGGTAATAATAGGTATTACTAAGCAATTTTCACTGAAAATATTTCATTATTTAAAACCAATAACATACTGAGGCTTTCAAGCCAAGTAGAAGCAACTGGTATGTCTTATTTAAATTTAGCTGACATTTCCCACCTTTTATTTGTAGTAACCATGGTTACAAGTCACCGCATGCATACTTTGTTACTTGAATACTAAACCTTTAAATATTAAAAAATAATGTTTTTTTTTTAATTCTAGCTCAATAAAAATCTTTATTATTAGATAAATTAGAAAACAATTTATGTAAAAAATAATGGTTTAAAATTAAAATGTTTTAATAAGTAAAATTTAAAAATGTAAAAAAGGAAAAGCTATCTAATCTAATAAAAGGCACATGCCATGTCCTTTTTTAATTTTACCTAGCTTTAATGCAACTGCAACAACATTACTGAAAGTACCGGGTGCGTCATAAATTCGTGCAAACTTTAAAAATTCATAATAAAAGAAGTAATGCCCGGAAAATTTTTCGGTTTGTGTGAGTATGATCAGAAGGATTTTGGATTCTTTTTCCATTTATAATAAAAAATGATTCCAAAAGTAACCGATAGAGGGCGCTCACACGTCATACTGAGGCGTTTTATGCAAATCAGGCAAACACAAACAGTCGTACTAAATTGAGTATCCCATTCAGTAAAATAGGGCTTTTTTGCACATTAAGTTATTTCTCCGTGCAAAACTTTTGTAATGCAATACTTGTGGATTCACCATTCTTGTAGAAAAGTTTAACCACCAGCGCTCGATCTGGTAATGATACCATACTGCCGAGATCGAATGACGAAACCATTTCCAGCCAGGTGTTTTATTAAGAGCCTGATTTGCATAAAACGCCTCAGTATGACATGTGAGCGCCCTCTATAGGTTACTTTTGGAATAATTTTTTATTACACATGGAAAAAAAATCCAAAATCCTTCTGATCATACTCGCGTAACCAGAAAAATTTTCCGAACAGTACTTCTTTTATTATGAATTTTTAAAGATTGCACGAATTTATGACACACCCGGTAGCATTTTATGCTGTTTTGATAGGGTACAACACTCATGTGAACATTTTTCTTTTCTTTATTTTTTTTAGTACTTCACATCACTAGAAAGTTCTGGGATCAAGGAATATAACATAAAACCTATATATTAATAGTTTAAAAGCACTACTTAAGTTTCTGACTGGAAAATATAACGTAAGTTCTAGATATATCTTATGTCTTATGTAAAAATATTAAACAAAATATACAAGCTGTTCCATAACTCTGTTCACATTTCAAAAATTCATTTAAAAAATAGGTGCTTACGTATGTATAATACATGCTGTTGGCGCGTCACTGTCTGACGTCACATACCACGTCATTTTATATGCCCACTCATAATTGTTTCATTTGTTTCATCATCAGTCTGAGGTAGATGTAATCTTGCCGCCAAGGCATTAAGTAGATCGCAGCTCTCTGAGCACCGCATAAATAAAGATATACAGTCCATTAAACAAAATTATTATTGACTCATGTTTTTTAAGCGCATTTATCAAAATGCAAAGACCAAACATGGTCCTTACCGCCGGAGAAGCGACTTAAAATCAAAGAAGGATATATATTAAGAAAAAAAAATAGTGAAATAGTGAGTGAAAGTTCAAATTATAAACAGATTTGGATATCATATCGCATACATGATTCATCTTATCGGAACGTATGTCGTCAGCTCATGAATTAAGGTAGGAGGATTTTGCTTATTCATTATATCGTATAAGTTGTTTAATAAAATGGAGCCTTTGGAAAAGTTAAAAAAGAAACGCGCGTCAGTACGAACCGCAACAACGAAATTAATTAGTAAATTGGAACTTTTAATAAAAGATAAAAATAAAGAACCAGATGAATATTCCGAAATTCTGGATCAATTAAATGATAAAGAAGAGTCATTAAAAAGTTTTAATGAAGAAATAGAGGCTGCCATAACAATTGTTAAGGATTATGAAAATGACATTAGTAGTAGTGAAGAATACCAAGAAAATATTACAAAAACTAAATTTCAAATAAAAAAACAAATTGCGCAGTTAAAAAGAAGTGAAGTTCCAAATGACGAATCAAAACCTACACTTTCCAAATCGCTAAATATTAAACTACCCGAAATTCCTCTTCCAAAATTTTCCGGAAAACCTGAAGAATAAAGTTCATTCAAATTACAATTTAATAATATAATAACGTCAAATGATCAGTTGTCGGAAGCTCAAAAGCTTCACTATTTATCCGCAGCATTGATAAATGATGCAAAGGTCTTGCAGACTACAGAGGATACATTTTCATCTTTATTTCAAGCATTAAAAGACAGATATGAAAACGAAAGAGTCATAGTTGAAATACACATAAACTCACTTTTAGAAGCAGAAAAACTGGCACAACCTTCCGCAAAAGATTTGCGAAATCTTGTAGACAACGTAAAGAAAAGCATTCGCGCGCTAAATGTTTTAGATTACAATAGAAATAACTTTTCCGATGCTTTAATTTTAAACATTATTCTACAAAAATTAGATAGGGAAACACGCAAAAATTATGAGATGAGCATAAGCTCAAATGAGGTTCCCAAGTTAGATGACTTCATTTTATTTTTGGAAAAACGTTCTCAAATTTTGGAAAATATCAGTAAAACCATTTCTGTAAAACACAAAACAATTCAAGAACGCAATTTTAAACCAAAATCGTATTTCGTTAAGTCTAATAATATGATTAATACTTGTGTGTTATGTAAACAGAATCATGCAATCTATAAATGTGATTTATTTTTTAAATTAAATGCTTCACAGAGAAAAGAAGTAGCTATGAAAAATAAGCTTTGTTTCAATTGTTTGAGTTGGCAACACTCAATTGCGAACTGTAAATCAAAAAGCTTATGCAACACGTGCCAGGGAAGGCATAACTCATTACTTCATAGAAATAGAAACAATTCTCTTCCGAGTCAGGATAATGAGGTTAATCATGTACAAGCTCATAAATTGAATCCGAATGCAGAAGAGTTCTATAAACAATCTGAAACTGCTCCATATGTCTCGCCTTCATTATCTTGCGTTAGCAATGGAAATAAATCTGTTATTCTTTCAACGGCTTTAATTTGGGTTTTTAATCCACTCTCTGGAAGTTATTTAAAAGCTCGGGTAATATTAGATTATGGTAGCCTGTGCAATATTGCAACTTCGGAATTCGCTAATCGATTGGAAATTCCCCGAAGAAGATTAAAAATCGCAATCTCAGGTTTAGGTGGAAAGGAAATTGATGTTAAGCATAAAATAACTGCAAAAATTGTAAACGGAAATGCATCATTTGAAACTACATTGGATTTTCTTGTTGTTTCAAAAATAACTGACAATGTCCCATTCACACATCTAGACATTGATCAATTAAAAATTCCTCAATTGTTAGCAGATCCTAAATTTAGCACTCCTGGGAAAATAGGCATGCTACTCGGCGCTGAATCCTTTTTTCAGATAGTAAAAGACGGAGAGATTCGCATTCCAAACAGTAATTTAGTATTCCGTAATACAGTTTTCGGATACATCGCAACAGGAACTATAGATTCCACCAATCAAACTCAATATTGTGGGTTTATCGTGCAGTCGCAAAACATTGATGAATGTTTAGAAAGGTTTTGGAAGTTAGAAATCATTGATGAGCCTTCTAAAATTCTGAGTAAGGTGGAAGAATATTGTGAGGAAACTACAAACTTACACACAAATGAAGTAACGTAGGTAGATACATTGTTCAGATGCCAACCCAGGATCTTGACAATTTAGGCGATTCCAAAGAGTTCGCGACCAAACGTCTTAATCAATTATGGAGAAGATTAACAAGGGATAAGACTATGAAATTATTATATCAGCAGTTCATGCGAGAATATTTAGAGTTAGGCCACATGGAAAAGGTTACAGAACCCCCATCCGAAAACCCACCCAATCAATTATGTTATTACCTGCTGCATCACGGAGTCCTGCGACTAGACAATACTACGACTAAATTACGCGTCGTTTTCAACGCATCCGCTGCCACTACATCTGGCTAAAGCCTTATTGATTCTCTACTGAAGGGAGAAGTGAAAGAAGACATATTTGAAATTATGACGAGATTTCGAATTTACAGGTATGCCTTCAAGACGGATGTTCAGGAAATGTTCCGGCCAATCTTAATAGATCAATCACAACGCGACCTTCTAAAAATTATGTGGAAGACAGAAGAGGATGAGGAACCTGCTGTTTACAGACTAAATACGGTCACATCCAGCGCACCATTTCTTGCTATAAGGACTTTGAAACAGTTAGCCATAGATGAGGCATCACAATTCCCTTTAGCTGCTGAAGTCATAAGAGAAGATGGATGACATTGTTACAGGCGCACATGATATCGATACAGCGATAGAGCTTCAACAGCAGTTAAGTAACATGTTGGCAACATGTGGAATGACGCTTCATAAATTCAAATGAATTAATGAACCCTTAGAAGTTCAGTTTCCGTTAATGAGGAGTCAATTGTTAAAACACTAGGTGTAATCTGCAAAACCAGTTGAATGTTCAAGATTTCGATAACCGAGAAACCATCATACACCAAACGAGATGTGCTAAGCATCATCGCAAGGTTGTATGACCCACTGGGTCTGCTTGGACCGATTATCACACAAGCAAAGATTTTTCTTCAGAAATTGTGGCTCTTGAAATTAAATTGGGAAGATGAAATCCCAAATCCAGTTGCAAGCGAGTGGACAAATTTTGTGTCGTCTCTAAATCTAATCGAAAACTTCCGAATTGACAGATACATTCTAACCGATTCATTCTAGAATTTAGTGTTGGTAGGATTTGCAGATGCTTCGGAATCAGCTTACGGAGCTGTAGTCTACATGCAGTGCACCAGCCAATCAAGTTTCGTAACTACTAAGCTGATTGCCAGCAAATCCCGTGTTGCCCCACTAAAGACAATTTCTATCCCTCGCTTAGAACTGTCAGCTTGTCTTCTTCTCTCTCAACTGATAGACAAAATTCGTCTGTCACTAAAATTGACAGTGAATGATATACATCTTCACACTGATTCAACAATAGCAATTGCTTGGATCAATAAACTTAAAACCTATATTGGCAACAGAGTCTCCAAAATACAAACATTGACTGAGAACTATCAGTGGAGTCATTTAAACCCAGCTGATGTTATATCACGTGGTTCGGGTCCTCAAGAACTTTTAAAATGGACTCTATGGTGGGATGGTCCACCTAATTTGCAGTGACTCTAGTGGACATCTATCTCATCAGATGAACAATATTTACTAGAACTAAAAAAGATGAACAATATCAGTTTCTAAAAATTCATTTGTTAATCATTTTCTTAAAATTAGTAATAATAACTTAAAATTAATACGAATCGTAAGTTTTATTTTCAGATTTCTTTATAATTTAAGAAATCCCGTTCGACGTCGCGGCCCTCTCACATCCGAAGAACTTCAAGAGGCAAAAACATGCCTAGTTAGACTTGTGCAGGTAACTGTATTTAATTCTGAAATAAAAACCTTACAAAGGGGAGAAACTCCCAAAAGAGGACAGGTGAGTTGTTTACATCCCTTTCTTGATAAAAAGAACTTGTTAAGGGTAGATTAAATAACGCTGATTTATCATTTGATAGGAAATTCCCAATGTTGCTTCCTAAAGATCATAAATTAACTTTATTAATAATGACGCATTTTCATCTTAAGTATTTGCACATTGGAGCCCAAACTTTACTCTATCTTGTAAGGCAAGAATATTGGCCACTTAGTGGTAGAAATACAGCCAGAAAAATAATTCATGATTGTGTAATTTGTTTAAAAAACAAACCAAAATGTGTTGAGCAAATTATGGGAAATCTTCCTTCGAAAACAATTGTCCCCAGTCCCCCCTTTACTAATGTAGGAATAGATTTTTGTGGCCCGTTTTACATAAAATATAAGGGTCAAAGAAAAGGCATTTATCATAAATGTCATGTGGCTATTTTCATTTGCCTTGTAACCAAAGCGGTTCATTTAGAAGTGGTCACTGACTTAACTTCAGAAGCAATGATAGCTACCCTGAAGAGATTCTTCAGTCAGAGAGGTAAAAGTTCAGCTATCTGTACTGACAACGCCACAAATTTTGTGCGAGCCAGTGCAGAGTTAAAGCGTTTGGCGAACTTAATTAGAAATCCTCCCGATGTTTTGGCTCATTATCTAACAAGTGAGGAAGTCGCCTGGAATTTCATTCCACCCAGGTCACCCAATTTTGGCGGTTTATGGGAAGCTGGGGTGAAGTCGTTTAAGCACCATCTGAAAAGAACAGTTGGTAACTCGCGATTAACCTTTGAACAATTCTTAACAGTTGCCACGCAAATTGAAGGCATTTTAAATAGTCGACCTCTCACACCCATGTCTTCTGACCCCAATGATTTTGAAGTTCTAACCCCAGGCCATTTTCTCATAGGTAGATCTCTGAGCAGTGTGTCAGAACCTGACCTTACTAGCGAACGCGATAATTATTTGTCACAATGGCAAAGGCTAAGCAAAATGGTCCAATTTATATGGCGCAAATGGAAACGAGATTATCTCAACAACTTACAAGCCAGCCATAAATGGCAATTTGAAAAGGACAATATTATTCCCAATTCAATGGTTCTCTTAAAGGAAGACAATCTTCCGCCTTGCCGATGGACTATGGGTAGGGTTGAAAGGGTAGTTAATGGACCAGATGGTAAGGTTAGAGTGGTTTTTATAAAAACTCCTCAAGGAATTTGCAAGAGAAGTGTAGCCAAGTTGTGCTTACTGCCATGTCAGTAAATCTCATAAACTGTAACATTGTATAACCATTCAATTGTAAATTTAGTATTGTGTAACCAAGTATTTATAGCATATTAGTTTTCATTATTATTCTGTTATGTGTGTTATATTTGTATTGTATGTTATTCATTGTATATTTAGTTATGGTATATTGAAATGTTATTTCAGCGTGGGGCGGTATGTTGGCGCGTCACTGTCTGACGCCACGTACCACGTCAGTTTATCTGCCCACTCATAATTGTTTCATTTGTTTCATCATCAGTCTGAGGTAGATGTAATCTTGCCGCCAAGGCATTAAGTAGATCGCAGCTCTCTGAGCACCGCATAAATAAAGATATACAGTCCATTAAACAAAATTATTATTGACTCATGTTTTTTAAGCGCATTTATCAAAATGCAAAGACCAAACACATGCAAGGCAGATAGACTGCCAAAAATGGATGTCAACTACCAATATTGTGTTCAAAATGATAATTCAATTTACATTTAATAAATACATAAAATTGGTAAAAGGTATAAATAAGATAACAGCAAACTAAAATAATACAAAATAGTAATTTAGAATTTAAATATATATTTATTTTTTTTTTTTTACTAATTTTTATTTTTTTTTCCTTTATTAAATACAAACCATCAAATTCACAGGTTTTAGAAAGAAATTATGATAATTTCATTTCCGATGGATTGTTATGTTCACCAGAATCAATAATATTATAAATATTCTTTATAATAAATATAATGTGCCGATGAATATTATATAATATGTTATATCTAATATCTATGCTACATCATATTATATAGTTATATGTAAATAAACATTTCTGCCATTGTCTTTAATATGGCAACTAATATTAGCTATGCAGTTACAATGAAAAAGAAAAGAAAAGAGGGGAAGGCATTGTCAATAATATTTTTGGCACCATTATTGATGCAGTGAATCAGACCTTATAAGACTTGTCAAAAAGTCATATTTTTGTAGCAAGACAGTATAAGAATTTGCACTTTATTATAAGTCATATAATTTTGCACTACTATATAATAGTTATAAGTTACATATTTTACACTATATTATATTTCAAATTATTGACACATGTCAAATGATCAGAATTTTTGCAGCGAAAAATAGTTCAAAGCAAATTTTAACTATATTTTTCTTTTACCTCCAAAAATCGAAACAGCCAAATCTTATAGTAAAAACCACACTCATACGACAATTTGGTAAATTTTTATGAATTAAAGCAATGTGAATAGACATACGTAAAACCTTGTATAGCAAATCTAAGAAAAGTCATTCCCATGTCATTATTTACATTACAATAACTGTTTAAATAAAAAAAATTATATTTTATATTCAAAACTGTGGATTATGTTGAATATTTGCTATACACTATTATAATATAATGCAAAATAATTACAAGCTGTAAAGACCACGGAAGTCAGAGCTCAATTTTCTTAGTATTGGGAAAAAGAGTAGATTAAAAAAAGTTTTTTAAAAGTCAAATTTATATATACTTTGATATTCTATATATATATTTTGCATAATTTTTATGCTACAGCATATCTGAAGCATAATTGAAACATTTAATAATCTATAATAGTAAAATCTTATGTCAATCATGTTTATATTACATGTGAAAGCAAGGAAAAAAGTAGTACCCCTAAGCAATACTACACGAAGTAGTATCCCATATTATGTTTAACAAGAGAAAAGTGCGATATATATGAAGATGGATGTAACAGATTTCATTAAATAGTTTAGAAATATAACAATCTACAAATAAATGCTTTGTATTTATCTTTAAAATTTTAATTTTTATGTATATTATAATTTTCTTAATAAATTAAGAACATAAAACTATACTTATTTGCTAATTAAAATTTGATTTATGTGGACAGTTTTGCACACAAGAGAACATAAAACTATACTTATTTGCTAATTAAAATTTCATTTATGTGGACAGTTTTGCACACAAGAGCTAAACAAACACGGGGCTCTAATCATTTGACAAATTGGTGAGCAAATTACTCTAGGGACAGAAAATAAATGTTATACAGTGTATGATTATTCATAACTATATACAAGTACTTCTTTTACTCAAAATTAGGTGCAAATTGAATTCTTTGACAAAATTAATCTTCTGGAAGTAGTGACTACTTTTGAAAATGTAGTTTGTAATCATTGCTTTTCAGAACAAGTAGTTATAGCTGCAATTCACAACATTTTAAAAATAAATTATATGTATTTGTTGATCGTTTAAAAATAACAAAAAAAGAATAATAGTTTTTTCTAACCAATACATAAATGCTAGCCTAATAAGCATATAATATAAATGAATCCTATTTTAAGGCTTAAAAAATCGGCTTCTCAATAATGACCATTAGCAAATAATTAAGAGTACACCTATTCTGCACACAATCTATTCCGTCTACATACTGAACAAATACAAAAGCATTAATTTAATATTTAGATTGGTTAATAAAACACTTAACTTACCACACCCAATTTTACTAACTGACATTCAACAAAATGGCGACACGGCGCTAGGCGGGATAGGAAATACTTCGATTAAATAACGCTATTCGATTTTTAATGTTCCATGCTGCCATCTGTTTTCTTCATTGAGTCTTATCGGCAAGTTTTTTTACTACATTCTGAATGTTGCAATTACAAACAAAATTTCCCAAAATAAAAAATGAATTCAGACAGAAGAATAATGAATGCGAATATGATATTATACCATCAGCCAATATAAATAACTAGGAGATTTTTCAGAAAAAAATTCTTCATGCCTAACATTTCTTATGGCATTTTTCGATTTCTAGCTTCAGTTTTATACTTTCTGTAAATTCAGTAATAAAATTAAAATTATTAAAACAAAATGTTCAAGTAAACAAATGATGTACAATCTTTGAATTATGTCAAAAATTTCCAATTGCTATATTTTCTCTTATAAGCTCATTTATTAAATATTATTTTCGCATATCCCCCCCCCCCTTATATATATCTTATATTCTGTCGAATAAATCGCAATTTTGATACAAGAAAACTTATTGAGAATTATAATAAGAACTCATTTTTCTAATTTAATGGGCATGCTATTTATTTACAGTGAACTTCCATTTTTGCATTTAGCTGTTTACTTATCTAGCCATGGAATAGATGGTATTATCTAAAGAATTGCCTATAAATAATAATTTTGAAAAATGCAGCAAGAATTCTGTTATTATACTTTTACTAAATCTAAATTAAATTTGTGGTTTATTAAAATATTGGAAAGAATGGTAAGTGATAACACCAATAGATGGCACTGTCAATTGAATTTTCTAATAATAAATGGAATATTTTCTTGATGCATGCATTTATTTACATGATAACATATGTTAAACAATGATTAACTAATGTGAAAATTATCTCATATCAACACTGAGAAGGAATAAAGGAATAAAACAACTTTCCGCTTTTAATTAAAGTTTTATTTGTGGAATATTATTTGTAGTTTTTCTCCATTTTTATGTATAGTATTATTGGTCACAAATAGTTATACCATTTTATATATATATATATATGTTAATTTGTTAAAGAGTTACTTTAATTTTTGTAGGTATACATATCATTTATAGGAATAAAATGAAAAAATACATGATTTTTTTAAGTATTCATTATAAAATATAACTTTTTATGAATTAAGTTCAAAATTTAAGTTTATAGAATAAATTTTTCACCTTATATGCCACTAAAATATCTGGCACAAATCTAGCATAATAGATTCTAATTTGCTGATCATATTACATACATAGGTACTTCTCTATTATCCCATCGACCACTTTTCATAACAAAAAACTATCGCCAAAGTAACGCCAAATAAACAGGAGAACGTTGCCATCGGAATATAAAAATAAATAAATAAATAAAATATAAGAATTTAAGGACACAATTGTTATTTTAATTAATGAAATAACTCATAAATCAGTAAAACATAAGGCAAATGTCGAATTAAAAACCACTTGATGACATAACAAACAACTATAATGCTTCTGGCATCAAATAAATGGGACTGCATATTTGGCGTTTAATCTTAGAGTTTGGCGATAGTTTTTTGTTATGAAAAGTGGTCAACGGGATAATAGAGAAGTACCCATACATATTATATTTAGATATAATCATATTGATTATTTTGATCGTTTTATCAATAAATGTTGAACATTCTGTATTTCACTTTGAAATTTCTTTGGTCAATTTACTTGTCTTTTTGTGTTTATACATCCATTTTTTACTCAAAGAGCCCCTCAAACATTTATATTAGCTAATATTAATAGTATACAGTAAAGAGTCAAAAAGTTTGCACACGTGGGAATAGAGCTTGTACAGATTTCAGGATTTTGTGGGTTTTCAGGGGTAAGAACTGCACGGCTAGATTTTTAAAAATAAGAAATTGTTTGCTTTGTCTCAAACTCCCATATTTAGAAATCTTCCCTTTTGCTGGGGAATGGTAAATGGGGTAGTTGCAAGTTTGAGGTAGAGAAGAATGTGAATGGCTGACTATATTTTTTCTTATTATAAAGTAATAAATAGGACAAACAATTTTTTAAATAATTTTAATAATATTTAGTAATTTTACATTTAATTAATATCTTTAGTAATTTTAAATGTATTATTTTTAACAATTTTAAATTTAATAATAATATTTTCTCCTAGTTTAATAAATAAATTCTTTAATAACTTAAATATTTTCAATAATTTTAATATATTTTAAAGAACTTTTTAAAATGTTTATTTCAACTTTTTGAGCTTTTAAACATTAAGTGCTCGGCAAGAGGGGTCAAGAGGGTGAGGAAGCAGAATTTTCTGAAAGTGTGTGTGTGGGGGAGGGGGGGAGGAGGATTTAGAAGACAGATTATTTATTTATTATATATATATATTAGAAAACAGAACACGTCCATCATTAACGCCAAGCTAAAAAATATTATCAGATGTCACATCATGAGCTGTCACTTTGATGGCATTCACTTATAAATATTGGATAATCCTAATTTTTACTAATCGAAGAAAACTAATAATGAACTTTGAAATAAATTTTATTTCAAAAACTGTAAATTAACTTACTGATTTTTTATGACTCTTCCTTGTAATTTTTAAAAATGTATAAAGATGTGATGTAGCAATAAACATTTATTTGCTACAGTAATGTAAAACAATATTTTCAGTATCGTAAAATAAAGATGTAAAATTTCCAGGGAGAAGGGGAATTTAGATGTATGTTTCAAAAGAGAGCAAATTTAGAAGATTCGCATCCCTGGCTTTTGAGTCATTAAACAGAGATCATTACCTTCAGAATGAGTGAAAAATGAATAATTACAAAGTTAATGAAGAAAACATATTATGGCATAATTTCACTGTGGTATTACAAGTGAGAATTGTAAACAAGTGAGTAAGTGTGAGCAAAGATCGCTCAGGGGGTTTCGTTTAATATTCTTTTCAAAACACCTTTATCCTTTCTTTAATAAATTCAAATAAATTTCATTAAGCAAAAAAAAAAAAAAAAGTTATGTTTTTTATAAAGTAAAAATTTACCGGTCTATTTTTTAATTTTTTCAAATATCTAAACCTGCCGCTATTGTATTCTGTCATAATAATATCCGTCATGCAGATGCGATATTTAAAAAAATAATTTCAAAATTAAGCAAATAGAACACCTTTAAAATGTTAAAATATGCCAGTATTTCCATAATCGGATTTTTATCACAATTCAATATGTTTCTAAAACTCATATATTTACTATTCTCTATTGCTCATATTGATACTCGCTTTGTATTATTCTCAAACACCTGAAAAATTCGTTAAACTTCCAATATGACATCAGATTTTCTTTTTAATTCTCTAATGACAGGATATTAATTTGCTTTGTGTACATACACATACTCATACTCCTTATGTATGAGTATGTGTACTCCTTGATGTATTATTGAGAAATTTTAGACATTTTCCATTCTATTACCACTATGACGTCAATCAATTTTATTTCATATTTATCTTTTTTTCAATTTGTGAAACTTTTTATTTCATTTTCATTTTTCACGTGGAAATCGTCTGATAGAAAATTAATTATTGTGGAAATAATTTCATCATGGATTTTTAATTTTTGGCATATGCTATAACGAAAAATGTTTAAATTGAATAGGAAAAGCCTGTTAGAATTGTGGTTTTTTTATCTCTATTTATTAAGATAATACGAATTTTTCAAATTTTAATATTTTGAGCTCTTTATAGCTGTATTCGGCTATATATACAAAGTTTCTACTCTGTAAGTTATATAGTTTTTGAGAATGACTCTGTGACAGACAGACAATGGAGTGGGAGCAATAGGGTTTCGTGAGATGAACGAAACCCTAAAAAAAAAGGATATGTTTGTAATATTTGTAAAGATTTTTTAAAAATTGAAAAGAAATGTTCACTATTGAATCATTTCTTTCTAAACTATAACATGTTTTATCCTCCTTCATTCGACATAATAATTAAGTCCAGTTCAGTTCTCAATTTAAAAATAATAATCAATTTTTACTTACTCTGTATTAGCTTCCTAATATGGGTTTTTATTGAAAATTCATCGTTATAGGATTGTTATAAATTGTGTGAACCCTAGAATGCTACCCTTTGAAAAACTTACGGGAATGATAACCAATCGTCTACCAGACGAAATGTAGGTACGTGTGCTTAAAATCTATTTTAAAAGCTAATTAGAATAAATGTATACTACCTGCAGGTGACTTTATCACTCTCTATCTACAAGTAACCAAGAAAGCATGATTTGTTTATTTTCAAAGAAATCTTTACACATATTACGCGATGTTCACCACACATTGCTCTTTAACACGTTAGACAAAAGTTGCGTGTCATTCTGCACAAATTGTACGTGTAAAATGCAGATTTTTTTCCTTTTTTACATTCAGATTGTTCGAATTTTTGAATGTTCATATCCAATTTCAAAAGTTCACTTATAATTGTCCTTGTTGATCGCGGCAAAGTTGATACGCTGAGGTGCTTCTTCATCCATGGAGCAAGAAGATCTTCAATTAGCTTTATCACCAATTTTTTTCTGGATAATGTTTTTTTGGATTTTTGAGCCAAGTTATGCACATATATAACGTGCACTAACTAAACTGATATTTATCATACCATAAAACACACAAAGAGGCCATCGGCGTGCTTTCCTCCATGAAATGTTATTACATATCTGATCCAATGTGTCTACGGCTCCTTTTGTCGAGTTATAAAAATCTACGATTATATTTCGTGCTGCCGACCTTGTCTTGCTTAATTGAGGAACAGATGACCATTTTGACTTATCCTTACCACTGAGCTGAATTTTGCCTGGATAAATTATAGATGTCATATGACTGAAACATTTTCGAAATTTTTCCAACCCATTCACTTTTAATTGATACTCTGCAGTTTTAAATTTTAGCTTCGTAATTTGACTTCATATTTCCATCCTCCTGTGTTTGTTTTTCAAGCTTAATTTTTTTTCATCTTTATTGTCAAAGGATAATTCATAATTTCCATCTCTATTGCTATCTGTGATTTCGTCACTTTCAACTTCAATTAAATATTTATTTTCTGATTTATTTCCAGAAATAGAATTTTCTTGATCACTTAGTTCTTTTAATAGTTTCCAGATAGCCTCAGATATAGCTGAACATTTTCTCTGAGAAAACGTTGTGATATGTCACGGCAGCACAGGAAAAATAAAAACTAAGTCAGATTCTCAAATGCAAACGCAACTGCTAACCATTTGTCTGCGAGACAAATATTGTTCTGAAAACACCTTGTGCACAAATATTTCGGGAAAAAGGATTATCCTTTAGTGTAGTATCCAAGGTCAAATTAAGATACTGAGTGGCATGACCCATTTCCTCTTTTGGGAGAGGCAGGTCAAAGTTACTTGTTATGGGCTTCGTCCAGGAGACGAATGGGTATCATTCTAGGGTGAATAGAGAGTGAGTAATAATTATTACTCAATTGCAATTATTAAGTAGAATGACAGAAAAATAGAGCATGCTATGTCTTTCAAAGAAGAAAATTAATTATTTAAAAGGGTCTTTGCAATATTTAAAAATTCTTTCTTTTTTACAATTCTTATTTGTAATATAGCAATGAAATGATGCCATTATATACTGACTTAATCCCCTTTGTAATTAGTCATTTTCCACTCATTCTTGAGGTAATTGATCTTTCTTTAATGACTCAGAACGCAGAAGTAAGAATCTTCTAAATTTGGTGGATTAACACTCTTTTGAAAATTTCATCTAATATCCCCCCCCCCCATTTAAGCTTCACATTAGTTTTCCATATTTATTTTATGATACTGAAATTATTATTTTACATTACTTTAGCAAAAAAATGTTTGTGTCACATGTTAATAGATTAAAATAATTATCTACGAGACTTTTTCTCAATCAAAACTCAGTCAGTTAATTTACAGTTTTCAAATAAATTTTATCTCAATGTAGATTTTTGGTTTTATTTGATTGACTAAAAATTAGGATTAGTGAAGATGAATGCAATCAAAGGAAAAGTGCATGTTTTGACAACTAATGTTACTTTTTAACTCAGTGTTACTGATGGACATGTTTGTGTTCTACAATGTACTTATAATAAATAATCTGTCTTCTAAATCCTTTCCCCCTCACAGGAAATTATGTTTCCTTACTTCCTTGACCAACTGCCACCCAGCAAAAAAAGCTTAAAAGCTAAAATAGTTCAAATAAAATTATTTTAAAAATATATTAAATTTAAAATAATTAAAATTATTTAAGAAATTATTCTTTTAAATTAGGGAAGTATAGTATTGTTATACAGTAGAAGATCTTTATAACGCAATTCTCCATATAACGCACAACTTCTCAGATGTAAACAATGAATTATCAGTTAAGAAACACCTGAATTCCCACATTATAAATAGTTGTTATTCTCTAGAGGACTAAATTTGACACATTAGTTAAACTTTACCTCCTTAATTCAGAGCTAATTACGGAAAAATTTGCTATGATTTGATGCAGGTGTATTTGGACAATGTTTATAAAGTAAATTTAACAATGCGTGGAATGATCTATATTAAGCAAAAAATTTTAATCTTCACAACTTCTGGAAATGAAGAATGCAAAATAAAGATACTCTAATGTTTTTGGTATGTTTCACACATATTTGGCCAAGTTTTACAAGCTAAATTTAATGTTATGTGAAATGTGATCTATATAACGCACGACCTCGTGTTTTTAGGTTTGCGTTATAAAGATCTTCTACTGTATTTAAAATATTTAATTTAATAAAAATATATTTATCAAATTGGCGAAAAGTATTATTAAATTTATAACTATTACATTTAAAATCAATAAAATTATTGCATTTATTAAATTTATTTAAAAAATTGTCTTACCTATTTAGTACTTTGAAATAGCAGAAAATACAGAGTCAGAATAAGAGTAGAATCATATAAATTCTAAACTTCCTGAAATTTCCACTACCTCATTTGCCATTTCCTAGCAAACAAGGAAATTTTTAGATGTGGAGATTGGGGGCAGAGCAAACATTTTCCTACTTTTCACAATCTAGCAGTGCAATTCTTAGTCCTAAAAATCTGCAAAATTCTGAAATCTGCACAAGCCATTTTCCCCAAGTTTTGCAAATTTCTTACTTTCTACTGATATTAGATAATATCAGTAGAAATATCAGTATAGATATAGATATTACCTAATATAATTAAGATGCTCTTTTAGTAAAAAAAATGGAAGTGCCAAAAGAAAAAAATACGTAAAATGTTAAAATAATTTCAAATCTAAATAATAGATGTTTGGCATATATAGACAAAACCATCAAAATAATCAATATAAATATATATCTAATTATAGTATGTGTGTAATATGTTCAGAAAATTAGAATTCATCATACTAGATTTGTGAAAGCAATTTTAGTGGAATATAAGATTCCAGATTTCATTCTATAATCTTAAATTTTAAATTCAATTTGTAGAAATTTCTTTTTTGTAATGAATACTTAAAAAAGTAGTATATTATTATTATTATTTCACATTATTCTTAGAGGTAATATGCAAATCTTAAAAAACTAAAAATATGGGGTTGTTTAATATATTAGCTTATAAATGGAAATATAGCGATTGAAAATTTTCGACATAATTATAAGATTGTACATAATTTGTTTACCTGGACATTACATTTTGTTTTAGTAATTTTAGTTTTACTAAGACTAAACAAGAGAAGAGAAAATTTAGGCATTAATAATGTTTTTCTTTAAAATCTCCTACTGATTCCTATTGGCATGACGTATAATAAGAGATTCTGTTTAATTTCATTTTTGTCGATCTATGTAAAAATGTAATATTAATAATTACCAATAATTTTGAACACGGTTCTATGGAGAAACAGTCGTAATTTAGTTTTGTTTGCAACAACTAATATCCAGTTAAAAAATTTCTGACTTGACAAAAGATGGCAGCATTAAGAAAAAATAAATCGAACAGGGATTTTTAATTGAATTACTTTCAATCTTTCACATAGCGTCAGGTCGTCATTTTGTTGAATGTAGCTTAGTGGGGTGTGATAAGTAATCTTTTCTATTAATCTGTCAAAATATTATATTAATGCTTTTGTATTTGTTCAATATGTAGATGGATTTAATGTTATGATTTAATTAAACTGATTATAATAGATTTTGATGATGCAAAAATCATCAATGCAACATCAAATTACTATTCATCTAATATCAGAGAGTCCATAGATATTTAGTGTAAGGGAAATCAATTATGTAACGGTGCAGTGTCGTACAATATATACTTCTGTTTCTATATAAAAATAGATAAAATGTTTGTTTATATTAAATAAATTGTATAAATATTGGAGAATATGTCTGTGAATGGATTGTTCCTTTTCTCCCCAATATCATTTTCCCCATTTTGCCAAGGCCCCATACTGGAAAAGTACCAAATTTTTTACAAACCTTCACTATAATAATTCTTTTAAATAAAAATAACATTCAGATTTTAATAATACTTTTGTTATTATTTCTTGTTATGTTTTTTGTAATTTTCCTGTTTTATTTATTCATTTTTATTTGTTTATTTTTCTGTAATTGGTATATTTGTTAGAGATTATTTCTATGCCTAAATTAAATTATGTTTTTGTTCATAATTTCGTTTTTTAAATTCATTAGTGTTTCCTTATTTCAGAATGAAGTTTATGTAAGAGATTATAAATTGACCACAGTGCACAATAATCATAACCATTTTCAAGCACCTTAAAACTGATTTTTTATCTAGTAAGTTGTATATTGTAGCAACTTTTTAATTTTTTTAAGTTAAATATTGAATGGTCATTGTGAAACTGTAATGTTATGTATACTACTTTTGTTAAAAATGATTTATAGACATTATATAAAGTCAATTTAGTAATACTTTACTATGATAATTTTTCTTAATATAAACAGTACTCCGATTTTAATAAAATTGTTTTAAAATCGGAGTTTAAATAATTTCAGAAATAATTTCTGAAATTATTTCTTTTTTTAAAGATAAAATTCAAGTAAGAATGATAAATATAACACTGTATATTATGTTTTAATGATATGTATGCATACATTTATATGTATATAGTATATGCATATGCATATATATCACTGGTGCCTGGCTAATATAAAAGTACCGTGTTTTCTAATATTGATACCTACAACTAGGACTTCCCTCAAAGGGATTAGTCTGAGTGATATTGCTGAGAACATAGGGTTAACAATTACAATATAAAGAAGATACTAGCTGGCTTCGCCCGCAAATGCAGCGGGCAGCGGATTTTAAAGCTATATAAAGAGGTAATTATCGCCCGCAGCGGGCCCCTAATTTACATCGGTGCCTCGAAACTTTTGTATTCTCCGGCTCGCATCCCCCTCGAACCGAACGAACCTCCGACCCGGGTCCCCGCTGCCTTCGGCACCGTAGACCGGTCGTGCTACGCACGCACCGGATAATCCCATAATTTGCATAATCCCATAATTTGTACATCGAATAGTATAAACCTCTAACTGAACTAATCTCCGACCCTGGTCCCCGCTGCCTTCGGCACCGTATACCGGTCGAAACTTTTGTATTCTCCGGCTCGCATCCCCCTCGAACCGAACGAACCTCCGACCCGGGTCCCCGCTGCCTTCGGCACCGTACACCGGTCGTGCTACGCACGCACCGGATAATCCCATAATTTGCATAATCCCTTAATTTGTACATCGAATAGTATAAACCTCTAACTGAACTAATCTCCGACCCTGGTCCCCGCTGCCTTCGGCACCGTATACCGGTCGAAACTTTTGTATTCTCCGGCTCGCATCCCCCTCGAACCGAACGAACCTGCGACCTGGGTCCCCGCTGCCTTCGGCACCGTACACCGGTCGTGCTACGCACGCACCGGATAATCCCATAATTTGCATAATCCCTTAATTTGCACATCGAATAGTATAAACCTCTAACTGAACTAATCTCCGACCCTGGTCCCCGCTGCCTTCGGCACCGGATAATCCCTTAAATTGCACATAGAATAGTATAAACCTGTCACTGAACGAACCTCCGGCTCAGGTCCCCGCTGCCTGCGGCACCGTATAGCAGTCGTTCCGACACTGGTCCCCGCTGCCTTCGGCACCGTATACCGGCCGTGCTACGCACGCACAGGATAATCCCTTAAATTGCACATAGAATAGTATAAACCTCTAACTGAACGAACCTCCGGCTCGGGTCCCCGCTGCCTGCGGCACCGTATAGCAGTCGTGCTGCGCACGCGCTGCAGTATACGTTAGTTCCACCTTCCGCCACCAGGTGGCGCAAATAGAAAAAATAAACCTCGAATAAGATAAACCTCGAACTGAACGAACCTCTAGAACCCCACAGTTAAGATAAAAAAACTTGAAGGGGGGGGGGAGGACACTGCTTTTCCTTAAACAACTGAATTAGACTGCCGGAAAAAAAAATCTGATGTCAAACAACTTATTTAGACTACCAGACTTCTTGTTCAAAGACAGGGACCTGTAGGAAAACTTAAAACGGAAAAAAAAAATCGATAACGGGCGAAGCCCGCTTTTCCCTATCATAATATCTGTTTGCCACTCTAAAACAAAAACTTAAGATACTTGTTATGGCAGTTTTTAGACGCGGCCTACTTCTTAAAATCGTAATATCTAGCCGGCACTGTAAAAGAAATCTTTCTTTTGCTTTAATTATACAAATAACGATGATTAATTACACAATAAAATAATATATCGGCTCCTAATGAAGATATGAGAATAATTTTTAGATATTCTGAAAGCAGAATCCTTTTTTAGTCGCCCTGTCAAAGTTTAGAATTAATGCGCCCCTTAGATTCGGAAATGCCCCCCCCCCCCTCTGAAAGAACGCAGTTGAAAGTCACGTGACTATTTTATCTCTTTCAGAAATGACTTATCCACAGACGATTCGTCTGCGTTGAATGTTGAAATAAAAAAGAAGCTGTCTCTCCGGAATAGAAATAAATTCATTTGCCGTGTCATTAATGAGTTTTAATTGATATCTTCAAAAATTACTGGTCGATTTTTACGAATTTTTTTTTGTTGAATTCGCGGTTTTTTTATACACGTGTTAGCAAATTTTCGCGAATGTAGAGTCATTATTTCCACTTGTTTCAAAAAGGAGTGGGGCGATTTGATCTCGTATCTGTCGACACTGCTTTCTTTACGGCAACCTTTTTTCACGTCTGGGGTCGATGTTGGATGTCTGGTCAGTTTTTGGCCGAAATAAAGAAAAGTTACGGTCCGAATTTCAAAAAATTTGACGTTTTGGAATGACAAAAATCGGCCGCGTGCGTACCCCGATTTTCGGATCGATACCTCCGGTACATTTTTTTTAATTCGATGATGCGTTAAAAAGCGACGATTTGGATGTCTGCGATTATCAAAACGGAATTTTTTTTCGATTCTTTTTCCAGTTCGGTTTCGGTCGGTAATTAAAACACTTTCGCTCATTAATAACGCCCCGGGTCCGGGTCGGAGGCCCGACCCGATCGAAACTTGAGCGTCGCGCCTTTTTTGCGAATTTTTCGGTACGCGTCCGCCGTCGGTGCGTCGATTAGTCCAGGAGCCTTTGCGGGTACAAAGGCGGAGTGCACAGACACACACACACACACACACACACACACACACAGACGTTTACCGCGCTTAATATTAGTGACAATATATGAAAAAGAGCAAATTAAATGATAGAATTACAAAATATAATATATAAATTCATATATACTGTTATGCTTTCATATATATATATTTATAACGTTTGGCAGAGAATCTCATTTTCTTAAGCGGAAATTGCTCAAAACTTAAAAAAAAAAACAAAAAAAAAGTTGGATAATTTAAATGGGAAGCTTTTTAAAGTCAGGTAATTGGATTTGCAGACAAGAGCATATTTTAGCAAGTGTAGTTTAACGCAAATTTAATTTCATTGTTGCAACATTTTCTTTGTGACAAACATTTTCATTTAAATTTAAAAATTGTCCTTCTTGTTTATTTGTATAACAATTTATAGAAACTTGTACACTTCAAACCACATCGATAATATGCTTTGCTACGAAACTGTAGCCTAAATTCCTACTAAAGTACATAAAAAAATCTTTCGATGACTTCTGCAAAAATTAATTTTACATTAAATCTCCATATCGACGAAATTGGAAAATATATATATATACTTCAAAGATAATACTTCTTGATTATTTACTATGAGGCTCTCACCCCTGAGCCTTTACTGCTTCAAGCCCAAGACTTTTCTTCTGCCTGTCTGTCTGTCTCCCTCTACAATCTGTTTATTTCCCTATTTTCTTTTACCCATCTCTCTACCTGATTGCTGTCTCGCTACATGTCTGTATGTTTCTCTAATGGTATCGCTACCAACCTATTTCTTTCTCAAACTGTATGTGTAGCCGTGTCCCTCTTCGTACCCATCTGTCTACTGTCTGTATACCCGTCTCACTACCCATCTGTACATCCGTCTAACTGCCTCACTTCCTGCTTCACTACATGTATCTCGACATGTCTGTCTGCCTGTCTGTCAACTCGTCTCTGTACTCATCTCTCTATCCACCACACTACCCGTCTTGCAACATTTCCCTCTACATGCCTGTCTACCGGTCTTGCTACTCGTCTCCCTACCCCTCTGTCAACCCTCTTTTTTACCTGTCTGTCTGTTTTTTTCACTACCCATTAGCTTATGTATGTCGCTATCCGTCTCTCTACCTGTCTCTTTTTCCGTTTGTTTACACATCTCTCTACCTCTCGCCACCTCTTCCTAATATTTAAACAATTTAGTATACAGAAGCCGTTCATATGTTATTAAATGCAATCAGGAGTAATTTATCTAATGAGTGTAATCAGATGCAATTTTTTTAAATACGTACATAAACCACCATAATACTTCATCAGTTTTATTTTCATAGTAATTTTTGTCATTTGGAAGTAAATCTCAACTTCTTGAACCGGAACTGCGTCAAGCTGTTTAAAATAGGCCCAAGGTCCGTACAACTGGGAAGGGAAAGTACCCTCAGGGCTATTAGATACATGTTATTAAGTTAAGTCAAAGTTTTGTAATCAGGTTCACAGCCAATTGCTTATGTCAGAAAGCGTGGCTTAACGCCATTTTCAATTCATTTCTGTAACATTCTTTTTCATTTTGGGGGGGTGTGAAGGTTCCAAATATTTACACTTAAATTCAAACTTTTGCCCCCATGTTAATATTAGTATTGTTTGTATTATTAATTAATACTTTGTTGATCCAGCTTTATTCGAAACAAATGTAAAAGGCTTCTACAATTTTTTTTTCTAGGAGAAACTAGGAGTAATTGGGCCTAAAGCTAATCGGAGAATTCAATATCATTACTGTTTATAACTCTTATAGAGTTAAAACAATATTGTTGCTAGCATTACTCTTGTTTGAGACCTACCTTGTCTGTGTATCTGAATGGGGAAAAGTTCTGTATCATGTGCTGGTTGGCGCGATTGGCGAAAATATTAAAAGTGGTGCCAAAAGGCAGTTTTAGCATCTTACCAAATTTTTCTAGAGAGCAGAAAAATATGTTTTTCAAATATTTACAAATATACGTTTATTAAACCATGTTTTTGCGCCTTCTTAAAAAATTAAGTATGATGCTAAAATAAAATTTTATTTCCATTTTCCATATTTTAACAAGTAATGAAAATACATAAGAAACATATTTAACAAAACTAAGAGACATTTTTGTGATAAGTAATTGTTATTGTCAGGGGCAAATTGTAAACAATTAATAAGCGAACTAAAAATTTACCAAAAATAACTTGTGGGAATCTCAGGAAAGAAATATCTGATATAAACAGCATTTAAAATCTTAAAATGGAGAAGTGGTCCATATAAAAATGCAAAACATTATACTACTGATACAACTATTTTTTAATTTTTTGATATTTCCAAAAGCACAGATAAAAGGGTAAAAATCTTGGCACAGATGTCATATTCTCACCACGTTGGTGTGATTTTTTCCCCTGCCAATTCATCGAAAATGTTTGTTGTGTTTATTTACTTTTATTTATTTTTTAATTCTATAGATTATTTATATGTATATCAATATTTATTTATATCAAACTATTATTTCTTTATTTTTATTTCCTTTTTTAAAATAACAGAAGCTATTTCATTTATTACGTTATTTTATTTTTATATTGAAATAAAAAATCACGTGCTATTATTGCATGCTATTTGTAAGTAATATTCAAAAACAAAGTTTTCGCCAAATTGGCGATGGGGGAAGGGGGGGGGAATCGCGCCAACGTGGTGTGTATAGGACATCTGTGCTTTGTTGCATTTCACATATGTATTGGTACTTTAATGTTAACTTGGCGCAGTTGATAAATCGCCAAATATTTTCCTCATAACATCTTCATATTGCATTAATTTTATTTAAATATAAACCTTTCACTCTAGATCTTTGAAATAAATCTTATTAAGATTCTCTAAAATAAACAAAGAAATGTAATATTACATGATAATGAAATAGGTTTGACAACAGATCATTCAACTTTTATTAACAATACAGAATTTTTAAAAAAATGTCACTTGTAAGTATATTAAATTGCCTTTTGCCTGTAAGCAAAATAAAAAACTCTTAATTACTTTATTAAAATCTAGTCTATTAATTACAACCAAAATTTTGCGAAACTTTTAAACAAATACTTTCAAAAATTGATGTTTTTTTTTTTAATTCAACCCACAACAGTAGTGATGCCTATACACAAGGTGCTAAACTTGACAAGCACTTTCTAACACGTATAAATCCATGAAAAATTTTCATAAATGCAATACTTTTTTCTTGGAAAGATAAAAGAATGTAACAAACATTTTAACACAAATAAAAAACACTTTAAACATTGAAAATAATAATTATCAAAAATGTTTTCTAAATCCTTGCTTTTGCAATGCTCTATAAGTGAGATATTTATCATTAATGAATATTTTGTCTAGTTTTAAAAATGTATATAAGAAAAAACTCAATGAATTGCTTCTCAGCAGTGTCAGCATGATTAAAAGAAAATGTGTCACCCTCAATGCTTAGAATTTTAGAAATAAATTTTTCTCTTCAGCCTAAAATATAGGAAGAATTTTTTTCTTTTTAGGGGGGTGGTGGGGGGGTAAATTTGTTCAATTTTTGAATTATTTCACTTGTTAATTTTGTTTAATTAGTGTCACATTATATTTACTCTAATCGTTATAATGCTATTAAATCATTTGCTTTATTAAAAGATATTATATACAGTATGCTCTTAAAAATCTCCACAGCCTGATACTAGAGTCCTGCACAGATTGGGTTGTAACCGACCCGAATCCTCACTTTAACATGACAGACATCCAGCTGAACCCGAAGTGAAAGAAAATAAATTTATATTTTAATGCATTTATAGAAAGGTAGTCTACAAGTTTATCTCTTATGTACAAAAAATAACACATATACACCTATTATTATTCAAATATATGCATTTTTTCATTTAATAATTATTCAGAATCTCCTTTTGAAAAATTGGTTCATCTCGAACCTGACCCAAAAGAGGTAAAGCACAACCCAACATGCATAAAGTTTACTCAACCTGCAACAATAAAAAATTGAATCAACCAAACCCAAACCGAAATGTGTTTCGGGTAGCCGATGCAGGATTGTAATTTCCAGTAAACCTGGAAATGGCCAGAAAAATTTTATTGACTGCAACCTGACCTGAAATGAAAGAAAATTAATTGATATTTCATTATAATTATGGAAAAGTAGTCTACAATTATCTTTCTAATAACCATTTTATCTTTTATGTAGAAAAATTAGTTTTTTTTTCATTTGAAAATATTTAGAATTTCTTTGAAAAATTGGGCAACACAAACCTGGCTCAAAATAGTGAAAACCCAACTTGAACCCGAAACAATTAACCATTTGTTAAAGGGCCAGCAATGATGACTAATTTTGCATTCAGTCATTCTACAATTTCCAAAAAATTCCTTATGGTAGATTTTCTTTTGAAAATATACTAATATAAGTGTGTGACACATATTAGATTTAAAAAAGTTGTACTAATAGATTAAAAAATAGTCCACTGGGACATACATGTTCTGACCGTAGTCAAATGTTCCAAGTCAACCTAACCCACAACAAAAATAAGCTGCAACAGTCCGGCTCAATCCGTACTGTAGATTAGGTCGTTTTACCTGACCCAATGAAGGAACAAGGGACCTGAGACCAAGGGTTTTGCAGATTTCTGAATTGTATGAAATTTAAATTATACTCTGAAAAGGAAGGCAGGAAATGATTGTGGAAAAATTTTACTGACAGAAAATCATTAACCCTTTCAAGTGGGGTGATATGTTTATGAAACCACTTAATTTTAATTCACAATGGCACCAGAATTTTTGAATAAAATTTTCTGTTTATTATGTATGTGAAATATCATTTTTTTCTTTTTCTAAATAAATTTGTTCGTATACATTCATTTCCAAAGGATCAGTGTCCATAAGCCATGTTTTTAGTCCATGAAATAAGACTAAAATTTGATTTTGTTATACTGACTTAATTATTTCACATTTTAATATTAGAAGGTTTATCCTGCACAATTTCAACAATAGTTTTTGCATTTTGTTTGGATTTATATGACTTACACAAGCTCAAAGTTCGTATTATTTGTAATTTTTGATGAAAAATACGCAATTTCTCCTAATGTTACCTCAATTATTTATATGAGCGCAGTCGTCCAACACTTTCTTCTTTACATATATTATAAAATACATCAAAATATACAATATATGTAAAACAAAAAGCGGTTGCTAAGCTGCGCTCATAGTAAAATATTAAAAATAGAGATTAAGTAACTGCATTTCAAAATTTAAAACTTTTTTTAAATATCTGTCCTATCATTTAATTTGTTGTGACATTTAAAAAAATAGTCAATTTCTCCCTTCTGCCTCGAAATATTCATTTCTCCATGGTTGTTCTATTCCAAGCTCACACACAAAGCAAAAAAAGTTTAAAACAGCTACTGTGTCCTTCTTCCTCTAGCAAGAGGGTGGAATTCTTAGATAACAGAAGGCAAAACAAATAATTTGTTTTTCCTTTTTTAAAATTTGATTGTTCTTACTGCTATAAAAATTATTCTAAATCTCATGCAGACATTTTAAAATTAATTATCTTTCAATTATATATGCCAAGAGAAAATAATATCTCATTATTGTACATGTTAAGAAAATAAATTATGTATCTATTTTCTTTTTATACTCGTATAAACATCCTTCCATTTTAATGTATCTAAAATTTCTCAGAATGTAACAACTTTTGTGAAAATTTAAACAGGATTTTTCTGACAGCTATTTAAAATATGAAGTTAAAATAAACACTTAAAGGTCATGGAAAAGAATCAAAGTTAAACTGTGACAATAAAAGTCCATAAAAATAACATCATCCAGTGACCTAATATTACTTATCAAAATTATTTTTTTTGCATTTCATACAATTATTTTACATTTCATCTGTATGTGTTCTTGAATATTTTTTGAGGATGAGTACATGTGGCAGTCTTCATGCTCACAGGATTAAACAAGAGAATAAAACCTACTCCATCTGTTTGCCTCCTTGTGTAGTACTGAGATCTTTCTGATGTTTCTGAATTGATGGCATACCTACGGATCTCAGTGTCATTGATCACTCAAATATGGAACTAAAACCAGGAACCATAGATTAAAAATGCCTGCCTTCATACATTACAAATTACTGCTTCAAGAAAATTTGTAATAGCTGCCGTGATTTACTACTTATTTCATTTTGAAAACAATCAGCCCATTATAGGACACCCTGTATATAAGAATATAACTTAGTTATATACATCATATAACTTGGCGATAATGTTAATCACATTAAAAAAAATTATTAAGAAAAATGCATTGTTACTCTTTCATTTTATTTGTGACTGCTATAAAATATACTTAAAAGGTATTCTTAAAAAAATTCCTGTATTTTAATTCATTCATACAAATGTCTACACATTTAAGATTAGGTATCGTCAGTGTGTAAAGAAAAATATACACTCCATACATAATCATCACTAAATTGTCATAGAAAAAAAAAATCGCCATTCTACTGGAAATTTGTCTTTTCAATTTGTAAAAAAAAGCTTAGAATTTATTATGAAATTTTACCAAACTCTGATATTTTCAATAGAAACACTTAAATTTAACATCATTTTTGGCTTTTTTGATAAATTTTACTTTGGGATACCAATCAGAAGTTCATTCGATCAAATACACTGGTGTGCAAAACTTAAGCAACAAACACAAAATGCTAATTTCTGAACACGTGAGAACTCAAAAGGAAATTCTATAAAGAGCAAGTGTAGAAAAGAGGTACTACGCTACACAGTCAATGTGAACTTCTGGAGATCAACAAGGAACTGGAGGAACATCCAATTGTCCCTTGACGTCACACATGATTAGAAGTGTCACAATCGCTACCGTGAATCAGAATATGGGATATTTCACTCGTGTCATTATTGCTCTCAAATGATTGTTAACACTGAAAAGTCACTGTAACTGTCGCTTTGTGATGGATCACCAGGTGACATTCCAATGAAGTCACCTTGTGATTATCAAGTCACTGTCAGTTGAAGACTGAACTTTGAAGTCATTGTGATGAGTTGCCAAATAATGTCACAATGAAGTTGCATGGTGACTTTCCGGTGATCAAAACTGTATTGTGAAGTCATCATTGCACTCCTTTGTGAAAAGTCACCAGATGATTTCATTTTCAAGTTTTTGGGAACTCGTCACAGAACAGCTATCATGATGACTTTACAATGGAGTGTCAAAATGACAGTGTTATGAGGGTCACAAGATGACTTCATTGTAAAGTCACCTGGTGACTCGTCAAAAAGCAGCAGTCATGGTGACTGTTCAGTGGAGTGACCGAATGAGAGTAAAAATGAGATGAATGAAAGATATCACATTTCTGTTCATTGTCATGACTGTGACAATTGTGACCATTTGTTATGTCAAGAAAACTTCAGAATGACTGTCTGTGCTGTTAGGGTAGTACCTATTTTCTACACTTGCTATTTATTGAATTTCCTTTTGAGTACTCAGGTGTTCAGAAATTAACATTTTGTGTTTGTTGCTTAGCTCCTAATCAACTCCCATTCATAATTCCTAAACTACACTAGTGTGCACAACTGCGTACTAGTGTAGTTTAGGAATTATGAAGGTTTTAAATTTGGATTTTGTAATGCTAAATTCCTTTTAAATAATTGCAAAACAGATTGCTGTGCAGGTAGTTTTTTTAGTTTAACTTAAAACGACTTGTCTGAATGAGTGGTATTTTTGGATTTGCATGTTTGAAACTTTTAAAAATTAATTTCTGTTAAAAAATTCATAAGTATTATTTCCTTTTTTTTTAAAATCACTTTCGAAGTAGTATGTATACTTTTCACTTAATTTTCGACCTTTGAATTTTTTAACAGAAAAGCTATTTCTAGAAACTTCAAATATGTAAATCGAAAACCATACTTAATTCTGCCAAGTAGTTTTTGAGTTATGTTTCAAATAGTACCTATGATTGCGATCTGTTTTTCAATGATTAAAAAGGAATTTAATATTATTGAATCCAAACTTTAAATCTATATAATTCTTAAACTATTCAACTGAATGGCTTCCTATTTGGTATCCAAAGATAAAATTTACAGGGAAATCCAAATATACTATGAAAATTGGGTGTTCATATAGAAAATTTCAAAGTTTTATACAATTTTAATAAGTATGATACCTATGAGTTGATTATGATTCTTAAGTTTATTTCTCTAACATTAATTTAAAAAAAAAAACACCATCCCTAATAAAATGGTTATTTCCATTTGTTTCTTTGACACTTTAGCAATTAAATTTTGTGGGATGTATCTTTTTCTTTATGACACTTATTTGCACATAAATTTAACATTTCTTATGTTTCTTGCATCTAAATTGCTTTACTCCTGACATACCAATCTTCCCTCTTCTTTTTTTAAAAGTTAAATATACATATTTCCAAAGAGAAATTTTATTTAAATGGAATCAAATAAATACCACATAAGAAGGACACATTTTATTTAAATAAATTTTCTACTTCAGACTATGTTTATTAAATTTTAAAAGCCCCAGAGGGTTGGTAGCTATATACTGTTTATAACATTTACTCACAGATAAATGTTTTCTTTATATTTCAGTGTTTTGCATTTTTCCTTAAATGATATTTTACTCATTCTTCTAGGTCCTATTCCTTTGGTGTGCCTTCCAATAATTCAACAATATTTCCATCAAGCTTTTAAGCAGGCATAGAATTTCCAGTACTCCAGCAAATACCTCATGAAGCACAATCGCAGTATTAGCTGTCAATGATACTCAGGGAAGTATCATCACCTGTCTTACCATCTTACCTGTGTTATTGACTTTCTAAAATATGTAATGCAACCTTCAGCTTCAAGATTTAAAACTTAGTGAATTTAAGAAAATATAATATATATATATATATATATATAATAAATATCAGCATTAAAATTTTATTTTTAAAATGTCTAAAAAAGTGTGCAATAAACACAAATAATTTATATATTAAGAGGGTAATTTAGAAAAAAAAATGCATTTTATGCACGTAGAATTGCTAGTTTGAAATTACTGCAAAAATGGCATTAATATAGACAAGAGTTACATCAAAATAGTGATAAGAAAATACATTAAATAGATTAATATCATACCTTTAAATGATTTACCTTCAGAGGAAATGCTACCTAAATGATGATCATTAGGCCTAACTCAACTGCACAGTAACTCCATACTTTCTTTTAATTATTAATATCTCTCGCCTATGTTGACAATCAAGCGAGAAAATAAAGTAAATCAGACTACAAAAATATTCTTTAAGAGTGAAAATAATAAAAATACTATGTGAAAGTTGTGATATAAGTTCCAAATACAAAATTCTGTAAACAGCTAAGAAATGCCATTTTACCATTAAATTTCCGATAGACGCTATGTTACCAAATTACTAGAGGTCCATGTTCGATTAATATGTTTTCATGCTGCCATCTATTGTAAGAAAGTTTCCCTGTGTTTTGTGCTGTGCCCATTGTATGAAACTAGACCAAAGATCCTATACGATCCTAAAATATTAAATTAGTTTGAGAAGATGCCTGTATTTTCTCTCTCACAGGAGCCTGAGCAGGCGGCATCTCCAACAATTTTATCATAAACGGGTCATTTTAAAAGGTCAATAAAATTAGATAATTGGTTACACTTTTTAAAATATAAAAATATAGATCTGGTGCTTACCACAATATTAGTAGATACAAGAAACAGAAAAACATAAGAAAAGAATCTTATAAACATACAGTAGCCTTTTGATATTTTTTTTAATTCTAACTTTCGTTATAAAATTAAAATTTTTAAAATATAATATATACAAGTGTGTCTAAATAAAATAAATTGTAAATGATGCATTAATTCTGCTGTACTTTTCAAATTATGAAATTAAAAAATCTTAAATATCAGTATTTTAAGGAGCCTTTGACGCCATAAAACTTTCATTGATATTTCGTTAGTAAAAAATAGTCATAAATTCTTGATCTAACTATAATCATTGCATTGTTACTGAAATTAAAATGCAGAAAAATATTACTATACTGGAATTAATTTGAATCACTTTGGATTAGCAAAATTTTGACACAGTGCTCAATATTCAGTGTAACAAAGAAATATTCAAAATAAATTTAATGTAATTTAATGCGCACTTTATAATTAAATTAAATTAAAACCAATTTTTAAGTCAGTTTATTTGTTTAATTTAAGAAGACTCTGTAATATTTGAACTTTATTTTTATTTTAGTATTTTACAATATCTTATTGACATATTATTGTGTGTTTTTATGAAGGAAAGTGATTTAATCAATGAAAAATGTAGTAGCAAATGTTAAAATTTTTACATAATTTTTTTTTACAAAGTCCTAAAACCACAATTTTGAAATAGCTTTTTCTTTGTACTTATTTTAGAAGTGTGTTCTACAGTGTTGAATCCAGGGGGTGGCCCGGGGGGGAATGTCCCCCCCGGAAGATTTGAAATTTTATGCTTTCAATGGTCAAAAAGTGGAATTTCCCCCCCGGAACTCTATAATGTCCCCTCCCCCGGAGCCACATAAATCCCTCCCGGAGAAAAGTGTCTGAATTCAACACTGGTGTTCTACAATTGTAAGGATCCGATTTCAAAAAGTTTGGTTATCAAAATATCTATAATATATACTATAGAGTTCTACAGATAAACAGGCATAACCTAGTTGTGTTTGCAATTACAACACATAAAATGCAGATGCAGTTAAAATACTTGTCGATAAAACTCTACTCAGACAACAGATGGCAGCATGCAAAAATAATAATCGAACAGGGGGTTTTATTCGAAGTATTTCCTACCTTTCTGATAACGTCATGACGCCATTTTGTTCAATGTAGCTTAGTAGGGTGTGGTAAGTTAGCTTTTTTATTAATCAATCAATTATATTAATGCTTTTGTATTGGTTCGTTATGCAAACAGATTGTGTGCAGAACATGTGTTTTTGATTATTTGTAAATTTTTATTATTGAGAAGTCGATTTATTTAGCCTGAATAATAATAATAACTCAAGATTCGTTATTCATATTATGTGCGTATTAAACTAGCATCTATTTAACGGTTGAAAAAAACAACTTTTTTTTATTTCACGTAAAATACATACACTTTATTAAAAAGTATCATGAGAGACGGTAGTTTCTCGAGTGACGCAGCAAAAACCGAAAACTGAAAGCCCAAAACCGAAGATTTCTGTCACTCTTATATATACAGCTAGTTTGAGTTCAAAGGAAAAGCGAAAAGCCGACATTTAATATCTGAGCAAATATGAGGCACATCATTTTGATTTTTTGACAGCTGTCTTATATCTCCGGTCTAACTCTATCCTGAAATTTATAGATTTCTACATGCAGTAGATTTTAAGATCTGGAAATCCATTTTTAAGTAAAATGGGAAGTTTTTCGCTCTGCATGTAATGGTGTCATGGTGTAAAGGCGCTTATTTCGAAATCTGCCCGAAGGATTTTTTAAAAATTAATATATGATACTAATCGGTTTTAGATGAAGCGAATCCCCCTATCCACTTAAATAGGAAAACTCTATTTTTTTTTTATATAATCCGATTTAAAAATGGGACTATTTTCTTAAGCCAAGCTGTACAAATGCAATAGAGTGTTCACTCCCTTCTTCCGCGGGGCATTACAGTTAAAAATTGATGCACGGTTGCCGTTATCAATAAAGCTTCTGACCGGGCTAATTATTTAGATTTTTTTAAATGCAAAAACAATGAATTATATACTCTAAACATGTAAAACATATGTATTAAATTCAATTGGGGTTTATATGTGTTCTCTTTTTGTTACAAAGAAATAATTTCAGATTTTAAACATGCATATATTCGAAAAATTATTTCGATTCCTTTTTCAAAATGAGGAAATATTTTTTAATTACATGTATTCAATTTTACTGCTAAATATAATAAATCTTTCATTTTCTAATGATAAAATATTTTTCATTTCTTGTTTCTTTCGCAACGAAGACAACCAACCAACTATTATCGTATCAATGCGCGAAGCACAAATTAGCGAGAGCGAGAGTATACAACATGGAGATTGAGCAATTGGGGAAAAGATAGGCACAGAAAATCAAAGATATTATACTTACTATTAGGTATTTCGTTTATTTATTCATTGTTTTTTATTTTATATGACTTGATGGTTCTTTTAAAAATTTTTGTTTTGGTAAGGTGTTTAGGTAGTCTTTGTCAGAGCAACTGCCAGTTACACGTTTTTATGGCTTTAAAATATTACTTTTATGTTATTTTGTAAAAGAAAATGCAGAAAGTTAGTTCTGAATTAAGTGTTTTATGTTATACAATGGATAAATAAGTTCTTTATTACTTTTAAATCCAGAGTTTGAAAAGTAAACAAATAGCTTCTTTTTTTTTTTCTCTCATTGCATTACCTCATTGCATTCATATTGCCAGTATTATTACATTGTTATCATTTTTTTTCTCATTGCATTTACAAACAGTTGTGTGACAAACTTCTATCTTCATGAATGTTTTGCATTTACTTTATATTAATTTTTCACATTCATTTTTTAATAAGCTTGTTAAATAGTTTTCGAGCACTATATTGTTTTAATGTCAAATGTTACATTAAAAATTATTAAAAAATACAGTAAAAAAATTACTATTTGCTTGCGAAACTTAAGAATATAATCATTTTAACCCACATAGGTTTTTTTAGCTCTATGATATTACTATACAATGAATAAATAAGTTCTTATTTACTTTAAATTCAGAGTTTGAAAAGTAAACAAATAGCTATTTTATTTTTCAATTTTTCTATCATTTACCTGTGACTTTAAAAATCCTTTGAAATTACTAATTTAGAGGTATGAAATACCTTATATGTGCTTAAATCACAGAAAAAATACAACTTTAGTAAGTATATTACAGGGCTCTGTTTAAGAAGAATTAAGAAGAGCTTTAAAGGATCCTTCACAATTTTTTTTAATCTTAAAACAGTATCCTTCACATTTTTTTTTCATTTTAAAACAGGTTATTTCACATTTCTTTTCATATTAAAACAGGACACTTCATAAAAGTTTTTCCTATCAAAAATTAACTCTTCACAAATTTAATCATCTTAAACTTTTCCCAATTTTTGTATAAAATACTGTTTACTGTTGACTCTAATAAGTGTTTGTTCTTCAAAGTAAATTCTGAAAATTTATTAAATTTCAACTGCTGCTAATACATTTAATTTTTTGATTACAACTTACATAAATATCAATATTTTACATAGGGATTGTTTTTATACAATTTTGACACAATTGAAATTTTATTGCAGCCAAGCATGGTTTCTTGTACAGCGGTGTATTTTGAAAACATAGAAGAAAGAAAAAATTTTTTTTAGAGAAAACCACTGTTAATTATTTTGCAATGTTTTTTAATAGTCAGATCTTATAAATTAAGTGTTGGTGAGTGCAAAGTTTGAAATTATCTGAATATGTAGAAAACAACATAGGGCTCTAAAACTATTTACTTGCATAAGTTTATTAAAAATGAATTTGAAAAATTAATATACAGTAACAGCAAAACATGCATGAAGCTTCACAATATATACTATATATATTGTGTACACAATACATAGTAGTAGTATACACAATATACTATAGACCATCAAAGTATCAAATTAAATGAAAATTTTGAAATGGGGAACCATCATTTCAAAATAAATAAAAAACAATAAATAAATAAACCAAATACCTGGGGGAGGGAGTATTTTATCTATTATAAATTGCAGCTTGTATTTTCAAACAATTTGGAAGGGCGGATAAAATTTTATCATTTAAAATATTAAAAAAAATAATAATACCTTCTAAACTAGAATTTTATTATCAATTTCATAGACGATTTTCTTTGGACGATTACTCTCTATGAGAGAAAAGTTCTACTTTTCGCATTTGTTCGCCACAGTATATTTTGCTGTTTTTCAGCCAGTCTCTCATAACTTTTATTATAGAATTCTTTGCAGGAGTGTGGTTTTCAACAGGCATGTGATGTGGAGCATTGTCTATATATAGAGCACTATTCGGTTGCAAATTTGGAAGAAGTTTTTCCAACACCCATTTTTGGAAGTTTTCATAGTTCATTTGTACGAGATTGTCACCCCTTTTTGTCGACGCTTTATACAGTAGTTAAGCATCCGTAAGGAAACACGTTTCCTCATTTTTACGCTCCAGTTAAGACCTTGGCGTAGTACATGGCCGTTAAAGTTTTTTTTTCCCATATATAGTTAATAACTTGTCCCTTTTAATTCAATGTTATTCATTTTTGGGTAAAGGTGAAAATATGCACTCGGCGATAAAACGTGAAAAACTGGCGATTAAAAATACGGAGAAAACCCGACAAATGCAGGATTTTCTTTTTTTCCCATGTACTTTTGACAAAATTCATGATTTTTCCTCGCCACATCGACGAAACTACTAATTTTTCTGAACCTGATCAATGAAATTAATGATTTTACTGCACTAAATGGGCGAAATTCGTGATTTTTATGTGCCCATTCAACAAAATTTCTGATTTTTACATGCCGATCAATAAATTTCTTGATTTTTATGTGCCCCGTTGACAAAATTTCTGATTTTTACATGCCTGATCCACTAAATTCATGATTTTTGCATGCCCGATGGATGAAATTAATGATTTTTACATGCCGATCAACAAATTTCTTGATCTTTATGTGCCTGTTTGACAAAATTCATGAATTTTATGCACCGATAAACGACGATTAATGATTTTTACATCTGTGTTCGACAAAATTTATGACCTCCCCCTCCCTGATCCACAAAATTCATGTTTTTGCTGTGCCTGATTAATGAAACTCATCATTTTTACACACCCGATCGACAAAATTCATGATTTTTACACCGGTCAACAAAGTTCATGAATTTTACGCACTTGATCACCGAAATTCATGATTTTTTCGTACTTGATCGACGAAATTTCATTTTTCTGAACCTGATCGACAAAAATTATTGATTTTTATGCAAATGTTTGATGAAATTTGTGATTTTTATGCACCTACTTGTTGAACGTGTAATTTTTAACCACCCACTTGATGAATTCTTGATTTCTATGTGACTACTCTACCAACTGGTAATTTTTATGCGTCCGTTCTACAAAATTCATGATTTTTTCGTACGTAATCGACGAAATTCATAATTTTTACTCACCGATTGATAAATTTTAAGGGCCGATTCACGAATTTCTTGATTTTTATGCATCCATTTGACGAAATTAATGATTTTAATGTGCCGATCGAAGAATTTCTTGGTTTTTATGTATCCGTATCCATTTGATGAAATTCGTGATTTTTATGCGATCGATAAACAAAATTCATGATTTTTACATGCCCGTTTGACAAAATATATGATCCCACCTCCCCCGATCGACAAAAGTCATGTTTTTTCTGTGCCCGATTGATGAAATTCACAGATTTTTACACACCCGATCAACAAAATTCATGATTTTTAAACACACGATCAACGAAATTCATGATTTTTTCATGCCCGATTGACGAAATTAATGATAATGTCCATCCCCTGCTTTGCCCCCCCCCCCTTTTAAGGGGGATACTTTCCTAAATTTTGCTGATACCCCTCATATGATATATCGTTAGAAAGGTCTGTGACCACTTAATCATATTATGCATCTCCAGTGTCCAACCCCCCACTTTGCCCCCCCCCAAGGGGGTACTTTCTAAATTTTGCTGATACTCGTGTGATATATTTTTGGAAAGGTCTGTGACTGCTTAATCATATTATGCATCTTCTGTGTCCTCACCCCCACTTTGCCCCCCCAAGGGGGTACTTTTTGAAATTTTGCACAACCCCTCATGTGATATATCGTTGGAAAGGTCTGCGACCACTTAGTCGTAGTATGCATCTCTGGTGTCCATCCCCCAATTTGCCCCCCCAAGGCGGTTACTTTTTAAAATTTTGCACACACCCTTCATGTGATATATTGTTGGAAAAGTCTGTGACTATTTAATCATATTATGCATCTGCTATGTCCATACCCCCACTTTGCCCCGCCAAGGGGGTACTTTTTGAAATTTTGCACAACCCCTCATGTGATATATCGTTGGAAAGGTCTGTGACCGCTTAGTCATAGTATGCATCTCTGGTGTCCATCCCCCCACTTTGCCCCCCCAAGGCGGGTACTTTTTAAAATTTTGCACACACCCTTCATGTGATATGTTGTTGGAAATGTCTGTGACTGTTTAATCATATTATGCATCTCCTGTGTCCATCCCCCCACTTTGTCCACTTTGGTACTTTTTGAAAATTTGCACAACCCCTCATGTGATATATCGTTGGAAAGGTCTGTGATCACTTAATTAGATTATGCACCTCTGGTGTCCATCCCCCCACTTTGCCCCCTCCAGGGGGGCACTTTTTAAATTTTGCTGATACTCTTCCTGTGATATATTGTTGGAAAGGTCTGTGACAGCTTAGTCATTATGCATCTCTGGTGTCCATCCCCCTACTTTGCCCCCCTCTTAGGCGGGTACTTTTTAAAATTTTGCACACACCCCTCATATGATATATCGTTAGAAAGGTCTGTGACCACTTAATCATATTATGCATCTCCGGTGTCCATCCCCCCACTTTGCCCCCCCCAAGGGTGGTACTTTCTAAATTTTGCTGATACTCATGTGATTTATTGTTGGAAAGGTCTGTGACTGTTTAATCATATTATGCATCTCTGGTGTCCATCCCCCCACTTTGCCCCCCAAGGGGGGTATTTTTTAAAATTTTGCACACACCCTTCATGTGATATATTTTAGGAAAGATCTGTGACTGTTTAATCATATTATGGATCTCCTGTGTCCACACCCCACTTTTCCTTCCCAAGGGGGTACTTTTTGAAATTTTGCACAACCCCTCATAAGATATATCGTTGGAAAGGTCTGCGACCGCTTAGTCATAGTATGCATCTCTGGTGTCCATCCCCCCACTTTGCCCCCCCAAGGGGGGTACTTTTAAAAGTTTTGCACACACCCTTCATGTGATATATTGTTGGAAAGGTCTGAGACTGTTTAATCATATTATGTATCTCCTGTGTCCACACCCCCACTTTACCTCCCCAAGGGGGTACTTTTTGAAATTTTGCACAACCCCTCATGTGATATATCGTTGGAAAAGTCTGTGACCGCTTTGTCATAGTATGCATCTCTGGTGTCCATCCCCCCACTTTGCCCCCCCAAGGTGGGTACTTTTTAAAATTTTGCACACACCCTTCATGTGATATATTGTTGGAAAGGTCTGTGACTGTTTAATCATATTATGCATCTCCTGTGTCCATACCCCCCTTTGCTCCCCCAAGGGGGTACTTTTTAAAATTTTGCACAACCCCTCATGTGATATATCGTTGGAAACGTCTGTGACCGCTTAGTCATAGTATGCATATCTGGTGTCCATCCCCCCACTTTGCCCCCCCAAGAGGGTACTTATTGAAATTTTGCACAACCTCTCATGTGATATATCGTTGGAAAGGTCTGTGACCACTTAATTAGATTATGCACCTCCGGTGTCCATCCCCCACTTTGCCCCCTCAAGTGGGGCACTTTTTAAATTTTGCTGACACTCCTCATGTGATATATTCTTAGAAAGGTCTGTCACCACTTAGTCATGTTATGCATCTCCAGTATCCATCCCCCCAATTTGCCCCTCCCACAAGGGGGTTACTTTTTAAAATATTGCACACAACCCTCATGTGATATATTGTTTAAAAGGTCTGTGACCACTTAATCGTATTATGCAGCACATCAGCTATACGGTGCCGCAGGCAGCGGGGACCCGAGTCGGATGTTCGTTCGGTTAGAGGTTTATACTATCCGATGTGCAAATTAAGGTATTATCCGGTGCATGCATAGCATGACCGGTATACGTTGCCGGAGGCAGCAGGAACCCGGGTTGGTGGTTCGTTCGGTTAGAGGTTTATACTATTCCATGTGGAAATTAAGGGATTATCGTACAAATGGAGAATTCAGTTAGATTCGAGGCCCTGATGTAAATTGAAGGCCCACTAGCGGGCGAAGCCACTAAGTTTTATTCTTTTATACCCTAATGCTTAATTTCGACTGAATGAAATTTTCATCAATAACCGCTTAAAAGTAATGATATCAGTACAAAAACCCTTAACGGGTTAAAAGTTGTGGCGCAGCACTTTCTTTTGGCTCTAAGAATTTCAAATATGGGTCTTAAAAGTAATGATATCAAATTTGAGTGAAGCTATGTTAATATTTTTTAAATCATCATTTTCTTTTTAGTTTTATTTATATTCACAGGTGCAATTATTATCTTAACATGAAAATACATATAAAATTTATTCGCTAAAGTTTTTTCATTCAGATCTCTCAGGAATTCAAAATATGGGTTTTAAAAGAAATGATATCAAAATTTGAATGACACCTGGACGTAAATTTAATAGGATTGTTTTAAATTTCAATTTAAATTATTTTTCGTTTCTCTTCTAAAGTATATTTACACATACAAACAATACTTTTAATTTTTCAATACACTGTTAAATATATTACTTTCACTGAGCCTATATTATGTATTGAAATGTATTTCAATAAAATGATTTATGTTTTGTGCCACGCTATCCAAAATCATAAGTAAAATTTATGTAAATGATTATTTTGCGTCATAGTATCTAAACAAAGGAAAATGTATGCAAGTTGATACTATGACGCAAAATAATCATTTACATAAATTTTACTTATGATTTTGGATAGCGTGGCACAAAACATAAATCATTTTATTGAAATACATTTCAATACATAATATAGGCTCAGTGAAAGTAATATATTTAACAGTGTATTGAAAAATTAAAAGTATTGTTTGTATGTGTAAATATACTTTAGAAGAGAAACGAAAAATAATTTAAGTTGAAATTTAAAGCAATCCTATTAAATTCACGTCAAGGTGTCATTCAAATTTTGATATCATTTCTTTTAAAACCCATATTTTGAATTCCTGAGAGATCTGAATGAAAAAGCTTTAGCGAATAAATTTTATATGTATTTTCATGTTAAGATAATAATTGCGCCTGTGAATATAAATAAAACTAAAAAGAAAATGATGATTAAAAAAAAATTAACATAGCGTCACTCAAATTTGATATCATTACTTTTAAGACCCATATTTGAAATTCTTAGAGCCAAAAGAAAGTGCTGCGTCACAACTTTTAACTTGTTAAGGGTTTTTGTACTGATAGTTAATTACAGCTATTAATACAAGTTCTAAAAAGTAGTGTCTACTAACTGTATTTTAAAAAGTAGTCGCTACTTTCAGAATAACAGAAGGCTATTTTATCAAAGAATCATTGAGTAAAAAAAAAAATTGGACATAATTATGGATAATCGTACATAAATTTTATTTACTGTCCGTACAGTAATTTGAAAACCTGTTTCTTTAATGATTAGGAACATGGTTGTTGGACTAAGGGTTTGAATCCTGACTTAGGCATAGGTGTTTATAGTGGGATTGAGTAAGTCTACTTTAAGCCAGTGGCGTATCCAAAAGGGGGCGGTGATGGAACTGCAGCCCACCCCCCTTGAAATTTAAATAAAAAATGAAGTTTACTTACGAACGTTTTGCAAAATCTAATAAAATCTGTTCAGACAGAATGGAAAGAAACCTCGAAACGTATTACGTTTTAGACAGGTTTTTCACATTGTAAGTGCATCATTTACCTAGAAACCATGAAATGTCCTGTTTCTGTTATGAACAGGTTCCATTTACACATGTTTTATTATATAAAACATGATACAAGGCAATTAAATTTGCATTATTATTTTTTATTAGCTTAAAAATACTAATAAAATGCTTACTCTTCCTTTTGTTTTTCATTTGAAAATCTGTGATTTAACGTAATGCATCTTTCATACAAAGTATCTTCTGGGTATGAATTGCAAGGCCTTGAGTCCTTTTTAAAATTTATTTAAATGGTTGATACATTACAGGCTTGTTATTCAGCTCGTTATAGCACTGTTGTGTGTTATTTTATTTCAATAGCATTCCAAACTATTGATAGAAAAGGTTGTTTTATGGTTATCTATTTTTATTACGAGAAATCAGCTTTATTTCATTAAAAAAACCTCAGAAGTCTAATTGAAAGGTTCTGAATCTCACACACACAAAAAAGTTCTCTGGCAGCAACAATTTATAATTTTAAAAGATTCAGAAAATGCTGTCAAATTTGGCAGTTTGAGTCGATTTTAGGGACATGAGCGACAAAGAAAAGTCATCATAAGTGAGCGATTGACTGCATTTCCTAATGTATCCCATTTATGAGAAAATGAAAAACATTATTTTATTCTTAGGTACTGCAAATGCCATGCATGGATGCTCCAAAGTGAGTTCAAGAATGTCTTAAGGAGGGGGGGGGGGGCGAAGTGAGAACATTTTTGAATAATTTTAAATTAGTTGTTTAATTTGGTTTAATTTACTATTTATTGACAAATTACTTTTCAGCAGATAATTTTCAGTATTTTGTTAAATAATAAAACCATTTGGCGCAGAGAGACGTGGGGCAGGGAGAAAGGATTCAGGGTTATTCCCTGTTTATAAATTAAGGTTGTTCTCAAATCCAAAAGAGCTACTTTCTGGTACATTTCTGAATTCATTTCTGTTTGAAAACATAAATTTTGCATGTGTCCTTATTTAGACAATATGTTATTGAATGGTGTTTTCCATTTTTTGATAAAGGCAGAAAATATTTTTGAAAATACTGTTAAAGTTGGCATTTTGAACTGAATTTCTGATCATGACATTGTGGAAATGTGAAAAATCAGTCATCACGTGACAATAAGGGCTTATAACTTGGTAGGTAATTTATGTATTAAAAAAGGAAAAACACCATTTGATTTCAATTTGCTTCAATAGTTAGGCCTGCCAATTTTATGCTTTTACATTAAAAAATGGGTCAGGCAATTTCACATTGTTAAGCAAGGAATTTGAGAACTGCCTTAAGATAAAACACATTATTTGGCTTTTATATGGTTTGCTAGTTACTAAAATTAGCCTCTTTTATGATTCTAAACAATGAAAACAAAGCTAAAATCAATATATTTATATTTTGTTGGAAATTTGCAGAGTGCATTGAAGGGTAAAAATACAGTTAAAATATGTACAGGAGGGAGGGGCTAAGAGGAAATAAAGTAGGACTAAGCTGTCAGGGCTGTAATAACAGAAAAAGGAAGACGTTGGGAGAAAAGAAAAAAGAGACAATCTATAGGGGCAACTGAAAAACAGATGGAAGAAATTGGTCAAATGATGAATAAAAGAGAAATATTCAAACCTGAAGCCAAAGTGAATGAAAATTAGTCCATATTTTAATACAATTATGGAAAAATAGTCTACAATTATAGCTGTAATGTCAATTTTTATCATTTTTGTATAAAAAAGAACACATATTGCACTCATTAATTTTTAAATGTATAGTTTTACATTAAAAAAAATATTCAGTACTTTCTTTTCAAAAATTGTGTCAACCTGACCCAAACTGAAACATTTAAAGTCAACTTCAGGTTGGATTGTGCTCGTGTAAAATCACGTTACCCAGCCTAATGCAGCACACTAGCAATAATCCAGAGTGATAGAATCAGAAGAAAATAGAGAGAAAATAAAAGGCTTCGAAGCAGAAACAACATGAGACATTTGAAATCATAATTCATTAATTAGATTGAGATTTGATTCAATCGTTAATCAAAGAGATTTAAATTAAATTAATCATCAATCTATCAGTAGGATTGAAATTAATTTTAATTGGTCAATCTTTAGTCATGATTAAAAATCTAATCGCTAGTTTTCAAATGTTAATCTAATTAAATTTTCTACCACCCTGGTATGTTCATTCTAAGTTACTAAAGTTTTAGTATTGATTGTTAATAGCGAATACAACCAACCTTATGTTATATTTATATAACTTTTAAATTAACAAAAATAATTAGTACGGTTTTAATTCATGTGGTTAGAAAATTTTATATGAATTTGTAAATGACAATGATGTTATAATGATAGTTTAAATGTCATGTTTTAATGGTGCAGAGGTTGAAAATGTTTTAAAATACATCTGAAAATATAAATATTGATTTCTTAAAAAGTATTGGCTGTCTCAAGAATGTATGTACGCACTAAAATATGATAATAAAATTATGAGCAGAAATATATGGACTAAATATCATAATAAATGCTCAAAATGCAATTGAATGGGAACATAGTGGCAAGGTTAGAACGGTTACATCAGCAGTATTTATTTAAAAAATATACTGTGGTAATTAACCATGGGTATAATGGGTAACCCATGAAACATGGGTAATTAACATTAGGTAATTAACATTAAGCAAGAATTTTAAGAAAATCCTACTAAAGCCAACCATAGGTTGGATATGGCTCGGGTAAAATCACGTTACCCGACCTAATGCAAAACACTAGCAATAATCCAGCATGATAAAATCAGAAGAAGATAGAGAGAAAAAAAAGCTTCGAAACAGGAACAACACATGAAATTTTAAATTATAATTCATTCATTAGATTGCTAATTAGATTGAAAATTGATTCATTCATTAATCAAATAGAGTGATTGAAATTAAATTAATCATCAATCTATCAGTAGGATTTAAATTAATTATAATTCGTCAATCTTTAATTATGATTAAAAATCTAATTGTTTCAAATGTTAATCTAATTAAATTTTCTACCATCCTAGTATGTTCATTCTAAGTTATTACTAAAGTTTTAGTATTGATTGTTAATGGCGTATACAACCAAACTTATGTTATATTTATGTAACATTTAAGTTAACAAAACTAATTACTATAGTTTCAATGAAACTTCATGTCGTTAGTAATTTTTATATGGATTTGTAAATCACCATGATGTTTAAATGTCATATTTTAATAGTGTAGGAAATGTTTTAAAATACATCTGAAAATATAAATATTGATTTCTTATAAAATTATAGGCTGTCTCAAGAATGTGTGTATACACTAAAATATGATAATAAAATTATAAGCATAAATATATGGACTAATTTCATAATAAATGCTCAAAATGCAATTAAAGTGGATGATAGTGGCAATATTAGAATGGTTACATCAGCAGTATTTACTTAAAAAATATGCTGAATTTCGTTTGATTTATGGAATTTATGTGATGGCTGTTGAAAACAAATCTCATTAAATCACCTAATTGTCCAATCTTTCCTTAATTTGCATCTTTGTCATAAGTAAAATTTTCTTGTTTTTTTATATTAGGGTAAGATCAGTATATTTTTGCTTGACTTATGCTCCCCTTCATTTTGTATAGCAATAATTTTTGTAGTGCACATGTAATCTATCTACTCCAAATTTTATGTAGAACATAAAAAATATTACTTTAATATAAATATCATATAAAATAGTGTTTTTATTAAAAAACTTAAACAATGATTTTGGCCATATATCCTGGACCTTAGGGTTAGACATCCCACCTGATTGGATAAATGAACACACACGTAAAATAATAGGAAGCATGGGTAATTAACATTTGTAATTAAAAATCTGGATTTGCATCTGACTTAATGTACAATTTACATAAAATTTATGATTTTTCCTTTTTTTGAAAAAGATTTGAGCTTACAGGCTCTGTACACTAATCTTATATTACAATTTTACATCAAAGGATTTTTGTTATTCTCAATTCTTCGAATAAATGGGTATACAAAATTTGAATTCAATCAGATAATTTTCATGAAGGCTAAACTTTTTTAATGTAAACTAAGAGGGATTACCCTCTTCCCCTATTTATTATTTGATATACAAACTTCAAAAACTAATTTGGGGAGCAAATAAAATTATCAAATTAAATGTGCTAGATTTTTATGTTTCATAATTTTCAAAATATTTTATATATTCTACGGAAGGTTAAACTTATGTAATTTAAATTAAGAAGGGGGGGTTACAAAAACATAAAACAAAAAGCAAACTTACCTTTTTTGATGAATATAACTTTTATTTAAAGAACTAAATCGCTGTAACTTTGTCTACTAATTTTTTTATAACAATTGAGAGTAAAAACAGTCACTAGCTCTGCCACACATCCAATAACTGAAATACAGTAACAAGGGCAACTAACTCAATGGGGCATCTAAGCTGGATTTACCCTACTCGTTAATTTGACTTCTACAAATTCCTTCCGTGCTCACACTTTCTAAACAATTGTTGACAAAAATCTTGAAATGTAATCAAAAAATAAATAACAGATATGCTATCTACTCATTTTTGTTTAAAAAATCCGTAGTTACAAAATTAGACTTTTTGAAGTATTAATTTGTATGAGATAGAAAAAATTTTTAGGATTGCCTCATCTGAATACTTGTTTATTATAATGCAAAATGTTTATTTAATCAAAATTGTGTTTGTAATATCTGACTAAACTATTTTTATTAATTTATATTTTTATTGGATTTTTTTAAAGTTTAATGATTAAAAAAAACCCTCAACGTCTTATAAAATTACCACATTTGAAACTTTTTTACTTTTTGTGTCTTATCTTCTTGTGTTCCCCCACAGCCGTTAGATTGTGGGATGGCTATAATATCTAGAATTAGCACAGATGTTATCACATGCAAAGTACTTTTAAAAATCTGGTAGAGGAACACCAAACTACGTTTAAATCTTCATTTCTTATAGTTTGTAAAAATACTAACATGAAAAATTTGTGATACATCGTAACTTAAAAAAAATGTTTAACATTTAAAAAGGATACTTATAAATTCTTTAAAATTACCACATTTTCAAACTTTTGAAACGTTATTTACGAAACTGGTGAATCTTGAGTAGAGATCTAAATCTCAACCAACCTAATTTTACATAAATCCACAAAAATTCTGCTTTTAATTTTCAATATGCTGATTCCTTTATCTCATAAAAACTATTTACATTTATATTTTTACTTTTGAATAGCTTTAATTTTGGTGAATAAAAAACTACTGTGTGATTCTATATTATCTAATATACATGTAGTTTTCTTTTATCTTTGAAAAATCCAGTAGTTAGGCTCGATTATTAATATTCACACAATAATTCATGCACTTTACACATTTTTAATTTCTTTTTATCAAAATTAGCAAAAGAACTATAAAAAATAAAGATCTAAATATAGTTTGGCGTTCTTCTAAAAGCTTCCTAACAATACTTTGCTTTTGATTGTAGTTGTGTTAATTGTAGAAATTAAAATAACATGTACCAAATATTTATTTCATATTTAATAAAATTAATTATTTTATTAATGACATTGCAATAGAATTTCTTATATAGACTTTTGAAATTTCATAAACAGTTATATTGTATGTATACATTTTAATTTATATTTCAGGTGCAGATGTTTGTGAAGTCTGTTCTGAATATACAGTGAAAGGACCTATGAAAATAAATCCTACCCATAGATGATATACTTTTTCTATTTCATGAATCCTTCCATAAAAAAAACTTGTTCAATAAGAATCTTTTTAATTTTCTAATCAAGTGCATGATTTGTTTTATTTTTACATGCAAATTACAGGATAGAATTGAGACAACCAATTATTAAAAGATATCAAGTTGTTGAAATAAAAAAACACCACTGAGAAAAGTTCATGCATGATATATATTTTTAGCATGTTTTCTCTTAAATGAAAAATCTCTTCTTAAAGCATTAATAAAAAGTTTAAATAATTTTATAATACTACATCAATGTTGATGTTTAAAAATTTATTTGATAACTTCAATGTTCACTAAAGAAAAAAATTCTGCTGTCAAATCCTTATTTTTATGTCAAGTTTATATTTGTTACAGTAAATGGCTCAATCCATTACACACAGATGTATTTCTGCTTAAAAGAAAAGTAGATGATATGTGTATATTTGTATTATACTTTTAAAAAAATTACATAACACAGTTACTGATCATTGAGTGATTTAGAATTTAGAAAAATCTGCTATACATTACTTTAACAAATATTTCTCATTTAAAAGCAAAAAGAAGGTAACTCATATTTAGATTAGTTAACAAGCTCTTCTACCTATCAAATATAAAATAAAGAATAGCTTTAAAAATCTAATTTGACTTTGAACCAAAAACGTTACTGGAGAAATTTGAATAAAGCCTCTGCTCATAAATTTAGTTTTAATTAGCTCCATCATACTGGTGGTAGATAACAATATTTCACTAGTGAGGTTTGCAATAAATGACTGTCTGTCAAAACTGCATTACATAGTTTTTTCCATCACTTCTGTGATATTTGTAACAAACAGTTTTTCAAAAATGTTATTTAAATGTCCATTTGTGTTATACTAAAGAAAAGCATTTTCTTGTGAAGTGTATAACAAAGGTTTCTTTCGAAAACATACTTTATATAGTCACCATCGTGACCATACTAATGAAAAACCTTCCATTTGTGAGATGAGTAGTAAAGGATTTTCTCAAAAAACTAATTTAGGTAATCATCCGCAAATCCATACCAATGAAAAACCATACGCTTGTGATGTGTGCAACAAAAGGTTTTCTCGAAAATCTAATTTAATTGTCCACCTCCATGTTCATACCCAACAGAAACTTTTCTCTTGTGAGGTGTGTAACAAAGGGTTTTCTCAAAAATCTCATTTAAATGTCCATCTGCATATTCACACTGAAGAGAAACATTTCAACTGTGAGGTGTGTAGAAAAGGTTTTTCTCAAAAATCTCATTTAAATGTCCACCTGCGTGTTCACACTGACGAGAGACCTTTCTCCTGTGAGGTGTGTAACAAAAGGTTTTCTCAAAAATCTCATTTAAATAAACACCTGCGTATTCACACTGGCGAGAAACCTTTCTCCTGTGAGGTGTGTAACAAAGAGTTTTCTACGAAATATGAATTAAGTATACACCTGCGTGTTCATACTGAAGATAAACCTTTCTTTTGTGAGGTATGTAACAAAGGTTTTTCTCGAAAATCTGATGTAAACAGACACCTGCGTGTTCACACTGAAGAGAAACCTTTTTCTTGTGAGGTTTGTAACAAGGGATTTTCTCAAAGATCTAATTTAAATCAACACCTGCGTGTTCACACTGTAGAGAAAAGCTGTTCTTGTGAGGTGTGTAATAAAGGGTTTTCTCAAAAATGTCATTTAAATCAGCACCTGCGTGTTCACAGTGATGAGAAACCTTTCTCCTGTGAGGTGTGTAACAAAGGGTTTTTTCGAAAATATGATTTAAATCAACACCTGCGTGTTCACACTGAAGAGAAACCTTTTTCTTGTGAGGTGTGTAACAAAGAGTTTTCTCTAAAGTCGAATTTAAATCAACACCTGCGTGCTCACACTGAAGATAAACCTTTCTCTTGTGAGGTATGTAACAAAGGTTTTTCTCGAAAATCTGATTTAAACAGGCACCTGCCTGTTCACACTGAAGAGAAACCTTCCTCTTGACAGCTGTTTAACAAAAGGTTATCTCGAAAATCCCATTTAAAAGACCACCGGCGTGTTCATACTGAATATAAACCTTTCTCTTGTGAGGTGTGTAACAATGGGTTTTCTCTGAAATCTAACTTAAATGTCCACCTGCATTTCCATAGTACAAAGAAACCTTTTTCTTGTGAGGTGTGTAATAAAGAGTTTCTTATCTGTTTTAAATAGACATTTTCCTATCCCTTCCAAAGTGTAAAACTTCTGTAACACATTTCACAGAAAGTTCATTTTATCAATCATGTTCAGGGCTTGACAAATGCAGTTGCCACTGGTGACTAAGTTTTTGTATCTGGCGACCAAATCATTTACACTGGACTAGTATTTTGTCCAAAAATTGACCGGAAAAAAAATCGCAAACGGCATTATTTCTCTCCCTCCAGTATTAAGATATAAACTTAAAAACTGTATTCAAACAAAAAATATTTAAAACTTTCAATTTTATTTTGTTAAAAATAACTCCATCAAATGTGAATTTTAAAATAATAAAATCAAAACTATTTGAGTGACTGCTACAGGAAAATCGGAAAAAATTGTTCTCCTGCTTCACTATTTCATCGATCTCTCCTCATCAGATATTGAATTTTTAGCACTCAACAATTCGGACATTTGAAACATTCGGCAATTAGTATTTTCCAAACATGCCCGTTAATTCAGAAATTATAATATTTATATATTTTCCTTAGATATTTCATTTGGAAAACATTTATTAGAACTCTTTGTCTATATTATATTTCTAAATTGGGTACTATTGTAAATTATGTAAGAAGGGGAGTAAATATTTTACTAAAGTTTTACTAAAATTTTTGTCTAGTTACAAGATATTATTAAATTTGTCAAGCCCTGATCATGTTCATGGCTGATGAAAGCCTTAGAGTGTGTTTGAGATTTTGTAAGTCCAATTTGAATTTAAACATTTTTAGTCGTGTTAAAATGCATTTTTCATTTGTGAAATCTGTAATAGTTTTCTTTAACAATATAAAGGGCTACTTGTTAAGGTATAACTACTTATTCATGATGTAGGGAGATTGATAGAGAATTATCCCTTATCTACTTTAATTTGCAAAAGAAAGACAAATATTTTGTTTATAAAACATTGTTAGCACTCCTTATCATGTAATGTTCATATAAGCACTCCTTCCAAGCTGATCTTTCCTAATGACCAAGAGATAGTGAAAAAAATTTATTATCTGATAAATGTTGAAACCTTCTTATAATTATTTTTTTCCTCATCTGAAATAGACATTAATGACCTGTTCAGTAATTTAAAAGTACTCTCAGCGATGGCACACCTAAAAAGAAATAAATGATTTTCGATTATGGATGTTATTAGAAAGTAATTTGTCAACTTTAATGGCAATCTTCAGTAATCCAGATAGCAATCATTTTGCTGTGTAACAGATTGCAACATTGCTAACCGTAATGTTAAACCGCTGACAAGTCATCCATATCTATTTTAGATAAGCAAAAAAACTCGTTTTATCAAAATTTCAACCTTTGTGAAATACTTTTAAAAAAATTTCACTATCTTTCGGTATATAATAATTTGCACAATGCCTAAACATGTTTTTCTTTGCCGCCTGGTGTAAAAAATGTTCATTTATATCGATTATTGTTATATCCTAGACCAACATATGATCCCAAAGACCTGACCATTCGCCGACTTTCCATTCATAAAAACGTGCCCGTTTCTGCGTCGTCTGCTAGCAGAATAATAGAACAACATTCCGAGTTTTTCCCTTTAAATACGTTAGTAATGCTTTCTGTTTATTAATATTTTTAGCATATATTTCTATTCAGGATGGATGAAACTGGTGAAAAGCACATATTCAAAGTCGAGAATTAAAGTCTCATCGCAAAAAAGTGTTTATTTATTAATAAAATTTTCATATTGTGTAAAAAGAATATCTGATTAGTAAACTACTAGATGCGATGTAAGAGTTCGATTAAGATACTCGATTAATTTAAATACTCGATTAATTTAAAACGTCATCGCAATAAAAGTTTTTAATTATTCTGTAAGTTTCTGTTCCTTTTATACTAAAATTATGAGCCATCTTATTAGATTAAATGCATAATTAACATTTAATAGACTGAAATAAAATAGTAAAAGGTAAATAAACATACCTTGCCTGCCGATTGCTTGAATCCATGCTTGTTTAATTTTTTCCTCTTTTGGAAAATAATGCATCGAAAGTTTATTATCATCAGTGTCAAAATAGTCTGTCCGACTGTCAATACTACAGAAAGAGACACAACACCTCATATTTGTAAGGATATAGCAACCAGAATGAAAAAAAAATCACATAACTATAACATTCACATGTTCTATAAACTGCAGTTTGTTGTTCCAGTGCTGACCACGAGACGCCAAACGCCGCATTCCGAAACTAGCACGCAGAAAATCGGCGAATGGTCAGTTCTTTTAAGATCGTATGTTGGTCTAGTCTTAACTATCATTTTCAGGGCTTGACAAATGCGGTCGCCACTGGCGATCAAATTATTTATACTGGAGTGGTTTTCCGCATAAAAATGGACCAAAGAAAAGATCACAAACGACAATATTTCTCTCCCCCACTGTTAAGAAATAAACTTAGAAACTATATTCAAACAAAAAAATATTTTAAACTTTTTATTTTATTTTGGGAAAAATAACTCCATCAAATGCGAATTTTAAAAATATAAAATCAGAATTATTTGAGTGACTTCGACAGGAAAATCAGAAAAAAATTGTTCTCTTTCTTCACTATTTCATCTATCTCGCCTCATCAGATATTGAATTTGTAGCACTCAACTATCTGGACATTTGATACATTCTACAATCAGCCTTTTCTGAACATGCCCGTTAATTCAGACATTACACTATTTATATTTATTATTTATATCTATTTTATTTCACTATTTATATTTATTATTTATATCTATTTTATTTCACTATTTATATTTATTATTTATATCTATTTTATTTCACTATTTATATTTATTATTTATATCTATTTTATTTCACTATTTCTATTTATTATTTATATCTATTTTATTTCACTATTTCTATTTATTTTTTATATCTATTTTATTTCACTATTTTTATTTATTATTTATATCTATTTTATTTCACTATTTCTATTTATTATTTATATCTATTTTATTTCACTATTTATATTTATTACTATTTATATTCATTAGAAGACTTTGTTTATATTATCTTTCTAAATTATAGACTATTGTAAATTATGTATGAGGGTGGGGAGTGGTAAATATTTTTTCCTGGAGACTAAAATATTTGGCTGTCTACCAGATTTTATCAAATTCGTAAAGCCCTGATCATGTTCATGGCTGAAGAAAGCCTTAGAGTGCGTTTGAGCTTTTGTTAGCCGAATTTGAATTTAAACATGTTTAGTCGTATTAAAATAGATTTTGCAGTTATGAAATCTGTAATGATTTTCTTTAAGAATATAGAGGGATAATTTTTAAGATATAACTAATTATTCATGATATAGGGAGATTAATAGAGTATTTATTCCCCTATCTACTTTAAATTGCAAAAGAAAGCAAAATATTTTGTTTATAAAATATTGTTAGCAATCTTTATTATGTATTGTTGTTCATATACGTACTCCTTCCAAGTTGATCTTTCCTAAAGACCAAGATATAGCGAAAAAAAGTTATTATCTGATAAAAGTTGAAAAAAGGGTTTTTTAATTATTTTTCTTCCTTATCTGAAATATGCATTAATGACCTGTTCAGTGGTTTAAAATACTCTCAAAGAAATAAATGATATTCGATTATGGGTGTTATTAAAAAGTAATTTGTCAACTTTAATGGTAATCTTCAAAAATCAAGATAGCATTCATTTTGCTGTGTAACAGATTTCGACATTGCTAAGTGTACTGTTAAACTGCTGACAAGTCATCCATATCTATTTTAGATAAGCAAGAAAACTCGTTTTATCAAGATTTCAACTTTTGTGTAATCCTTAAAAAAACTTCTTCCCTATCTTTCGGTGTATAATACTTCACACAATGCCTGAACATGTTTCTCTTTGCTGCCTGATATGAAAAATGTTCTTTTATATCGATTACTGTTATATCACTTAAGGAAAACCGATGGCAGCAATAACACACTTATCTTGCTTAGCACCTATGTAGGCACACCACTCGCACCACCTTTGCTTGTGACTCCTGGATTTTCATAAATTACTTCAATAGTTCTTTCCTTCTGGCTCACAACAGTTAAAAATTACATTAATAACCAGCCATCCAATTTAATTTAGATTATGTACTTAACTATATTTATTTTATATGTTTTTGCATATTGTTATGCCAGAATAAATCAGAGATAAATTTTTTCTTTGTTTCAAAAGAATCACTTTTATCAAAAATTTCATTCATTCCCCTTTTCTTTATCCTTTAGCGCACAAAGTTAAAATTCTTTAACGCTCTTTTGTTTTTTAGTATTCATATTTTGTTCTATTTGTTATTTTGCAAAACAGTTAATAAATAATCACACCCTAACATGCTATAATAGCAAATGTGAAGGAAAACTGGCGTATTGGCATGTTTAGAAAAGGTAGAAACTAAGAATTTCCAAGGATTGTGTGCATTAAACGCAGCCATACCCAATCTTTTTTATTCCCGAACTGTATACGTTTGCTACATTACTATAATTATATTGCGTGCACTTCAACGCAATATAATTATATAATATTGTTTAAAAAGAAGGTAAGAAAAAGTAAGATGACAATGGTCATATAACAGAATTAAAGTAACCCATCTTGGCTATATAATAATAAATAATAATAATGCAAAATTTCCAAGCTCTAAAAATAAAATACTCAGTAGATTTTTTTTTTTTAGAAATCTGAAATTTCCTTTGCAAAACTTTTTTTCTTTTTGAATATAAATATACATAATGAAATTTTTAGGAAGAAAACTTCAAGGCATGCATAAAGTATATCTCATACATGTAGTAGTTATCTCTTGGATAAGAATTTTGAATGTTTATTGAAACCTATAGATTATGGTTTTATTTTATTCATTTATTTCTGAAGTTGTGAAAACTAATATTTATAGAAAAGTAAAAAAAAAAAAAAAAAAAAAAAACAGTATTTAAAGAAAGGCGGAAAAAATATTTCTCTTTTGCAGTTTGATTGTTCTGATTCCTGTAATGATTGCATAAATATATAAAACTATTAAGAAGAAAAATGACAGCTTTTGGTTACGTAATCTTTGTTAAACATAATTATAAATGTTGTTTTATTATAAGTATAGATTGCAATGTATTAATGCAACATTTCCAGGATTTAAAGGTAATATTAGGAGATTTTTCTTAAGAAACATGAGTTTTTTTTTTTTACAGTGTAAAACTTTTTGTCATTTTAAATATAAAAATATATTATGTAAATTTAATTAATTTAAAGTAATGTTTAAGATTTAAAAAAAAAATATGTACAGTACTGTAACAGAAATAGTATGTGTAAAGACCACTCTTGACTAAGGAAATGACATTCAAGATGTTTTAATACAATTTTAAATTATGAATAATAGGGCATTCCATTTTTGTCATTCCATAGAAATATATAAAACAATGGTGAAGACCTTTAACAATTAATAGCTAGGCAAATTACTACTACTAAAAAAACACAATGATTATTATTTAAAGGAAATATGAACAATTTGACAGTTTTTAAAATAAATTAGTAAATAGAATAAAAAATTAATAGAATTTTATTATATTTACTAGACTTTGCTAGAAAAATTTTGAAGGATGAAAGGTGCAAAAACTATTACAAACATCCAAAAATTTGAAAGATATATGCGATCTTAATATTAGTTTATAATAGCAAAAACCTTTCCAATCACAGAAAAGAAAATATTTCTCATTTGTGATTTGTATCTCTCAACATGAACATATTTGAGGAGAAAAATATTTAAAAATGAATTGGAAAATCAGAATAACTTTTGTAAAATTAAATATTTTAGATAACAAATTACAATCAGCAACCTTTTTGTCAAATTCAAGAGACTTGGCAAATCTCATAATGTAAAAAAATGTGTCCAGGCGTTTATATAAAAATTAGTGTAATTCATGCTCATCTCAAAAATTTTTAAGTATGAATTAATGATTATATTTCGAGCCACACTTAAAAGGTTAGTAGGACATTGATGTATGGTTGCTTTTTTAGTTTTAAATGTATATTTTTTTCATGCTGCCTCTGAAAATCTATTTCTAGTTATAATTTTGTGAAATCTTTTTTTTGTACTGTAAAAATTTATATTTCAGATACATTATGAATGCTGAGAATTAGTTGAATTCAAAGAATATTAGTTTAAACCCTTCGGGATGAGCGCCCCGTATACGTGACGAGGCTTGTGGTTTTCAGATCCCGCGCGACCGGAATACGTGACAAGGCTTGTGGTTTTCAGATCCCGAGAGGCAGAAATTCGTGACTCAGACTTGGAACGTTTTTACTTTTTAATTTAATGTATACATTTTTATAATAATCATATTTAAATAAGTATCATGATAGAACACATTTCTTTTTAACTAGGGAAATAAATGGAAACAATTAATATTTTTTATCTATGATAATTTAATTTTTCATACATTTACTGCAATAAAATAAAATTGCCGTATTTATGTGTCTGAATAGTGATTCATTTCTATCACATCTGATAAATCGCATCAGGTTTTGCTTATCGAGAAATTTTATACCTCTTGAATGTCTGGTATGAATGAATGAAATGAATTAGTCAGCTGATCAAGTGTAAACATATGACGTATACTTTAAACTCGCGCCGGACTAAATATTTAATGCGTATTTCATGGTACTATTTTCTTTTTTACTTTTCTCTCGGTTGAAAACGTTGGCGCCATTATTATTATTATTATTCGTATTTTCTTTTTTTGAGAAGGAAAGAGGAACTGTGTCTTATACTTTATTCTGTTCCTGCAAACACATTACGTAGTAATAAGAAAAAAAAATACAGATTGCGGATGTTAAAAGAATCATTTTTTTTCAGCACAGTAAGTTAAGATAAATTTTCTGCCTTTTTCTTTGGTTGTTATTTTGATATTTCCGTCAATAACTTTTCATAACGTTTCAAATGAATTTCTTTTAAATTAAATTATTTATATTTTCGTATCAATTTCCAATAACTAATTAAAATGTCTAAAAGACGCCGGTATTCAGTGTTGAATTCACATACTTTTCTCCGGGAGGGATTTCTGTGGCCCCGGGTGGGGCATTATAAAGTTCCGGGAGGGGGGATGTCCCCTCCGGCCACCCCTTGGATTCAACACTGCCGGTATTTGACTGCTGAGGAAATAGCGGAAATTATGAATAAAAATTCGTATTCAGAAAGTGAAATTTCTGAGCGTGAAAGTGATTCTAACGCAATCATTGGCTCATATTTTGAATGCAAAGAATGCGATGTGTCTCTTTGCGCAGATGTTTGTTTTAAAATTTACCATACCCAAAGAGATTTTTAAGAATCCTAAAACTGTCACATTCTGTAACGTGAATATTTTGAATTATTATTTAGTTTTACACATTATAATCAAATATATTTATTTAATATTCTTTTATGTTATATGTTTATACATATTTATACCACATTTCATTTTGAAAATTACTTTTAACTTGAACAATTTGTTTTAAATAAAATTTAAATTAATGTACATTGTTACTCATTATTATTCAGCACTTGTTACTTTATATATTTAATTATATATTCAAATACATTTTCAAAAGATACTTTTAAGATCAACAACATTTTTGAGAAATATATTTTAAGTTATCATTAAATTTTACTGATAATTATCCAACACTTTTTAATCTAGATAGATGCTATATTTGCTATATTATACGTTAATATATATATATATAATTTTAACTTCAAAAACATCTTGGAAATGTATATTTTAAAATTTTATTCTATTTTACTCATTATTACTGATTATTATTCAGCACTATATATGATATGTTTATATATATATATATATATATATATATATATATATATATTATTTGAAAAATATTTTAAAATTAAAACAAGTTTTTTGTGTCTATTTTTATGTACATTAAGTATTATGAGGTAACATTTGCAGGTTGTTTGCAAGTTTTATTTAATTATTTTCATTTTTGAATAAATCGTCTTTTTTAAAAACATTTATTTTGCTTGCTGAGAGTTAAAAGTGTTACAAATTATTTAGTAACAAAATTGTTACGTTTAGAAGAAAATGTTTGATACTTTGATATTTTAAAAACATGTAAGTATTTTTTCTATTATATTATAGCATTTTTTAAACTAAAAACGGGGCTAAACATAAGCATTAAATCTATTTAAAAATTCATTTTTGTATTACAATATCGGAAAAATATACCTCATTTTTGAATAAATGTATGTATAATAACAACTTATTCCATGTACGTGAATTAAAAAAAGTTTCCTGGAATATTTATTTTGTTATAAGTTTTTAAAGAATATTTTACAAGTGTTAGGCTTAACTGCGCAAAATCCTTCGGCCCAGAAGGAGAAATGAAATTTTCCCGCTCCGTCCTCAGATGCGCACTTCAGAGTGCGCGCGCCGTCGCGAACGGGTTAATTTAATTTTTGTCTATTCTTTGCCGCTCCTCTCCTAAAAGGCAGACTGGTGTACTTTTCTGATGCATCAAAGTAAAGAATTTTTTCTACTTTCGAGCATTCAGAATTCTTTATTATTCCAGATTAAATTGGTTTTGTGATAACCTTTATGTTTTGTGATTAAGCATTTTCTTCCAATTAAGCAGATTTGCTTTTATTTGGTTATGTAATTCAACAACTCATTATTTAAATTAAAATACAACCCTATTTTTGTACAGTTTCAAATGGTGATTTTATAAGGTTTCAAAAAATGTGAAAAAAACTACATTGCATTTTTTTATGTGTGCTGCACCCTATTGTAAGATGTGCTCCATGATATTTCGTTGCCCCATTTCAAGTAAAAAATATTAGCAGAAAAAATTTTCAAACGGGTTTTATTCCATTAAAATCTAATGGTTAATATTTTAAATTTCTAAAATTATTCACAATGTCATGATTTTGCAAATTGTACAAATTTTTTGTCAAAAAATTTTTCTTAATGGTCAATGATCATATGTACAGATATCATGGAAATCCTAAATACTCATGTATCATGTACACTTCAATATTTTAAATAAGTTTTGAGAAAAAAAAATTACAAGACATACACAAAGTGTATTTGATTCTTGTAGTGTAGTAGTTATCTGCTGGATAAGCGTCTTGAATGTTCATTGAAATCTGTAGATTGTGAATTTATTTTATTCATTTATTTTTGAAGTCTTGAAAACCTATATTTATGCAATAGAAAAAATATCTTTATTATTTAGAAAAGGATGCAAAAAATATTTCCCTTTTTTTTGCAGTTTCACTGTTCTCATCCTTTTAATAATTCCATAAATACATAATAGGATTAAGAAAAAAATCACAGTTTTTTTTTACGTATTCTTCTATAAACATAATTTTAAATGTTGCTTCAAATATGAATTTTCATGTAATTTAAAAGAAAAAAAATCTAAAAAATGACCAAAATTGTTGTTTTACTTACTCACTCACTTACTGGTATTTTATTTACTCTTGTGTATTTCAATTATTATTACTTTCTTCTATCTATAATAGAAAAAAGTATTCTAATAGAAAATTTTATCAACTTCCGGTTCTTGACGGATTTATACGTTTTAGGGGTCAGAGATTCCTGACAAACATGTTTTCACAAAATTTCTGTTTGTCCTCATTGTATCATCGAAAAGTGTATGAATTTATGCAGATAATTTCATCAAAGTTTTTTCTATATATTTTTTACTATTGCCTGCAGGACCCAGTTGAATTTTGGGGATATTGTGCTTGGAGGGGGCGCTGTGATAGCCATTTAATTTTAGCCAAAATGTTTTATATATACACTACATAGGTCATGTAAATTCTAAATACTCATGTATCATGTACACCTCAATATTTTAAATAAAGTTTGTGTAGAAAACTGCAAAGCATACATGAAGTGCATTTTATTCTTGTAGTGCAGTTTTTCTCTTCTGGATAAGAGCCTTGAATGCTTATTGAAACCTGTAGATTGTGGGTTTATTTCATTCATTTATTTTTGAAGTTGTGAAAGCGATATTTTTGGAAAAACAAAAATATCTTCATTTAGTCAAAGGGAACAAAATTTTTTAATCTTTTTTCAATTTGGTTGTTCTCTTTCTCGTATTGATTGCTTGAATATATTAAACGGTTAAGGAAAACAACCCACATCTTTCACTGTGTATTCTTCTATAAACATAATTATAAATGTTGCTTTAAATAGGAATTTTAATGTAATTTAAAGGGTAAATTTCTTAAAACATAACACAAAAATGCTGTTTTACTTACTACGTTATTTTTGTTGTGTTTTATTTATTTTTGTTTATTTCAATTATTATTATTTATTATATTTTAAGAAGTTTTCCTCTTATATTTTCGTTTACAAGAGTTCTGGTATAACATTTTATTGTCGTCGACGTGTTATTTGTATGCGATGTTTGTATGTTCTTAATAAAATACCGTAACTCCACATTTTATTGAATTTTTAAAAGATTGTGTTTTTTCTTACTCATTTATTGGTGGAGTTTTTTTTCTTGTTTTCATCAATTATAATTTTACTTAAAAAGTTATTCTTATTATAATTTGTTTTATATCCGTTTTTGTTACAATTTATTCTCATCGGCATGTAGTTTGTATATTAGTATGTTCTTAATAAAGAACTTATCTTCACATTTTACTGACTTTTATCATTCTGTTATTTGCGTTTTTTGTTCTTCAATTTTTGTTTTTTGTAATGAAAAATTTAATCGCATTATAGTAAACTAAAATTGTATGTGTAAAACATTTTTATAGTTGTTTTTATTTTTTATAAAATCATTGATATATTTTTGCCTCCACTTTAACAAATGCAAATATATCATGCTTTTAAATTGAAATCCTCTTAATAAGCCGCCTTGTTTTTTGAAATATAAATAGCAAAAAGTTTTCAGCGATATCAAAAAATTTCGAAGCACCTTATTAAAGCAAATACGTAGCTGTCAACTTTTATTATCTTTTTCATATCAAATAAACTTGTTTTGAACCAGAAAATGTATTTAATAAAATATTTGTTGTTTCTGTGCGTCATTTATTTGATTTCATTTCTAAGGAAATTTCTGGTTAAAAATGTGTTTTTTTTTTCTACTTTGATAAAAAGTTAAAATTTGATAGCTATGGCAATAAATATTTTTAAATAAAAAAGGATCAAGGAAAAAGCCACTCCGTGCATTTAATTATTCTCCACATCAACTCAAATGCCAGTGAAGAGAATTTGCTGCTTTCATGCCAGGAAACGTTGAACTTTATGAGGCAGACAATGTTTAATTTTATGCAAAAAGCTCCCTATAGCATTAATGAATGCTTTTTCAGGTACTGTTGTTAACTTAGCTGTGCTGACATCTTCTGCTTTTTTATGTAGTAATCGACAAATTATTCCTATGTACCACTACAGTTACTAGTAAATCAAGCAACTATAGTATTTTTAGTATTAATATTAAATATTGTATGCAAAAAAAAAATTAAAAATGCTTCTTTATGAGTCAAGCAGAAAATTACACTTCTGTAGTTCTGCAGCACTTGCAATCTTGGCATGCATACTTTTCTTGCCTCTGCTATTTAACTGAATTATGATTGGCCTGCAAAACTTGAAGAATTTATAAATTAGCCCTCAAGTGTGAAAGTTTAAAAATTTGTATAAGTAAAATTTGTGTACGTAAATAGTTTTCATTAGAAGGGACTCAAGAAACTTACACACATCCTGCTACTATAATTTTTATAGAAATTATTACATTGATATCAGAGATACTCACTGCATGGATGGTAAAGTGACCATTTTTTCAGTGTACAAAACTCTGCCTTATTTATTTTCAAAATTGAGAAGAGAGATTTATTTTTATAATATTATTTTAGATTACAATTTATTTTATCTTTTATTGAGGTAGACGTTCATAGATTCCTCAAAAATTAACTCATAATCGCAAAAAACTCCAAAAAGCAAAACAAAACCCAGTAATTTGATGTCAGTACAGATGAACTGCAGATTCTGCAATGTGTGAGTAGGCTGTTTTTCCTTGTTTTATATTTAGAGTATAAGTTTTTTAAAAAACTCATAAAAAATTCTATACAGTCAAAAGATTATTGAAACATCTCTATGTCACCAAATTCCCCATAGAGTTATAAGAAAAGGAAAACACGAAAATTATAAATTATGACAATGATACATTATTACACAACATTACGTTTTCTCTGTCAAATCTTGTGAACATGGGAGTTAGAGTGAATGATAAGGACAATCAGTTGAGTAATCATGGGATTGTGGCTGATAGAAAAAGAAAAATCACTGTACTTTTTTAATAGTTCGACATTTTAGAGACAGTTCAATTTAGGGAGTACTTGTTTCATAACTTCTATGCAGGGTTATTCAGAAACAATGTTAAATAATTTCCAGAGAAGTAAAGAACTTTACAACAAACAGTTTTTGTATGGGAATCGAGTGTGACAACACATTTACCCTATCAAAAATAGAAGCGGTTTCACTCCAAAACAAACTTTTTTTTTTCAATTTTAAATATATTTTTAAAAAAACTTTCGATAGATTCACCTTTCTTTGTAGTGCTTGTGACAACATCGCAAAAGTGCTGGAAGTGCATCGTTATTTAGTCAGTGACACTGTATGTAATAATAACTACTTTCCGAAATATGGAGCATCTACTTCAGTATTGTTTGAATGCTAAAGTTGGCACTTCCAGCATTTTTTGTGATATCATGTATTTCACACAAAGCAAGGTAAGTAATTATCAGTACAATATCTTCATTATGGCTCAAGTTATAATCTGCATTGCTATCAACACATTTCTTAACTCTGCAACTGCTTGGTCATAATGTTTCGATTTTCATATCATTCACAAAAAAACTACTAATATTGTCAAGACATAACAGAGCATCACGCTTCAAAGAAACAAATATTTATTTTTATCACGAATATTTTTATAGAATATATATTATATTCCTTTAACTAAGTCAATATGGTTTTTGTATGTAAAGGTAGAATTTTGTAATTAAATTTTAACTCCCTTATATGCTAGAATTATACAAATTACATTCACTGGTGTGTTTCAGATGACAATACAACATTTCAATATATTTTGAACTGAATTGCAAATTAATACATTAATTTTAAAAAAAATTTCCCATAGCTCGTCGCAGGAAATAAATCGCCAAATACTCTCTGTAATTTGTGCAATTATATACGATGAGTTGAACCAAGAATGGATTTAACTGTGTATCAATAAATGCTCACAAAAATATGCCACATGTCTGTGAAACTGCAAGAATAAAACATTTTAAAGGCTATAAACTACAAAATAAATTATTATAAAAAATGAAGACTTATATAAAAAAAACACGTTTTTATCAATTAATACATTAATATTAATTATTTTATGATTATACATTGAGAAATCAATTCAGAAATCCTAAAAAGATAGTTTAAATAATGTTTCATGATTTCTTCCTTTTGTTCTATTTTTAAAAAGACATAGAGTAACAACTATACATATTTTAATAAATTAACTTGCTTGTGCTTTCTACCCAGCATGAAAAAGGAATGAATTTTTAATAATCACGTGATCACACCAAATAAATGTATGGTAACAAAAATTTTTGGGTAAAAACATGAATTGCAGCCAAAAATTACCGTATATACTTGTGTATAAGTCGAGGACTTTTTGACAAAATTTGGGAGTTGAAAGTGGGGGTCGACTGATACACGAGTTAGTAAAAACAAAAATAAAAAAGAATATTTCACACTCCAAAATAAGTGTGAAATAGCGGAGTGAAATACCGGAGTCACCTGGTCTAGGTTGGAAAGAGAGATAAAAGCAGACAATGGCCATTTCCTTGTGATTGACAAAATAAATAAATAAATAAATAAACAATAATGTCCGTGTAAATGTTCTGCACGCATTTTCTCTTGTGATAGAATTCCCTCTAATACAGAGACATTCCTTTCAATATTTTAATCCCCTTTTTAAAAAGAGTTCAACTTGAGAATGTTTCTAGATTTCTCTCCTAAAAGTCCTACAACACAAAGAAATACTATATTTTAGCAGTCTAAGAAATTGTTTACCCTTGTAAATAAGGCTTGAATAGATTTTTAAAACAATTTTTTTCTTTTTAAATATCATTAAATTGATGTGAATAGGCTTCAAAATAGTTTAAGCTTCTTCAGTTTTACATAATTATACAGTTTTAAAACGTTGAATTAAAAAAAATCTGATTAGAAACGTTAAAACAAAATGTTTACTAATTTAATGAAAATTTATTTATTTATTTATTTTTATCCTCTAGTACAAATCATTTTTCAACATACGACCAGAAATGTGGTTCGACTTATACACGAAAATTCAATTTTTTTCAAAATTTTGCGTAAGAATTGGGGGGGTCGACCTATACAAGAGTCGACTTATACACGAGTATATACAGTAGGTATAATTTTCAAAATGAACACTGAATGCTGATAAAAAGGTTTTTTTTTTTAAACACTTTCCAACATAGTTGAAAAGTAACTTGTGTAAATATACTCGGATTGCCTTGAAATTGATATATGTTACTGGGGTTTACCATGGCATGTTTGATATTCAAAGATGAAGTATATAGCTTTTACAGGGACACTCAAAAGAATTCTGTTACGTCATGATCCTATGGGGAAAATAGTTTGTGCCATATTTTAATGATGCTACACTATTTCAAACATACTGAAATTAATATACATCAGTCAGTTACACTACAAAGAACTTACTGTACAGTAAGGTGTACAAAAAATGTATCGTTCATTGATAGGGACGCTCAAAAGTTTTCTGTTGCATTACAGTTTATGAACTAATTGGTAATAGCTTGTGTTTAGTTACGGTATGCATTTTCATATTTAACTAATTTTTTGCATATTAATTGGTGAACATAAATTCCATAGATTATATACAGGGCTGCTCAAAAGATCTTACGTACATTTCTGTTTAGTGAAGTCATTTTTAATTGTGGTATGTATTTTCTAACTGAAGTACATTTTAGCATACTGTGCAGTATACACACAAATATATAAATCATATACAGGGATATACAGGGTGTCCCAAAAGTCTCCGTACAACTTCAAAAATTTATTACAAAAAAAAATAATAGGCCTACAGCAAAAATAATTACAACAGTGCATAGAGTAACTTAAAAAGTTTTTTTCTACTGCCTTAGTAAACTTCAACATGAGATCCTTTCGTAGCACGAAAAATATCAAGACGATATTCCAATTCCATCCACGTGCGTTTCAGCATGCTAACATCAACAGTAGCTACCGCTGTTTGGATCTTTTGTTTCAATTCCATAAGACTATTAACTTTTGTTCAGATTTCATCAAACAGTTGTAACTACTGTTGATGTTAGCATGCTGAAACGCACGTGGATCGAATTGGAATATCGACTTGATATTCTTCGTGCAACGAAAGGATCTCATGTACAAGTATACTAAGGTAGTAGAAAAAAACTTTTTAAGTTACTTTATGTACTATTGTAATTATTTTTGCTGTAGGTCTAATACTTTTTTGTAATAAATTTTTGAAGTTGTACGGAGACTTTTGGGACACCCTGTATAATAATTTGGATATTTCGTTTGACTATTGGTTGTAATTGCTGAAATCAGGTTTTCAAATGTGTTATGCATTTACTAGACTGCAAAGTTTCGTATGAGTCAGTATTCTGTGTGAGTTTCATATTCCATGCTTGATGTATGATTTTTCTTTCTTGTTTAAAAAACTATTTTTATTTTTAAGAACATATTATCTGAGGTATAAGATGAAATCATTAACATTTTCATATCACTCATTAACATCGTATAAGTTCTGGGACCACGTCTAACGGTCTGCTTCCCTGATCAGATTAACAATAACCACAATTTATTAATTTTACTGTATTTAAATAACAGAATTTTTAATTTCATATGAATCTTCATGCTTATATGGGATAAAAATTTACGTGCTTTTTTTAAAAATGTAATCTATATATAAAATTTAAAAATAATTCAGCCTTTTTGATGAGTTTGATTGATCTCTACATCTATGATGTCATTTGAGCAAATCAGTGTCATTGGCTGTCCCTGAACACACACAGTTTTTTTTCTCGGACAGTTTTATCTATTAGACCTTTTTAATGAACTGCAATTTTTAATCGAACAATGTGGTGTAATGAAATGTGAGTGTACTATAACAGAAGTCTATTCAAACATATTTCAAATCATATCTCATTCATCGTTATGCGGTTTGTATGTGCATAGATGGTTGGTTGGTTGTATAAGGTTTAATGGCGCAATGTCCCATTGGGGACAAGCTGCGCCAAAGTAAAAGTTAAGAAAAAACTAATAAATAAGATATTCACAACAAAACCAAAAAAGAAACAAAGCATAATGAGCAAAACATCTGGATGGGGCACCCATCCAGATATAGTCAATGTTTAAAACAAATATTATGAGTTCTTAAAAAAAGTAAAGTATAAAAGTAATATACTAAGAAATATATCTGGATGGGGTACCCCATCCACATGTCAAGTTAAACAAGTATACATTAACATTGTTATAGCTAAATCCTGAAGAATGTATAAAAACTATATCTCAAAATAAAAACCAGAATGTTTTAAAAAATGAAGGAGTGCCCCATGAGGAGTTTCCCCAATGTGTATGTGCATAGAAAAAGGACTGTTGAAAACAGAAATAATATATATATATTCATCATTATAAATATTTAGACTCTCTGCAACTGTTAAATACCTTTTGTATGTTTAACCTCAGCTAGATATATTTTGGTGCACAAATTTGGCTACATTTTATCTATTATTTATTCCATACAGAGCGAGGGAACGTATCGTTTTGATTTTGAAATATGTTTGTATTATAGACGGTAACACCTCTATAATTACAATTCTAGCATTTTAATTGAATTGCATCTTTATAAGATTGTTATATCTAAATTAGAATATTATGCATGAGTTTAAAACCATATTAGCAATTACATCATTCTTTGTTGATGAAGGAAGAAGACAAAACAGTAAATATAAAGATAAACTTAGATTTCAGATGTATTGAATCTTCATAAAAGGAGCAATATTTACATTACATTCAATATTTACATTACAATAATGAAAGAGAACAAGAAAAAACAAAATCTTTAGCAGACATACTTTGCTTTTATTGTTTTCAATTTCTCTTTTATTCATTTTCTGATGGCTGAAATACAGTGACCAATTAGAATCAAAACAATAGAAATATTTTCAAGAAATTTATTCACCAGCATAACATAACTACACAAAAAACTAAGAATTTTCTATTGTTGACACTGAGACACTTTTTATGTAGTCAGTAGAAATCACGAAAATAGCTGCTTCAAATAGAAAATAAAAGGAAAATATCAGCAGGCAATAATACTAGATAGGCAATATGTACCAGAATTTATGTCAAAAGACAACAAATAGTTATGATTCCGAATGTACGACGGAGTAATTGGCTACTGTATTGTGATAAGTTTTACTCAGAGAAGCAATCAAGAAATCATTCAATTTGTGTAATTGTTTGTTATTGCACATGTGCATCTGGTATGTGTATCTTGAGACAAAAAGCATTTCAAGACCATTCAAGATATTTATGTGTTGTGTATGTAGTTGAATGTGATGTAAGGCTTATCCTCTGATATGTAAACTAAAACATAGTCTGCTGATTTATTTATTCCAGGCTGTGCTGCATGAAGAAAATAAATTTTTTATGTAAAATATTCAGATTGAAAATGAGTGTTCTTTTATGTTATCAAATAACTACATTAATAGATAATATAAACATTCCTTATATAGTAAAAAGGAACAAATATTTATAAATAAACGTTTTGCAAACTAAAGAAGAAAGGGGGCAAATGAAAGAGGCAGATGTTTCACGGAAGAGAATGATTTCTTTTTAAATATAATGTCATCTGAAATACAGATATTCTAGCATAACACCAGATGTTAAATCCTGATCAATAAAAGAAGCACATGTTTTACAGAAAATTTCAGAGTGAATGACTCTATTATCCTAGATTCCAATGGTTATAAAGCCACACAGAAAGATTTATGAAAGTAAATTATGCAAAAAGTTTAACTTCCGTGGGCATAATAAAATGATAAACGAATCTTGTGCTAGTCTGACCAGCACCAGAGGTATTGTGCAGAATCTGTAAATGTATTCATGATAGATATCAATTCGTTAATTAATTTATGCTAAGTGTGACTAGTAAAGAATGTTTATCCATTTTAAATAAAAAATGAGTCAATCCGGAATAATTATTTGTATTTTTCTCGCAATCCATATCTTCTTGAAGTCAAACAATAAAATGGCAGTTTTTTTTATCTATGATCGTTCATAATGTCATTTTTAACATAATAATTCCTCCTTGTACTACCTATTTTCACAGACATTATTTTATTTTCCAACACATAAACAAGCATTGTACATGTTCAAAAGTCTTAAAAAAAGCTTTAAAACCACACAAAACCAATCAATATATTAAAAATTGTAAAAAAGTAAAAATATTTTCACCTGCCACTCTCAGACATCTTCAGTCACTGATGTTAAGTTTTCTGCTCTGTCAGTTAATCTGTAGAAAACCTCCATTTTGCTTTTTTTTTAAACATTTGGTGCCATCTGTTATCAATTTTTGCATGGGCCATATCGTTGCATGTTTCTAAATTTGATGTACATGCGTAGTTTAAATTATTATAATTGGCTAATTTTTCACTGTAATTGAAGTCTATTGTAATTGGGGATTTGCTGTTTAATCTGGCTAATGCAGTGGTTTATTTATTTCAGTTTATATCTCTTCTGTGTTCTTTCATTCTGTCTTGAATCTTTTTGTCATACCTATATATGAAATTGACTTCATAAATGACAACAATTTGACTTTTGTAATATAAAATGTCTTTCATGAAGCATTTAACTAGACAACGCTAAAAATGTATAATTCCACTATTAAGATACTCAAGTAACGTGAGATTAGAATGGAAATATTTTAATTTGTTACATCCGAAATTATAAATTAATGGAATATTTCATCTTCTAAATTATTTCTCCCAATTTTTAGAAAAAAAATAAAAGATTTAAACAATAGATAATTTTTAGGAAAATTTTTCAGATTAACTTTAATTAACTAAATCTTTATTTATTGTTATTTTGTGAAATATTTACCATTACACTCAAATTTTTTCTTTAAAAATTCGTTTTTTTCGTATTTTATAGAAAATAATTAGAAAATGTACACATATAATTAATAGTAAAATATTTATATTGTTCGCAATAGAAATACAATTCTTACAATAGATACTGTTCTTACAATTCTTACAATAGAAATATTGCAGAACAAACTTTCCACTCCAACAACGAAAAAGCTGAACAAATGCAACTGAAAGAGAAATCATCCATTTTTGTTTTGTGCAACGAATAAAGGAACATGATAAAGTAGTACTAGAGCTCATTCTTAATTCTATCACACCAAACCAATGTGTAAACAATTTTTTATATTTTATCTAATGGTACCTTGAAGAACCAGCAGGACACAAAAGGTTAAAGGAAGCTGAATCGGGGCGTGAACAGAAATTATGAGGCTTGGAATAGATATTGGATAGGTCACCTTCATATGTATATACTTAATAAAAAAATGAGTCCCTGACAGACCCTTTTCAGCTTAGGATTTGGAACAACCATATCTTTGTCTCTGTCTTTAGTATTGAACACAAGTTTCAGATTTAACCAATTTAATCTATCCCTCCAGATTTGAATAATATACTGAATGCAATATTAAAATATTAAGACCATACATCAAGTTACATATGACAATGTTTTATAAACATAAGATTTCATTTTGCTTATTTTAAATTCAATAACAGCATAAATGTTTTATTAATCACAAATCACTATATCATGAATAAATATTTACTCTTCTAAAAATAATAAGAAAATACCTTATTATAGTCTTTCATAAAATCCTTCGTTTTACAAATGAGAATTTTTTTGACATAATTATACACATTTAAATTAAAAATTTATTTACAAAAATCTTCACTTCAAACATGATAAAAAAAAGGCTTTACATGATGAATAAAATGAAATGTTTATGAATTTTTTAAAAGAAGTCTTACATGTTAGTTCGGATATAATAATGTTATTTAAATTAGATTTCACAACTAAAAAGTTATCTGTTATATGCATACACAAATGGTACACCTTTTAAATAAGATTTTTCAAAAATCATTTTGTTACACACTGCATAAGATTCAAGGTTTTTCTTTAGTGTGTACACATATTGGAACATTCAAATGAGATTTTTGAGAATACCCTTTATTAGATACCCTAAAAAGTAAAGGTCCTTTTTAGTATGACTTTGCAGATGACTATTTAAATGAAACGTGAGAAAATCATTTTTTGCAATCCGAAGAAGAGAAATTTTCCTCTTTAGAATGAATTTTCAGGTGGTCATTTAAAGACGATTTGCGAGAAAATCCTTTATTGCATACCTCACAAGAGAAAGGTTTCTCTCCAGTATGAATTTGCAGGTGTCTATTTAAATCGGATTTGCGAGAAAATCCTTTATTGCATTCCTCACAAGAGAAAGGTTTTTCGTTAGTATGAATTCGGAGGTGATCATTTAAAGACGATTTATGAGAAAATCCTTTGTTGCACACCTCACAAGAAAAAGATTTTACATTAGTATGAACACGCACGTGGACATTCAAATGAGATTTTTGAGAAAACCCTTTGTTACACACCTCACAAGAGAAAGGTTTAACTTTACTGTGCACACGACTATGCTGATATAAATGAGACTTATAATAAAATCTTTTGTGGCACTGTTCACACGTGAATAATTTTTGTTTGATAAGAACATAGGGATTTTTCATATGTGACATAGTGAAATTTTCTTCTTTAGCATGAATTTTCAGGTGGTTATTTAAAGACGATTTGCGAGAAAATTCTTTATTGCATACCTCACAAGAGAAAGGTTTCTCTCCAGTATGAATTCGCAGGTGTCCATTTAAACCGGATTTTTGAGAAAATCCTTTGTTGCATACCTCACAAGAGAAAGGTTTCACTTTAGTATGAATACGGAGGTGGATATTTAAAGACGATTTTTGAGAAAATTCTTTGTTGCACATCTCACAAGAGTAAGGTTTCACTTCACTATGAATTTGCAGGTGTCTATTTAAGTCAGATTTTTGAGAAAAACCTGCGTTACACACCTCACAAGAGAAAGGTTTCACTTTAGTGTGCACAAGACTATGCTGATATAAATGAGACTTATAATAAAATCCTTTGTGGCACTGTTCACACATGAATATTTTCTGTTTGTTATGAACATAGTGATGCTTATTTAAATTAGACATCACAGAAAATATTTTCTTACACACTTCAGAAGTGAAATTCTGCTGCTGTATGTGAAAATGAATATACCTTTTTTAATTAGATTTGTCATAAAGGGTTCAATTGCAGATCTCACAAGTGAAGTAGTTTTTCCTTGTTCACAATACAATGATGCATTCTTAAATTACATTTCTGTCAAATGTTTTACCATAAAACTTACAGATGAAGTTCTTAAAACAAAAACACAATTGCAGGGTTAAATTAGAGTTGCGAAAAATATTTTTTACATCACACATGTAAAAGATTATTTTAAGTATTTTAAAATATTTGTTTTCGTTTGACTAGGAAATGAAAAAATATATGACTTTTCTTTCAAAAAGAAATGTAGCCAATTTTAATGAACCGTGCACATTTCGCAAACAGAACTCTTACATAAAATATTGACAATGTAAAAAATTTTGTAAGAATGATGTATATTTTTATAAATATGTATAAATATATCATTGATGCGTTAAAAAGTGATATTTCATGAATGAGGGGAAATACTACATTACTAGTGCTAAATCTACATTGCTAATATTTGAAGTTTTCTAAGTAGTAAATTAATTTCAAACACTCGATAGCCTTTCAAAGATTGTTGTTTAGTATTCATAAGCAAATTCAATAAAGTCAATGATGCAGGTGAAAAAAAACTATTGCCCACTAGTTTAAAAAATTGAGAAAAATCTAAATAGTTTCTTTATGCCAGGATACATGGAGTGGAAAAAAATACACTATAGTCTGTAAACAGAATTTGTGTTCTGAATTATTTCCACTGTATGTTGAGAATAAATTTCAGAAACATCTGCACCTGAAATATAAATAAAAACATATACAATAAATTAAAAATAATCGTCAGAATATAAAACAGAATTCATGATCTGAAATATTTTCATGGTATGTTCAGAATAAATTTCACAAATTCTGAACCTGAAATATCACTAAAAACATATACGGTAACTTCACAATAATTGCTGAAAAAAAATATTTATTTCATTTTATTACAATTACTATTATTGAATTTAAGTATTTTATGTGAAAATATTTTTACAAAACTGTTAAGAGATGGATAATAAATAAGTACATTGAAATATTTGTTTAAAAAAAATTCTAATTTTTATATACAGAAACTAAAATTGTGGATTTATTAAACAAGTTTAAAAAAATAAGTCAACTTATTGAATTTTGCAAAGGTTATGAGTAAAGTTATGTTAGTAGTTCAGTTCAGCTCTCTATTTAATGTCCGTCTCTGTCATAACTAGAGTTCCACACCAACCAACCCTGAAACTCTGACAGAAGAGAAAGCACATGAAAGTACTAAGAGATGAAATGTGAAAAAGCTCAAAAAGAAGGTAATTTTAAAAGAATTTATAAGTTACATTTTTAATTATTAATGTTTCGAAAAAAGGTACTTTTTTGGCTAAAATGTTTTGCATAACTATTTCATTATACATCTTTGTAAACAGAATAAGATTTATTTATCATTTACTAGCTTTGACTCTGGCTCTGCTCACGTAGAACACAAGTATTACAATTCAGTATGGAAATTTTGCATAGTTTTTGCATTTTAATTTTCCATCTTTCATTTAACTACTAGTGCAATTCCTATAAAAATACATTTAGTAGAACTTGCAATTCCTAATCAGTTCACATAATTACACATTTTTCAACTGTAGATAGATCTATATCTAAGCAAAGTAGACGACAAGTTATACACTAATACGTTCTTCCATATATTACCTAAATGACAATGTAAGTCCCATAAAACCATTTAGCAAAATGCGAGTTAAAAGTGTTGGCCTAATTATAGAACTTTCTCCCATAGATCTGTAACTAAGCAATGTAGCATAATGTGCTATATACAAAAATCACGTAACTAACAGTGGTAGGTTCAAACAAAATGCATTCAGCAGAATCTTTTAAAAGGGATAATTTTTCAAAGTCTGGTTAATCTGATCATGGTGCTTTTTCCATAGCTCTGTCATTCAGCAATACACCATCAGCAATATACTAAAACTTTCCATGCAAAATTATTTAACTAACAGTGGTAAGTTCCATCGAACTGCATTCAGCAGAATATTTGAAAAAGGCTGATCTTTCAGAATCAGGTTTTCTTAATTATTGAACCATAGTTATGTAACTAAGCAATATAGCAACAATGTGTCACATACTAAAACTTTTCTTGAAAAATTATCTAACTAACAATAGAAGTTACATCAAAATCTATAGAGCAGAATCTTTTTAAAAGACAGATCTTTCATAATCAGGTTCATCAGATTATAGAACTTTCCACCATAAGTCTATAATTAAGCGACATAGAGCAATATGGTATATGCTAAAACCTTCTTTTAAAATTATGTAACAGTTCATGTCCCATCAAAATCGATTCAGTAGAACTCCAGTTAGAAGCAGCTGGAACAAAATTTACATTTGCATTTTACATATATTTAAGCAAACTTCGCCAATGAGAAATTTTTATGTTTTCTGATTTTACATTAAAAAACAAAAAAAATAAGAAGTATAGTATATATATATATATTTGTATTTAGAGCTGTAATTATTAATTTCTAACAGTTTTTATGTTACATACTATTTATCGTGTTGTGGAAACGCTACTTTTCCTATACCGGTCTTGTGACATCACAGTTCATGATAAAAAAGGAAACATTTGTTCACTATTTGGATAGCGTGCTTGACATATACCGGCTTTCTTTTCTTCTTGTAATAAATTCGTGTGTATTACATTATTAGAAGTAACATAATCTTTAAGTAGTAAATGAAAATGTTACTAAAAATCTAAATAATTTACAAACTTTAAAAAGTTATCCGTAATTAGTTTAGGGCATTTAAAATAATAGTGTAATACAAAAAAGGTAATATAAGCTTGATTTTCATCATTGGCTCCTAAGTTTTGAAAGAAAAAAAATGAGTCCAATACTAAATATTTATGTCAGTTATAAGTTATACAATACTGTCTGTTAGAATAAGGATTTTTTATTAGTAAATAAAATGTAGATATGATTTTTATAAATCAATCAATTTTTAGCACAAAAGCAAAAACATTTCTGGCAATGTGCGACATATATCTGCATTTACAGATAATCTGCAGACGTTACAATAATTTTTTCATTTATTTTTATAAATTATAAAATAAAGAAACTTTAAAATATAAAGTAAGATATCCATGATTGATTTTTGATTAAATTAATTTTTTAAATAAAACACATTTAATGTAAATATAAAATAATTGGAATTTAACACCAAACAATAATTTGTTGATAAATTTTATCGACAAACTGACAAATTTCGCAATGTTTTTCCGCAACTGATTGACAAATTTTGTGACTTTTTCTGCGACCGGTTGGCGAATTTTTTTTTTCTAGCGACAGATCGACGATGTTCACATTTTTCCCCTGCGTCTGACTGACAAATTTCGAGATTTTTTTTCCCTCAACCGACTAAAAATTTCACATATTTTTCCTTGATTGATTAACGAATTTTACGATATTTTCTAGTGAGCAATCGACGAATTTCGCAATATTTTCCTGTGACCAATCGATGAACTTTGCGATTTTTCCCCTTGACCGACGGACGAACTTCGCGAATTTTTTCGTAACCGACTTTCTAAACTTTTTCTGCTGACAGATTGATGAAATTAACAATTTTTTCTTTATGCCTCACTGAAAAATTTTACAATTTTTTTGTGACTGACTGCCGAATTTTGTGTTATTTTCTCGTGACCGATTGACAAATTTTGCGGTTTTATCTCCGACCGATTCACCACCTTCGCTGTCTGTTCCCACAACAGATTGACGAATTTAGCAATTTTTTCTCCTGTACGACTATGAACACAGAAATTTATAAGGACTTCTAATGAAATAGCCTTTCGAAGAAGAAAATAGGTTGAAATACAATGTCTGTGTAGGACAGTAGCATTAGTTTGTCTGTTTGGCAGCCATCGTCTGGTAGATATCATAGATTTATTCTATGGTATATATCCGTATTGTTGTTTATAGGTGGCATTGTCTAACTGCTGAGCCAAGCATTAAAGACTGGTCACGTGAGTAACAGGTCTGTGTAAGACAAGTCTATCCTTGATAATAGGGAAGTAGGTAATGAAAAGAATATCTCCTATTTTTGCTTTTGTGGGAGATGAATACAAGAATTCTGTTATTTTTGTACTTACTAGTACAAGAACATAGAACAGCCAGTGAATAAATTACATGTGGTCAGACGGGTTAAGCGAAACTTGAACTTTGTCTTTTTTAATCCAATGCTTTCCTCCTTTCAGGTCTATTTTTTGGAAAACACGCCAAGGCCCATCTTTTAAGACTGGTCAAGCAGTAGCACAATTGTACACCAGTTGCCATTTAGTTCCAAAGTCACAAATCCATATTAACACTATTTCGTTAGAAGTCCATATATATTTTTATGTTCATGCTTGTGACGAATTCCATGATTTTATTATCCCAACCAATTGACTAAATTGATAATTTTTTCCTATGACCGATAGACATATTTAAAGATTTTTCCTGCACCCGAAAAGGGCAGTAAGTAGCACCGGTCGCAGCCTGCAAATTGGCCTAGAATCAGTACTAAACAAAAATGAGATTAGAAGCACTGCAATGATTTTATGGTGCACATGAAGAAAAAAATCTGAACTCTAAGGAAAATTTTTAGAAACAACAGACTAGTTGATCCTAGCAATTCACAGAAATTAGAACTTGAGAATTTAAAGCCAAACTACATTTCTTGTGTAATAGAAGAAAGGAATTGACGGTTTCCCTTTCAAACTTTGGACATGGGTTTGAAATTTCAACACATATAATCTAGTGCAATCAAAGAAAATACCAGAGGTTCCTTGTGAAAGAGTAAAAATGTACCTTGAAGGAGTAAAAATGTGAGGAGTTAACACTTTTATTCCTCGAGGTAAAGGAGTGAACCCTTTTAATCCTTGTGAAGGAGTAAAAGTTTGTGAAAGAGGCTTCAGCAACCTAAATCAAAGAGAATCTAAATTCAGAATTTTATTTAACAACCTAACTGTTAAATACCAGGTTGAGTAAAAAGTTTTCCGCCAAAAAATATTTGATTGTAAAATGATAAATACATACGAAATCATCAAAGCTAATGAGGATAGACATCTCCGTTTAAATCTACAATTGTTTACCGACGTTTTGGCAAAATTTCAATCCTTTCTGCGAAAAATTGTGGCGTACGCGAGTCCAGAAAGAGATCGACCTCATTTATGACCTCCTCATTTGAATGGGAGATTGTGATGCAGCTGCAGATGTGAAAAGAGATAGAACTCTGAAGGGGCCGTCTCGGGGCTGTATGGTGGCTGTTGCATCAAATCCCACTCCAGCTTGCAGAGCGTCCAGCCGGTTATCGTACTAACGTGTGGCCGAGCGTTATCTTGATGAAACTGAACCACCTTCCCTCTGAACTCGTTTCTTCGTTTTTCGCGAATGGTATCGCAAACTTTGATTAGCATGGTGCGGTATATTGCAATGTTGATAGTTTGTTCGCTTTTCAGGTACTCTTTGTACAGAATTCCACGAAAATCCCACTAGATGCAGAGGAGCACCTTCTTGTTAGTTAAGGCACGTCTTGCAACCGAGCCAGCTGATTCCCCAGGTTCCAACCACCTTCCTTTATGGCTTGTATTGTTGTAGTACACCCATTTTTCATCACAGGTCACAATTCTGTCCAGAATGTTCTCTTTCCTTTGATCGCTGAGCAGAGCCAAGCAACAGTTTTTTCTCCTGCGCTTGGTCTTCAGCAGTCAATTCGTGAGGCACCCAGTGGTTGAAGTTAAACGTTAGGTTTATGCGTTTTAGAGCGTGAACTATTGTTTTTTGGCAAATGTTAAGCTCAAACGCAATAGTTTGTGTTGAAACATTTCGGTCTTGATCAATGATTTGCTTTAACTGCTCACAATCAACTTCAATAGGGCGGTCGAAACTTGGTTCATCTTCACTGCCGAAATTTCCAGCTTTAAACTACGAAACTAAACTTTGACTGTATCATAAGAAACAGTATTGATTCCTAAACTTTCACACAAATTTCTGTGGCATTCAGTCACGCTGAGTTTTTAACGGAACTCATAGTAAATAATCGTTCTGATCTTTTGACTTGATAGCTCCATTTTAAACAGTTTTTTGAAGGACAAGATAATAAATTTTTAACAAACAAATTACACAGTCATATAGGCCCTGTGCTCTGCTTTAGAATTTAAAAATTGGTTGGCTGAAAAGTTAACAACTGCACGAATGACAGCTGTTTGCATGGATGTATCTGCCCTTAGCAGAAAACTTTTTACTCAACGTAATGTTTAGTGAAAGTTGAAAAATAGACATTGTATTATATAAAGTTAATCTTTTTTCCTTTTTTCCTTTCTTCTATCTATAATAGAAGAAAGTATTGTAATCGAAATTTTTTTCGATTTCCGGTTTTCGACAGATTTACACGTTTTAGAGGTCAGAGATTCCGAAAAACATGTTTTTACAAAATGTCTGTCTGTCCGTCTCTGTGTCTTCATTGTACCATCTAAAAGTGTATGATGTTATGCTTCAAATTGAACCAAATTTTTTTCTGTATTTTTCGCTATGGCAAGCAGGTTCTATCAGAATTTGGGGATATTTCGACGAAAGGGGGCGCTGTGATCGATATTTTTGTTCTATTTTCACTATTGTACCATCTAAAAGTGTATGATGTTATGCTTCAAATTGAACCAATTTTTTTTCTATGTTTTTGGCTATGGCAAGCAGGTTCTATCAGAATTTGGGGATATTTCGACGAAAGGGGGCGCTGTGATCGATATTTTTGTTCCATTTTAACTATTGTATCATCGAAAAGTGTATGAAGTTATGCTTCAAATTGAACCACATTTTTTTTCTCTGTTTTTGGCTATGGCAAGCAGGTTCTATTACAATTTGGGGATATTTCGACGAAAGGGGGCACTGTGATAGCCATTTAAAGATTTAAAATTAAAAAAGATGTGCAAATTAAAAAAATTAGAAATCCTAAAACTTTTTTTTGTTAAATGTTTGGCCTTGATCCGGAGCAATTTTTGTTTTGCTTCTATCTTAAAAAATGGCTGAGATAGAGCGGTTTGAAATTTTAGGGTGGCTGACATTTTCAAACAAGACAGCAGAATTCATCCATAAACGGGTTTAATTTATGAGTTTTAGTTAACATGGTTTTGGCAAATTTTCTTTCATTGTTGTAACCATTAATCCTATTATAAGCTTATCACTATACATTTATATTCACCAACGTCAAATTCTCGCCAAACTTGGCAGCAGTTTGCAGAATATCGCCAAATTTGGCGACCAAAGTAAGTTGCCATAAATGAAGCCAACTTGGCTGTAGAGGACTAATTTGGCGATATTCTCATTCAAATTCAATGTTGACGAGAACTGGGATTGAATATTTTTTATTTAGGTTCTACACATTTTACCTTCGTGTTTTCCAGTAAAATTTGCTAAAATCGTAAAACCAAGGAATAGGGAAACTATCTGTTCCTGTTGGTTCAGGCCAGAAGGACTTTTCGTAGTTTAGTATACATCGATTATTCTAATCCCTGTAACCCGACGATTCGCAAGCAGCTGACGTACAACAGAATGACGAAAAATATTGATTTTATTGGCGATGTGATAGCGAATTTTGAAGTATTAACATGACTGAGATAGAAGAAAGTTTTGGGATTGGCACATCCAAACTAGTTTATAATACAACTAAACATTTTTCATAATTATTCTGAATTGACTTAAAATTTTTTTCAATAGTATTTTGACATGTCTGTATTAATATAATTCTTTAAATAGCATGTAAAATGATAGTGGGTTTAAACATCTCTTTTCTCCCTCCCAAACATTAATGTTAGGAGGGAGACTCCCATCCTTGGAAAAATTGAATTTCAAGCCCTGATATATTTGATATGATGTGTACAAACAGAAAAGGAAATCAGATATCAAGTTATTTGTCTCTTTTAAATGCTTATAAGTATAATTAATATTTGTTGCATAAAATGATTATGGAAGATTAAAATATATTATCACGAAAAGTGGCTGTAATAGGGTTCCTGTTCATTTCCCTTTGACAAGAGGATTTTTCAGTGCCCAGACCTCCTTCAGTGTTGTCGCGAAAGCTGACGGCTGTTTTCTTTATTCATTCAGAAAGATTAATTAAAGATTTGAAAAACAGCAGTTAAAATTTGTCGCAGCCTACCACAGTTTTATTAATGTTTAGTAAAACGTTTTCTTTACATGCCATCAGAAAAATCGCTTAAATGTCATAAATATGAAGGATTAAATATACATTGTTTTAATTATGAGTAATTTTTATCATTATTTTCTTTTTACATGTAATAATTTAATTATTATAAAGCTTTGTTTCTTTTAAAAATCATGTGTAAATAAATTTTTCAATTGAAAAGTGTTTGTAAATTTTAATATTTAGGCTTTTTAAAATCTTGCAACGTTAGGTAATAAAAGGTTATTTCAAACTATGAATTAAATCTTTATTCAGATAATGAAATTCTGAATAAAAATGGGAAAAAAACTTAAAAAATTGGACAAATTAAAAAAAAATTTTTGCACACGGTATGCTGCAATCTAGTTAAGTACTAGTGTAGTCTTGTCAATGTGCCTGCGAAAGATAAATTGCTAGGCATAGTTTTTAATCCTATAAAACAATTTAAATGAAATATTTTGACTGATTTTAACATTATATAGCTCTTAAAATAATTCTCCCATTTAAAAACTGCCTCCATCAGCATATTTATTATACATTTATCTATAAAGCTGTAAGTTTTCGTGTTTTTGTATGCAATAGTTTGTTTATAATGAGCTGAGAAAGTCAAAATGTCAAAATAAATTCAAATACAGCAGCAGCATCATTGTTAGCTATTTTCTTTTAGAATAGAGAGATACAACGACAATGCGAGATTGATAAAAATATTGTAAAGATCAAACTAGAAATAAATTTAGAGGTAAAAAAATTCTAAATGCTTGCAAAACCTGCATGTAGAAACAAATCGCTGCTCCCTAACAAAATATAAACATTGGCATATCATGAACAGTGACATCACAGTCAATCTTAAAGCGCTTTCAAGTCACGAGATTTTCTCTTAATTTTAAACTTAATTTAACAATTATTTAATGATTTCTGTACATTTTTTAAATTTATGAGTCTGGAATTATCAGAAATATATAAAGTTGTTCGATTACCTTCATATGAGCAAGTTCCTCATTATATTGGTCGGTTTCTCTAATTTTATATCAAACGAAATATTTTATCGGTGAATTGGACCTTGTGTTTTAAAACAGTATGGACCTTTACGTAGCGTCCTTCCACATTGCTGAAAAGGATATGAACAGCATTGAGCTATTATATATTTTAATGTATCGACAAAATTTAGACTGTTAAGGATCAACTCTTTTCTTTTATCATTAACAGTAGGATTTGGTAAAGAATCATATGGAATATATTAAAATCGTCCCTGAAAAAATATTTAAATAACAATGCAAGTCTCATCAAAATCTTTCCAGTAGAAGATTTTAAAAAGGCTAATTTTTCATGATCAGGTTCACTTGACTGAAGAACTTTCTTCATAATTCTAAAATAAGCAACATAGAAGGTTACCTTATATACTAAAACCAACTGTGAAAAATTACCTAACAGTGCAAAAATCATCAAAATCTATTTAGCAGAACTGAAGTTATAAGCGGCCAGAACGAAATTCCCATTTGCATTTTATATACTGAAATATAGTTAAAGGAACAAGAAAAGAGGAATTGATTACATGGATTTCAGTTAATTGGAAAACTCTTTGTATCATTAAGTAGTATTTGTTTCCTCATTCTAGTTAAAAAATAAAAACAATTCAGTCAACCATTAGAAACAGCTAATTTGATTTTGACTCATTAAAAATATTAAACAAAAAACTTATTTTTATGCTTTTATCTATTCCTAAATGGTATTTCTCAATTTAAATTGTACGAACCCAAATGATGAAAATGTTCCTTTATTAAAAGTTTACATTGTTGCCAATGTTGTTGAATACAAGATTATTAAATTTACTAAATTCATTTTTTAACATTTTCCAACCTACCGTAATTTCGGGAATATGTGCCGCACCCATCGTAAGCACCGCATCATTGAAAAAACGGTAAAAAAAAAATATATACACGTAGGCACCGCACCCATTAGAAGCGCTGCATCATTCAAAAATCGGTAAAAACGATCGGCAAAATTGGATTACAAGTAACAAGAATAGCGATAAAATCTTACAAGATATATGAATTAACAATAAAACACAGGTTATCTGAAAATACAATAGGAAAAAAATACGTACTACGCCAATCGATTATCGTTTTACTCGATTATCGCCGTATACGGTGTGCTTATGAAATAAATATAATTTATCAACTATTGTAAAGTATACAATAAATACTTTTAAAGAGTGAGCTATTAATATTGAAACACAGGTTATCTTAAAATAAAATAGGAAAAAATATACGTACTACGCCAATATGCATACTACGCCAATCGATTATTCGATTATCATTTTAATCGAATATCGCCGTGTGCGGAGTGCTTATGAAATAAATATAATTTATCAACTATTGTAAGGTATACAATAAATACTTTTAAAGAGTGAGCTATTAATAGTGAACAGAAAATAGAGAAATATGGGTAAGTTAAATATATTTTGACTATAGTAATTACGTTTTTATAATAAAGATATATTGTGATACTACGTACTGTTTATGAACTTTATACTGAGATTAAATGAATGTAAATAAAGGGGAAATATGAATGCAGGTTGTGGACGCACCGCCGCTTCTCTGAACCCTGCACCTTTTGTAGGTGAAGCAGGTTTTAAATAACATTGAAAAAAATTTCAGAAAAGAAGAGGGTCCAATGCGGGGTTGTAGACTTTCGTCGGTACGCTGGTTTAAAAATTGACACCCCTGGGTGGGTTGTAACATTAGATAAATATGACTACCAATTTTCATTAAAAATATAACTTGTTTTAGATAGATGTTTGAGAAAATAAGTATACAGAAAATTCTTGCATAAAAAGGTTGCTTCCCATCCCACATGAAAAGTTACTGAAACTTTACTAGAAACTTGAAGGTGCATATGTTGACTAGAAGAGGGCTTCAATGATAACACATTTATTATAAAGACAAAACATTTATTACTTCACGAAACATGATGAAACTTTACACTCAAACAAACTGTAGACTGACCATTTGTCAGTAATATGAAAATAAAATTAAAGCATGCATAATTTAAATAAGGATGATCCAATCAGAGACAATATATAATAAATTACGATACCTTTTAATCCATATATCATGAGTGTCGAAAAAGGTTTTTGCCAATAAGAGAGCCATGGATAAAGTTGTTTCATTACCGGTATTTCCTTTCCAATTCCTTAAAATGAGGGTACATTTCCTTAAAATAGTAACACTTCAAAAACATATCGCGATGAGACAGCTTTTATATGGTTGAGTTATATTATGACGACATCTTCCATCTAACATATTGAAAGATGATATTTTAAGATTCGATAAAAACCAAAACACAAGCACACCGCATTTGAAAAACGTGCGGGTATTTAAACTATCCAGCTGAGCGAACAAATGTTGCCAAGAAAAAATAGCGAAACTTTAAGATCGCGAAAGCCGGTCTCTGATTGGTTCAGCATATAGATGATGAAAGACTTCACAGTTTGTGAAGACCTCTCACTTGTTACTTAGCTAATGAAAATTTTCTCCGCGCAGGGAGATGGAGCTACGATCAACGTCAATTGCAGTGACGATCGTTTAAGCGACGTTCCATGCGACAACCAACCAACCATTCGGTTGGCGGAAAGGTAGTAAAACAGGTAGTAAACGGTAGTAAACAACGCGCGATTTAACTTTAAGAATTTATGAAAAAGGAAACGTAAGTGTAAAGAAATTAAATTACTGATGTTACTTTAATATATTAAATAGACTTACGTTTATAAAGGGGGGAAAACTTAAAAATGAAGAAAAATATGCCAACTTTTGGCAGAAGTGGGGGAAATTACGTTAAATTTACCTACAGAACGCCCCCTTTTCCCCTACTGGTTGCCACATGGAGTTGTCAAGTTAAATACATTCAAACATTTTATACTTTTATATAACAATTAAACTTACATAAAAAGTATAGAAAAATTTACTTCTGGAAAAAAAAAACAGATATGACTGGAATAGCTCACAGTCCATAACTTGACTTGAGTAAGGATCATATTAGCTTAAAGTCTTTGAGAAAAATAAGTTCAAATAAAGTCTTTAGTAGTACGTAAACGTCCGCCGGTAGGTGGAATAATGTAAATGTCATGCTTACCTGCTGACGCCCCCTTTTTTCTCGTAGTGATGATTCTCGTGAAGACTAGTTTCTCATCTTCCTCCTCATCGTCGTCGCCTTCATGGGTAGTTTCATATTCAGTATCCTTGGCAGAGCCATGCTCGTCCTCGGAGCTGTCTTCGTCTGATGAGCTGACCTGTGACTCATCGGCGGTTTGGTCCAGATTTTCCTCTATCAGTTCCTCTTCCCTTTTTACTTCTGCCACAGTTGGAGTACCGGAGGTAGAGGGTTCTTCGGGTTGTACGACAGGCAAAGCATGACTAGACGATACACCTAGAAATGGTGCATCAAAATCATGAATTCTGTTATGAATTAATTGAGTTTCTTGTTTTGGATTCCCGGACTGCGCTTCGTCAAATGTGACGTGCTTGGATTCGATTATTCTGTTTTCACGAGGAAACCAAACTCTGTAACCTGCTGAGCCGTACCCATATCCAACAAACACACCACGTTTAGCCCTGGGTTGTAATTTGTTACGTAGCTGTTTTGGCTGATGCACGTATGCGACGCAGCCGTAACGGCGAAAATGGCGGACGGATGGCTTTTGACCGTACCACCTTGTGAATGGGATGGCATTTATTCCTGTATGAAGGATTCTATTACGTATGTAATTAACTGCCATTGCTGCCTCAACCCAGAGTTTAGCAGGGAGGTTGGCCGCTTGGCTGAAGGTACGAACTCCCTCAAAAAGCACTCTATTGTATCTCTCCGCAACGCCATTTTGCTGGGGGCTATAGGCTGACGTTGTCTCGTGCTTGATTCCTAAATCGGTGGCCAAGTCGTTTACATGCGCATTACAATACTCGAGGCCGTTATCAGTTCGGATAACCTTCATTTTGCGTTCAGACTGTCGTTCAATAAATGATATAAAGTTCTTTATTTTAGAAGGGACTTCATCTTTCGTTCGTAAAGGGTAACAAAACGGTCGGCGACTGTAGTCGTCAATAAAGGTCAGGAGGTACCTATGTCCATTTCTAGATCCTACGGGCGCAGGTCCCCAAACGTCACTGTGAACAAGGTCCAAAATGGCTTTAGAACGGATATGTGAAAGTCTGGGATGGGTGGCTCTGGTACTTTTACTTAGAATGCATGACTCGCACTTTTGTTCAGTGCCCTGCAATTTTTCGCAACCCTCAATAAGCTTGTTATTGACCATCTGCTTTATAATCTTAATATTGCTATGGCCCAGCCTTTCATGCCATAGCATGATGTTATTTTTATCTGTCGCATAAGCTTGGTTAAAGTTAAGTCTATTATGAATAGGTAATCTACTTTTAACATAAGTTTGCGTTTGAATTCTATTAGGGACCTCATTTTCTTTTGTTTTAAGATTGGAATTGGATGACTTAGAATTCTTTGCAATTTGAGGTTTAGGCTGGTCTTCTCGGGCTGTATTTGGTGCAGACCTTAAACTTGACTTAACTATGTACTTGGGAGTTTTAACTTTACTGTCATACACAGCATGACTTGATTTGGGTAGAGATTCTGACTTAAATTTGACCTTTGTTTCCTTCCCTGCTTCCCCAGTGTTAGACTTATCTTGAATTGATCTTAAAGGTTGAGGTTTCGCTAGTTTGACTTGTTTTGCAGGAATTGAAGGGGTTGTTTCTTTGGGTTTTCCTTTTAAAGCTTTCAATACATAAAAATTACTCTTCCGTTGAGCAGTGTACAAATACTTCCAATTACTGTCGTAAATTGAAAAACCATTGTCGAGCTTCGCATGTAGACCGGCCTTATCCATTCTACTCATACTTATTAGATTGCGGTGTATATTTGGGACATACATAACATCAGCGAGTTCGAGTGTATGGATTTTATCTTTGTCTTTAATTTGAAAACGAACTTTCCCTACACCTCTTACTAGATGGGGCGTTGTCCCCATTCGGACAATTGCTCCAGGAGGGGGTGACTTGAGTGATATGAAAAAGTTTTTATTTTGGCAAACATGTGCCGTACTCGCTGAGTCTAAAGTCCATTCCCAACATGGGGGTAAAAGTTCTGAAGAAAAACAATCATTTGTCTCTAATTCGGTGAAAAATGTCTTGTTAGGTTTGTCACTTTTAGACGTTAAACTTAAATTTTTATTTCTACAAAGTTCAGATTTGTGACCTCTTTTACCACAATATCTGCAGCGAGTGTTACTTTTAACTTTGTTTTCTTCGTTCTTACTACTCACACTTTGAAAAGTCTCTAATGCTTCATTTTTACGCCTTTCGCGACTTTCCCGAGCTGAAACTTCACTTAAAAGCTCGTCTTTAATATTCTTATATGTAAATTTTCCTTCAGGTAACTTTTTAAATTCACGTACTAAGTACTGATACTGATCTGGGAGATGGCCTAGAAGCTTGTAACACCTATGTAAATCGGATATATCGACACCAGCATCTTTTACGCGCTTGTAAGCCTCTTCAAACCGACATAGAAAAGCTGATACATCCTCGTCTGGATGCATCCGAATATCATAAAAGTCGTTAAAATTATTAATTTTAGAAGTAATACCTGAGACTTCATAATGCTCTTTTAACGTATCCCATATTTCTGATGGATCACTCAATCGTGCAATTAAAGGACTAATGTCGCTAGAAATATAGATTTTAAGTATACCAGAGGCACGTAGTTTCCACTGATCACATCGGAGTTTTTCGATGAGGGTAAGTTTAGTTTCATCCGGCCATGAGGTTTTATTTAACCATAGAGTAAGGCCTTCTGTATCTAACACTTTCTGTATTTCTAGAGACCAGGCTTGGTAATTGTCTCTAGTCAAAATTGTGTTATAACCAAATGAAGCCATTTTTTTTTTCACTTTACTTCACCTTAAACCACTTCTTGAATTAACTTTTAGTTAAATTTATTTATATTTCAAATCCTTTCAAGTTGATCATTAAAATGGCGAAACTCACTAGAAAAGATTATACTTTTTACTTTCATAATATATTTTAGATTTAAAAGCAATATCAAGCTACAAAACAAATATATTTTGTGTATACTAGGTAGCATAATGTAAAAGAGACGTGGCCCCTACCCACGCTCTGCCACCAATCTGTGGACGCACCGCCGCTTCTCTGAACCCTGCACCTTTTGTAGGTGAAGCAGGTTTTAAATAACATTGAAAAAAATTTCAGAAAAGAAGAGGGTCCAATGTGGGGTTGTAGATTTTCGTCGGTACGCTGGTTTAAAAATTGACACCCCTGGGTGGGTTGTAACATTAGATAAATATGACTACCAATTTTCATTAAAAATATAACTTGTTTTAGATAGATGTTTGAGAAAATAAGTATACAGAAAATTCTTGCATAAAAAGGTTGCTTCCCATCCCACATGAAAAGTTACTGAAACTTTACTAGAAACTTGAAGGTGCATATGTTGACTAGAAGAGGGCTTCAATGATAACACATTTATTATAAAGACAAAACATTTATTACTTCACGAAACATGATGAAACTTTACACTCAAACAAACTGTAGACTGACCATTTGTCAGTAATATGAAAATAAAATTAAAGCATGCATAATTTAAATAAGGATGATCCAATCAGAGACAATATATAATAAATTACGATACCTTTTAATCCATATATCATGAGTGTCGAAAAAGGTTTTTGCCAATAAGAGAGCCATGGATAAAGTTGTTTCATTACCGGTATTTCCTTTCCAATTCCTTAAAATGAGGGTACATTTCCTTAAAATAGTAACACTTCAAAAACATATCGCGATGAGACAGCTTTTACATGGTTGAGTTATATTATGACGACATCTTCCATCTAACATATTGAAAGATGATATTTTAAGATTCGATAAAAACCAAAACACAAGCACACTGCATTTGAAAAACGTGCGGGTATTTAAACTATCCAGCTGAGCGAACAAATGTTGCCAAGAAAAAATAGCGAAACTTTAAGATCGCGAAAGCCGGTCTCTGATTGGTTCAGCATGTAGATGATGAAAGACTTCACAGTTTGTGAAGACCTCTCACTTGTTACTTAGCTAATGAAAATTTTCTCCGCGCAGGGAGATGGAGCTACGATCAACGTCAATTGCAGTGACGATCGTTTAAGCGACGTTCCATGCGACAACCAACCAACCATTCGGTTGGCGGAAAGGTAGTAAAACAGGTAGTAAACAACGCGCGATTTAACTTTAAGAATTTATGAAAAAAGGAAACGTAAGTGTAAAGAAATTAAATTACTGATGTTACTTTAATATATTAAATAGACTTACGTTTATAAAGGGGGGGAAACTTAAAAATGAAGAAAAATATGCCAACTTTTGGCAGAAGTGGGAGAAATTACGTTAAATTTACCTACAAAGGTTAATGAATCCATGTGTTTAGAAGTGTATTTGAGGCAGTAAGACTAAAAAAAAACCTGAAATGAAGGCTTGTTTTTCACAATATGCAGATTTTGCTATGTTGAGGGAAAAAAATCATCGTACCCGCCACCCTGGCGTATGTGCCGCATCGCTGATATTTTGAACATTCAAACACGTATGCGCCGCGGCGCTTACTCCCAAAATTACGGTAGTTAAAAAGTGTTTGACTTCAGTTTGTATGGCCGTACGGCCGTCTGTCTGTGCTCTAACTCCCGTAAATATGCTCGGATTGCCTTGCAATTTTTATGTTATTGTCATTGCACATTCCCTATTTCAACTGAAGTGTGTAGCACTTATAGTTTTTTTACAGGGACACTCAAAAGAATTCCGTTACATTATGATCTATGGGGAAAAATCATTTGCAGTTTATTTTAATGATGTTACACAATTTCAAACACATTTTATTTGATATATATCACTAAGGTATTACAAGAAGCTTAATATGGAATAGGGTGTGGATAGCACTTATAGTTAATTTACAAGGACAGTCAAAAGAATTCTGTTACGTTACGTCTATGGAGAAAAATTGTCTGCGGTTTATTTAAATAATATTTCACTATTTTAAATGCATTGAAATTTATATATATCACTAAGGTTCATTACAAGAGGTTTACTACAAAATAGTGTGTGTATAGCAGTCATCGTTCATTTACAGGGACACACAAAAGAATTCTCTACTGTCTGTTAACAATAATTCCTGGATGTGCATTTTAAGTTACTGAACGCGATTTTAAATTGAACTCACTTTTTGTTTATTACGTGGTGTGTATAAATTCTGTAGATCTTATGCAGGGAAGCACAAAAGTTCGCGAACACATTTCCGTTTATTGACAGAAACTCCAGAAGGAGAATTTTAAACTGTGCTACGCATTTCTTAACTGAACTAAAATTTAGCATCCTATGGAGTCTATATACAAATCTATAGATCATATACAGGGCTGAATAAAAGTATTCGGATATTTTTCCGAATATTGTATATGTTGGAAATTCCTGAAATTATTTTTTAAAATATGTTATGCATTTTTCAAATTGTTTACTTAGATGTTATCTTTCAGCTTATTAAACGGTATGATTTGTAAAATTATTTTTGAAGCGTTGGAAAGTGTTACATAATCTATGCTTGACGCATAATTTTTCGTTCTTGTTTTATAATTAATTTCATTTATAATGGTTTGTTTTAAAACATATTAAACATTTTATAAAAAAAAAATTACCTAAATTTTTTTCTTTTTTTGTGAATTTTTTACCATAATTATACAGTAATAATAATGGACTTTATTCAAATAAAAGAGTTTGAAGTTTTGAAAATAATTTTTAATTTGGAAATTGGTTGAAGAATAGTCCTCTGGTGGGCTTTGATCCCTGGCTGTGCAAAAAGTGAAGAATTCTGCGGTTACCAGATTAATCTCACAATCTGTTTATCTGTAACAATAAAAATTAATTGAAAAACAATTTAAAATTTACGATATTTTGTAGTTTTTCTCGCATGGGTTTATCAACCTTTTCATCCTGAAGAAAATGGCAAAAATTCATCGTAAATTCACCGTGCACAATATTTGCAAGTATAAACTGTAACTGGCTTGTTTGTTTAGTTTTTTTGCATTTATTTTTTCGTTTTTCAATATTTATTTTTACTTTTTTATTATTATGTATGCATTTTAATATGTAATTATGGTTAATATGGCCGAACTCGAGCTTTTGCATGAAGAGAATGTGATCTTTTTAAAAAAAAATGAAAATGGTACTAATATTAGTGGCCATCGTGAACTTTATTCTAGGACAATTTTTAATTAATCAAGCTTTTATGTTTACTAAATCTGCATGAACATGAAATAAAATTTCGTTTCTTTAAGATTCCGAAGCAAATTATTTTTGTATATATGGTAAAAAATAGCGTAACAGTAGCCCCTTTGTATTTAATTTCTATTTTAATCTTTAATGATTTTTGTTTTGATTACTGTATTTTCAGGAATATGTGCCGCACCCATCGTAAGCGCCGCATCATTGAAAAATCAGTACAAAAAAAAATATATATACACGTAAGCGCTGCATCATTGAAAAATTGGTAAAAATGAAATAGTCATGATAAAAAACGATCGGCAAAATTGGATTAAAAGTAACAAGAATAGTGATAAAATCTTACAACATATATGAATTAACAATAAAACACAGGTTATCTTAAAATACAATAGGAAAAAAATCGTACAAAAAAATTCAATTTAACAAAATTGTCTATGCTTACTTTGAAGATCAATGTTTTGAAGAAGATTAGTCTTGAATTACTAATTAAAAATTCATAGAATTTCCCTTTAGAAAAACACATTCTTGGTTTATTGTAAATCATAAAGGTAAACAGAACATAAATAAAACAAATCAGACAAAGACTTGTCTGGCGTCAGCTTTCAGATCGAGAGCGTACTACGACAATCGATTATTCGATTATCGTTTCAATCGAACATTGCCCTAAGCCATGAATGAGAATAGCAAAAGAAATGAAATAAGGATTGATATTTCATCCTTATTTTGCATTATTAATTATTATTTACTTGAATTATTTAATTTTTATAACTTTACATAATTATTTTAATAATTTAATTCAATTATTTTAAAATTTTACTTAATTATTTTGATATTTTATTTATTGTAATGATTCGTTACAATTTCCAATGCTTTACTACAGTCAAATTGTTGTTTAAAAATGTAAACAAAAGAGTGACCAGAAATCCAGAAAATACTAAAATCCACACAATCTCTTGTCCCAATCTGTGCAGATTTCAGAGAGTCTAATGTATAAAGGTTGCAGAATTTTGTTGTGTCATTTCAAATTTTATGAAAATCGAATCAAAATTTACGTAAATATTTCAATTATATCCCATGATAGGTAATGATTCTATGATGATTATGTCCTATTTAAGATGGAGTCATATTACTGAATTTAAAAACCAAATTTGTATACTAAAATTGTTTCATTATAGCAATCCTATAATCTACTGATAGTCTTTTGGATATATGTTTCTGGAGAAATAGATATTAAATGGGAAAATAGTCTAAGTATGCATTTCATATTCTGAAATTTTAAAAGCTAGGCTCAAGTTTCCCATTTGAATATTCAGTAAATGTCAACAAAACCTAAAATGTTGTGAACTTAAAATGTACTTATTTTATTATGGAAATTAATCATATCATAATAACAGACGAACTAAATTCATTTCACTGAAATAATAACAGTATGAATGTACCTCATCTGTCACATTTGACATAAAATTTCCAACTTGTTCTACATGTTCCCACACTAATACCAGAGAAAGCATGTGGCAACATATTAAAATCACATTGTCGCCATACAATCATCAAAGCAATTTTACATTTTATCTGGCAATATTTCTGCTTCATAAAGCATGTTCAGACCAAAAGAAACATGTTTTAATAAATGTTTGGATATTATAACAGGAATAAAATGGGAAGACTATAATGCAAAAATTTCTTGATCATTTCATGCTTTCTATGGTATTGACTCTTTTTCATAGTACAAAATAAATAAATAAAAAAACGTGTTAATGATTTTTACAAAATTTATTGTGTGCTTTGAAAAACCTTACATTTGAAAATAATCTCACAATTTATCTTTTAAAAATCGGATTTTTGCTTATTTTAATTTTTTTATGGCAGTATTTTTATGTATTTACAGTTTTTTGTTGTGACCTCACCCCCCTTCCTTTCTTTTTACGAATTATATTCAGAGTTTACTGCCCAATGCATCTCTGCTTGTTTATTGCCTTATCAGTCTTAAGATTGGAGGGTTTATGAATTATTTTGTGTTTTTGTATGAATTTTAAACATTTACAAAAATAATTTTTTGAAGTTTGGTATCCTTCTGTTTATTTCATGCTTTAAGTACTGTTTATAACAAAATTCGGTACTTCTCTATTATCCGGTCGACCACTTTTCATAACAAAAAACTATCGCCAAATTGTAACGCCAAATAAACGGGAGAACGTTGCCATCGAAATATCAAAATAAATAAAATAAAATAAATTTGGAAAAGCTCCACCCACCAAAGTGTCAACTATCAGTAAATTTAAGCACAACAAACAAGCAAAAATACAATCAATATATTAATGAAAACATTAAAAAAAAATAATCTTTGATATTTATTTATTTACATTATTTTTCTTAATGATCCCTCTCGACTGGTGAATAAATGTTGAATGCATCGCAACATTTTTTTCAATGCTTTTTCTCTTTTAATACCATGGCACCGCCGTTTAAGGACACAATTGTTATTTTAATTAATGAAATAACTAATAAATCAGTAAAACATAATGAAAAATACTGGCAAATGTCGAATTTAAAACCACTTGATGCCATAACAAACACATATAATGCTTCTGACATCAAGTAAATGGGACTGCACTTTTGGCGTTTACTCTTACAGTTTGGCGATAGCTTTTTGTTATAAAAAGCGGTCGGCGGATAATATAGAAGTACTCAAAATTCTTAATTTATGGCAATAATTAAGCAATTTGCGTTTAAAAAATAAAAATTTCGCTTTATTCTGATGTTCTCAAATTTTTTAATTACAGTATTTTTATGCATTTACCGTTTTTTTTTTTTTTTTTGTTATGAATCACCCCTTCCCGTTTCTTTTTTTACTAATAACGTTTAGAATGCCTATTTCTGTTGTAAATTGCTTTATTTTTAAATGTTTAATCTCGATATCATATAAAATTTTCAATTCTTTTTCGTTAAGCCTATCGTGGCAATAAATCACTACTAAGAGAAAACGGGTTTTTCGCAGAAAAGAAAAAAAAACATGTTAGCGGCACATCGGGCTTATACGAAAGCCGGTCGCACATTTAATCCATCTAGATATCGCAGAATAACAAATGCATTAATGTAATATTTTGATTTATAAGTAGAAAAGATAACTTACCACACATTACTACAGTAAATTCAACAAAATGGCGAAAGGACGCTATGTGGAAGAGTACTTCGATTAACAACCATTTTCGATTTATTATTTATTCATGCTGCCATCTTTCGTCAGAGCGAGCAGATCCACAATTTTTTTAAATTGTATTTTATGTGTTGCAATTGCTAACAAAACTAGGTTACGTCTGTTTCACCGTAGCAAAATAATTGGCAATTATGTAAGTTATATTTTTAAATAGTAAGAAAAAAACAATGAAATCACATTGAAACTCATATTATGCCATCTGCCAATAGAAATAAGTAGGAGATTTTTAGGAAAAACATTCTTTATGCCTAAATTTTCTTTTAGCTTCTTGCATCTTCTAGCCTCAATTTTTGACTTAATGTAAAATTCTTGTGGTAAAACTAAAATTATTAAAAGAAATTGTAATGTCTATGTAAAAAAATTATGCACAATCTACAATTTATGTCAAAATTTTCCAATTGCTATACTTTCACTCATAAGCTAATATATTAAAAATCTGCCGTATTATTTATTTATATTATTTTCCCTTAATATACACCGTATGTCTGAACGTTCAATGTGCAGTTTTGATACAAGAAAACTGATCTAATATTACAGGTAAGAGTTACATGCCAGTTAAGAAAACTAAAAATTAACAATAACAAAAACAATGATCATAAGAACTCAGATTTTTAATTTAATGGACATGCTATTTATTCAGAGTGAACTTCCAGTTTTGAATTTTGCTGTTTATGTAACTGGCATTGGAATAGATGTGGTTCTCTAAAGAATAATCTATAAATAAATTTAAAAATTGCAGGAACAGTTTTGTTATTTTACCTATATTCACCCTGCATTTACATTTGAGATTTAAAGAGAAATTAGAGTGAATGGCGCTGTCCATTGAATTTTCTAATAATAAATAGAATATTTTCTTCATGCATGCATGTATTTACAAGATAACATGTTAAATATTGATTAACTGTGTGTCGATTAGTAATATTAAAACTGACGAGGAATAAAGGAATAAAACAACTTTCTGCTTTTAATTAAAATTTTATTTATGGAATATTATTTGTAGTTTTTCTCAATTTTTATGTATCACTGAACAAATGATTTTACCATTTCATATAATCTTTTTTAATTCGTTAAAGAGTTACTTTAATGTTTGTAGGATTTACATATGATCTATATGAATAAAATGAAAAAAATCGATAAAAACATACGAATTTTTTTAAGTATTCATTATAAAAGTACGTTTCTATCAATTAAATTCAAAATTTAAGTTTATACAATAAAAGTTTGATCCTTATATGCCACTAAAATATCAGGTACAGATCTAGCATGATAGATTCTAATTTGCTGATCATATTAGACATATGTGATATTTAGATATAATCATAGTGATTATTTCTATGGTTTTATCAATAAACAGGGCTAAACGCGTGAAAAAAAGTGTGGAACACAAGGTTCAAAACTTTAATGCTCCATTTTTTTTTTATTCAAAGGTTTAAAAAAATGCTTTTTAATTTCATTTGGGACCCCAATAAGAGGGGACCCACATGATTACACTAGCAGCCCTCCCCTTATGTTCAACCTGTTGCTCTCTTTTTCTCTTATCTCTATAAATTACAAATCTAATTATATAAATTATATTTTGTAATTATTTAATATAGTAGCAGAGCTTCGCTTGCCAGTTTCTCCCAAACGAACATGGGTTTGGAGGCCCCACTGCCTTCGACAGTATAGACCTGTGCGGGATATCCCTGCTCCGATCTCGAATATAACAAACCTGAATTATTGCGATTTATCTTTTGATCCAGATTAAAATAAAAAACTGCAGTATCAACCTTCATGTTGTCATAGGAATCAATTTCTTCCTATTATAGTGTCGAGTTGTTATTCTGCCAACTTCAGTTTAATCATGAAAGTAGTTAAATCTACCGAACAGTTCTTCAGTTTCAGAAAAAAATGTGAAAAAATAACTGCAAAATGCTAAAAGGTAAAAATTACACAAACAATTCAAGAATAGTAGAGAGTAACATATTTAGCAAAAAAAAAAAGGAACTGGATTATTTTAAAGAATGTCAAAAGCCACAAAACGCTAAAAATCACATAAAAAATTCTCAAAATATTAAAAAATCCCAGAGAACAATTTTTTTAAATTGAACTAAAAATTGTTTGAAACCAGACTCCTTCTACAGATGTCAAAAAATCACCACAAAACGTGAAAAAAGCGAACAAAAATCAGAAAAAAATCCAAAATCTTAGAAGACAAAATTTACTATATTCCGATAAAACAATGTTCCTTTTACGATTGTAGAAAATTCGCATAATAAATCTGTATGAAATTAAAAATCACAGAGAACAAAATTTACTATATTGGGATACAAGCATTTATGAATATCAGAAAATCTCCGTGGAATGCGTAAAAAATCAAAAATTTGCATACTAATTCGTAAAAAATTCAAAATCGCAAAGGATGAAATATTATACTGGGCAAAAGATTAAAAAAGGATTCCTTTTACGAATGTAAAAAAAATTGCGACAGATTTAACGCGAAAAAAAGCTAAAATCACAAAAAATTCAAAATTAGCCAAGGACAAAATTCAGTAAATTGGGATAAAAGACTGATGATGTTGTTTATTACAGTCGATTATCTACTCGAGGGATATACGCCGAGGAAATGGGCCCATAGCATGAGGAGGTTTTTATAAAGGAAACTAACCCATATTTATACAAGGTTACCCAATGTCCGGAGAAAACCACAGAAAACTCCGAACGATGCGGCTAACGGGTGGAATGATGTTCAAACTCAGCACCTCCACGTCTACCAGCTTTGAGAGTGGAACCGTTTCTTTCGTGTTCCGCTGTGATTTTTTAACATTCGTGAAAGATTTCCGGTTACTGTGTTTTAGCCCACTATATACTAGATTGTACCCTCTGCGATTTTGAATTTTTAGCGATTTTGTATGCTATTTTAAGTGAATTTTTTGTTTATTTTTTTGCGTTTTGCAGTGATTTTTCTACATTATTAAAAATAAATCCGGTTTTAATCTTTTAATCCACAATAGTAAACTTGTCTTTTATTCTATAAAGTTCATTCGGAATTCGTATAGCGTTTTTTGAATTTTTCGTAAAAATTTTTATGGGATTTTTTTATATTTTTCGCGTTTTGCGGCGAAATTTCGTCATTCATAAAAAGAATCCTGTTTTAATCTTATAGTCAATTATAGCAAATTTTGTCTTCGATGTAATTTTTGCGATTTTCAGAATTTTTTCGCAGCAATTTTCCACACCAATAAAAGTTTATTTCTATTAGCCGAATATAGTCAAATGTGTTCCCTTTTAAATAAAGTTTAGTCGAAGCTCATGCAACAGTTTCTAAATATCGCGAAAATGTTAAAGTATTTTCGTGTTTTCAACGATTTTTTGATGGCCTGGGCAATGCCAGGCAGGTCAGCAAATATAGATGATACAGACAGATGTTTGTATGCCTGTCTGTCCATTCAGAGTTTTCTGAAGTGACTGTAGGATGCAGAGTTACTAGATTTGAAAGGAAGGTACCTGTATGTATCAAGTTATGGATATAGTTTTATGTGGTGGAAGGGGGGCTGTTACTTTTCTGTGATTTTTAGCGTTTTTTTCTTTTGTGTTTTAAGACATTTTTTTAACATTCGCAAAAAGAATCTGTTTTCAATATTTTACCTTAATATAGTAAATTTTGTCGGGGGATTTTTTTTTTTATTTTCCACGAAATTTTTATGCCATTTTTAGCACTTTTGTAGGTTTGTTTTTTGCGTTTTGCGGCGATTTTTTAACTTGCAAAAATAATCCGGTTTCAATCTTTTATATAAGTATAATGTAATCTGTCTGTAAGTATAATATGTCTTAGTATAATAAATTTTGTTCTCTCTATTTTTTTAATTTTTTTGCAAAATTTTTTTTTTTTGTTTTGTTTTTCTTATGGTGACTTTTTGACATTTGCAAAAAAAAAATTCGTTTTCAATCTTTTAGCTCAATATAGTAAACTCTGTTCTCTACGATTTTATGAGATTTTTAGAGTATCGTGGCGATTTTATGACATTTTTTTCTGAAACGACGAAAATCTAAATTTTGCTAGTGTCACGATTAAATACAAGTTAGAAGAATACGTATACATAAGTACGTTGTTGCTAAACACATATGAAGAAGATGTTGAAAATTTAAATTTAATCTAGGTCGAAATAAAAAAAACCCACAATAACTCAAAGTTCATTTGATTCGAGACCAGAGCAGATGTAGATCGCACGGGTATACATTGTCGAAGGTATTGCCAGGTTCTTCTAGAAAAAACTGATCAGTAAAGGGAGTGAAGCTCTGTTTGTATTGTTAAAAATGAAATTAATATGGAAAATTAAATGTAAATATTTCTCCAAAATCTGAACAGAAGGCCGATTATTTATTTATTTTTTATTTATTATTATTATTATTTATTTTTATTATTTTTTTATTTTTTTGGCGGGGGGCGAGGGGGTGCCTTGGGGCACATTTCTATGGCCCTAGATTCATTAAATCTCTGATAAAATCTCGCTTGTAAGATAATGTGCAAAGGAGATTTTGTACAAGGAATGATAATTAAGCTAATTATCAAAAAAGGAAACATCTATGCCTAAGGTGCATTCACATCTGTTTTTGTCTAAATTTGCAAACGTTTATGTGCGATAGATTTAGCCTAGCCTCGTCAACTAACAAAGAAGCAGGTTGACTAACAGACAAAAATCTATTTATTAATACTTTTTTTTTCAAAATACTTTTACTTAATGTAAACTTATTATATTTTATAAATAATTATATAGTATTTATCATTAGTTTGAACATAATAGACATTATGCACTATTAACCCCTTTCGACAAACGTCACTTAAAGATATTTTAATCTTTTATCATCGATTATTCAGAAAAATTTTTTAAAATCCAATTTAATTGCAGAAATTCTTCGATTGAATAAGACAAAATTTTCTATTCAAATTTACTGGCATCAATAATCAAGAATTTTGATAACCTTATACGTCACCTATACAGGACGCTCATTGCGAAGTTTTTCATGGCTCTCTAATATAAGGTTGTATTGATTTTTATATGTCAATTATAAATTTTGACATTTTAATATTTGAAAATATATATGTATACCTATGAATACAAATACAGTCAAAATAATGTTTCAAAGCAATTTTTGAAATATGAAAATTATGAAAAGTTGGTCATGAGGTAGCAATTGATTATAATCAAAGATGAATCTTATTTATAGGGGGAGTTACACATTTCTTAATTCTTTAAAACCTGATAAAAATTAGCTGAAATTTCCATTTTTGTTTCCAAATGTGTCAGAGACATGGGGTTTGTCAGGCGGGTAAAATGTAAGATTTCAGAATACCTTTGTCTTTGAATAAATTATTTTATGGCAAGATTCCAGCAAAGTTTGATAATCACTTTTTTAATTATCAATGTTTGTAAAGTGGAGTCTGATTCAAATTAGCAACAATTGATGTTCTGCTTTTAATTAAAAAAAAGAAGCCTGGTTTGATTATACATTGATTCATATAAGCGACGGAATTCCATACCTTTTCTTGTAGGGTGCCCGTACTTTTGGTCTGCTCAGGGGCCCAGTGAAACCTGTCACCTGCCCTGGGAATGGTAAATTGGGTAATTGCAATTTTGAGGAAGAGAAGAATATGAATGCCTGACTATTTTCTGTTATTACAAAGTAATAAATAGGTCAAATAAATTTTTTAATAATATTTAGTAATTTTATATTTAATATCTTAAGTAATTTTAAATTTATTATTTTCAACAATTTTAAATTTAATAATAACATTTTCTACTAATTTAATAAATAAATTTTTTAATAACTTAAATATTTTCAATAATTTTAATATATTTTAAAGAACTTTTAAAATAATTTATTTCAACTTTTTGAGCTTTTAAACATTATGTGCTGGGCGAGAGGGGTCAAGGGGGTGAGGAAGCAGAATTTTCTGAAAGTGAGCGGGGGGGGGGGGGAGGGGGGATTTAGAAGTCAGATTATTTATTTATTATATATATTAGAAAACAAAACATATCCATTATTAATGCTAAGCTAAAAAATATTATTAGATGTCACATAATGAGCTGTCACTTTGATTGCATTCACTTCTAAATATTGGATAATCCACAAAAAATGTACCTTCAGATAAATTTTATTTAAAAACTGTAATTTAACTTACGGATTATTTATAACTCCTCCTTGTAATTTTTAAAAATCTATAAACATGTTATGTAGCAATAAACATTTATTTGTTACAGTAATGTAAAACAATATTTTCAGTATCCTAAAATAAAGATTCAAAACTTGCAGGGAGAAGGGGAATTTAGATAAAAGTTTCAGAAGAGAGCAAATTTAGAAGATTCTCCCCCCTGTCTTTTGAGTCATTAATAAAAGATTATTGCAATAAGAATGAGTGAAAAATGAATAGTTACAAAGACAATGAAGAAAGTATATAATAGCATCATTTCACGGCGATATTACAAGAGAGAATTGTAAAAAAGGAAGAATATGTTTGTAATAGTTGTAAAGATTTTTTAAAAACTGAAAAGAAATGTTAAATAAATATTTGTTTCTTTCTAAACTATAACATGTTTTATTATTCTTTCATTCTACATAGTAATTAGTTTTAGTCCAATAGCTCTTCAATTTAAAAAAAATTAAATTAAATTTTTATTTACTCTGTATTAGCCTCCTAATATGGTTTTCATTTTAAAACCATATAAACAATTTTGTCATCAGACATTAAATACTTATCAGTTTATCTCAATTTGAAAACCAATTTACTATGCTATTTTATCTTGTATATTTTCATTTTTTAATTGGTGTAGAGGAATTATTACCTTTTACTGAATTTAAACTATATAAAATCCCCGAAATACATTATGATTGCTCTTTTTTTTTTTTTTTTTTTTTAATGTTCAAATGTCATATAATTTCATCATATTAATTTTCATATTTATATATATACTAATCTTCTATGTGCTAAGCTCCAATGTAGATATTTTAAAATCTCTTAAAAATATTATTTGAATAATTATATAATTATATTAACTTCTAAAATCATAAATTTTTAATAAAATTCATAGAGAGTGTGCTCAGGCTTTAGTGAGAAGAAAAAGGGTGTCCTGTTTCTAATGTAATATTACATTAGCAAAACACAGTTACTAAAATTTTTCTCCAAAGCTAGATGGCACCATGCAAACGCAAATCGAAAATGGCTCTAAAAGTGTAATGTTATCATTGCGTCTATCGTGAATTTAATCGTAAAATGGCTAATTAGCTTGTTTCTATCTGCGTGTTAAATCTCAACTTTTACATGGTATTTATACTATTTCCACTGTTAAAAGAATATATCTGATTCCTATTTACTTTATTTCTCTTTTAATTCCTAACCTAGCAGAGAAATATTAAAATAGTTTTAAAAAAGTTACAAGTTGTGCAGTAGTTAATATCAGTTAGGTCTAACATATCTTTTGAAGGTATATTATTTGAAGGTTTTTTATTTATATGTTTAATGTATTTGCTTATTACCTTTTTAGGGCAACCTTTGTCAGTATTAATGTCATTTTCACTGTAAATTTTAAAATGTTACATCTATGTGCTTTTCAATTTTTTGCAGTCTGTATATATATTTTAGGAATATTTTTGATGCATAAATTATACTTTGTCTTTGAATTACCTGCTTCAGATGTAAATTATTTGTGTTCATTGCACAATTTTTTGGAGTTTTATAAAATACAATTTAAATGCTGACATTTAATATCTGTTTTTTCATTAAATTCACCTTGTTCTGAAACTTTTATGCATTACTGGCAGTGTTTCCTTATTTCAGATTGAAGTTTATGTAAAGAGGATAAAGTTTAAACTGAATGAAATTTTATCATAAGATATCATGAATTTATGGTTAAAGAGTTTTTAACCATATTAAGTTGTATACCAAGTTACTCCCTGTATTTACCTGTTACAAACAATACACTGTACTGTACAGTGCAGTATAGCAATGCATCACAGTATTGTACATTACATGAGAGACAATGACAATTTTATAATACTTTAACCAAAGTTTAAGAAAAATATACCCATACTTTTATTAAGGAAATTTTAGATAACATTAGAGTAAGGGGGGGGGGGGTCCCATTCTTATGTTTCCAGATTATTAGAACCACTAAGATAACTTGCCATCCTTAAAAAAATATAATATATATTATCTTTATAATATATATTTTTAACAATATTTTACTATCATTTTTTTTAAATTAATAAAAATAGCATTTTGATTTTAATAATATTTTTGATTAAATTCACAGAATAAAAAAAAATCTACAAAAATGTTTCTCTTTATTTAACCCTATCACTATGTCCTATCAAAATAACCAATATACTGTCTATGTGCTTGGGGTCCGCGTGTACCCCAGGACATAGTGATAGGGTTAACTGAACTTCTTTTTATTATGTAGAGATGGAGTTTTGTATTCAATCTTTAACTCACTTCCATATATGCTAAAGGGACGTGCTGGGTTCGAACCCAATTGACCTAATCATACAAAGTTTCCTGTGGTTTTCTGTCAGGGTTTGTACTCATCAGGGGATTATGGGATTAAATTTCAGTCTTAAAAATCATGGTAATCTCAGGGGATAATTCAAAAATTCCCCAAACCTCGAAAAAACTGACAAAAGGATCAACTACTCTGGGAAATGAAGGAAATAGCTGCTATTTTGCATGCTTTGTGATGTCATAATGAAATCAAACTAAGACACACCTTTTAACATCATGAGATATAGAATTTGAAAGTAGCCACTCTTTCTTTCAGATTACCTTGTTTTTATTTTATCTGATTTTTTTTTCTTTTTAAGGGGAGGGGGGTCATGTTGTCATAATGATAAAAAATGTCGTTAATTGTTGACATGTGAAAATTATTTCATCCCGGAAAATACGTCAGGGGGTTTTATTTTAGAAAATGAGTATGAACCTTGTCTTTGAAACTTGGGTAACCTTGTATAAATATGAGTGGGTTCCCTTAGAAAGACTGACATGTAGCATACACTGACCTCTCAAAGATAGTCAGCCATAATAAATAACACCAACACTAGGTGTTGTTTATTGTCAAATCAATAGGATTATATGCTAGAATTATGAAAATTATGTAAAGAGGTTTTTTTCTATGGCAATACAACATTTTAATATTTTCAGAACTTAATTTTAAGGCATTTTCCTGTTAGCTCATCACAGGTAATAAATTGTCCAATATTCTTGAATGTTATTTGGGCCACCATAGTATACATAAAAAAGAGTGGTATTTAAAAATATATGCTTTTATCAATTACTAGTTCAATAATTAAATTACAATGATCCATTGAAAAATCAATTTAGGAATCCTGAAATATAGTTTAAATAATATTTCATTCTTTGTTTCCAATTGCCATATCTCAAAAAAAGAATCAGGGCAAAAATTGTATAATTTTGATATATTTATCCGCTTATGCTTTTTTACCAAGAGTAAAAATACAAGGGAAATTTCAATATTCGAGTTTGGTGCCCATACAAAATGTATGCATTCTAACAGAATTTTTTTGGAAAAAAGCATGAATTGTGGTCAAGAAATTAGACAGGATTATTAAGTTAATATTGAATGCTTATTAAAGAGTGTTTTAAAAATATATATTTTTACATAATTATATGAAATAATTCCTTATTATCTTTAAAATAAAAAATATATAAATGTAAAATTTTTTAGAATACACTTAAAGTACCTTTTAATAAACAGATCTACTAGTTTTGTACATACAGTCAGTGACATTTCCAACATCAATAATGATAAAATAAGTTATTTTCACAAAAATTCGAAAGTGACCTTGATAAACAAAAATGAGGAGATTACAGGTATAATGAAAGCAGATGCTTCAATAAAAATGGTCGTCTTTAAATGTGAATTATTTTAGGTACTTCTGCATTATTCTGTTGACCATTCTCACATACAAAACTTATCAACAAATTATAACACCAAATAAACAAATGGAAGAATGCTGCCATTATAAATTTTTAAATTGTTACAGATAGTAAATTTAATTATTTTGGAGATGAAATGTCTCAGAAGAATAGTGTGTCTTTATTTAAGACATACTGGATATAAAATATGATTTGTTTAGATCATTTTGGACAAAAGAATACTTTATTTTTAAGAAATAATTCTATGAATTAAATTAAATGATCATAGAATTAATTAATTTAATTACAAGAAATAATTTAGGAATTTAAATGACAAATGATTACATTAAACCATAAATAGCCAGATCATTTTTTTATATTACATTTATGAATAAAATATAAATATTGTATTTTACAAATTTAATTAGATTCATATAAAAAAGTTAACATGAGAAATAAGAAGCAATATTTTAATGATCAATTTATGAATATTACAAAAAATTTTAACAATCATTGCAAAGTTAAAACTAGTCACATATGCCAATCGCAAAACTTTCTTCGATCTCATAGATGTTATGCTTCCAAATTCGCTAACACACCACCAAAAAAAATCAGTAGTTTTCGTCATTCTATTGTATGTCAGTTGCTTGTGAATCTTCAGGTTACCTGGATGCGAGCAGCCGATGTATTATACTAAACTACGAAAAGTCCTTCTGGCCTGTACCAGCAGGAATTTTGAGATTTTACCTTTATTCTACTGAAAATATACAAACTAAAATACACGGAACCCGATTAAAGAAGAGTCATTACCAGTTCTCGTCATTATTGAATTTGAATGACAACATCGCCAAATTAGACAGACATAAACAAGTTGGCGTCATATATGGCAATGTATTTATGTCGCCAAATTTGCAGATAGATCACCAATTGTTGCCAAGCTTGACGAGAATTTAACGTTGGCAAATATAAATATATAGTGTTAAGCTTGTAAGTGTTGACATGATGGTTAGAACAATGAAAGAAAATTTGGCGAAACCATGTTCACTAAAGCTCATAAATTAAACCCGTTTATGGAAGAATCCTGCTGTATTGTGTCAAAATGTCAGCCACCCTATCATTTCAAACTGCTATATCTCAGCCATTTTTTAAGATAGAAGTAAAACAAAAAATGCTCTGGAATCCTTGGATCAAGGCTGAACATTTAAGGAACAAAGTTTTTAGGATTTCTGATTTTTTTGTCCAACTTTTTAAAATTTAAATCTTTAAATGGCTATCACAATGCCCCCTCCAAACGCAATATCACAAAATTCAACTGGGACATGCAGGCTGTAGTAAAAAAAATATACAAAAAATTGGTTCAATTATCTGCATTTCATACACTTTTCGATGATACAATAGTGAAAATGGAACAAAAATCGCGATCACAGCGACTCATTTCGTCAAAATATCCTCAAATTCAAGTGGGAACTGTTGGCAATAGACACAAATATATACAAAAAATTTGGTTCAATTATCTGCATAACTTCATACACTTTTTGATGATACGATAGTTAAAATGGAACAAAAATCGCGATCGCAGCGCCCCCTTTCGTCGAAATATCCCCAAATTCAACTGGGAACTAAAGGCTATAGTCAAAAACATAGAAAAAAAATTTGGTTCATCTGCCTAGCTTCATACACTTTCCGATTATACAATAGTGAAAATGGAACAAAAATCGCGATCGCAGCGCCCCCTTTCGTCGAAATATCCCCAAATTCTGATAGAACCTGCTTGCGATAGCCAAAAACATCGAAAAAAAATTGGTTCCATTTGAAGCATAACATCATACACTTTTAGACGGTACAATAGTGAAAATGGAACAAAAATATTGATCACAGCGCCCCCTTTCGTCGAAATATCCCCAAATTCTAATAGAACCTGCTTGCCATAGCCAAAAACATAGAAAAAAAATGTGGTTCCATTTGAAACATAACATCATACACTTTTAGATGGTACAATAGTGAAAATGGAACAAAAATATCTATCACAGCGCCCCCTTTCGTCGAAATATCTCCAAATTCTGATAGAACCTGCTTGCCATAGCCAAAAACATAGAAAAAAATGTGGTTCCATTTGAAACATAACATCATACACTTTTAGATGGTACAATAGTGAAAATGGAACAAAAATATCGATCACAGCGCCCCCTTTCGTCGAAATATCTCCAAATTCTGATAGAACCTGCTTGCCATAGCTAAAAACATAGAAAAAAAATGAGGTACAATTTGAAGCATAACTTTATACACTTTTTGATGATACAATGAAGACAGACAGATGGATGGACGAACAGATAGACAGACATTTTGTAAAAACATGTTTTTCAGAATCTCTGACCCCTAAACGTGTAAATCCATCGAGAACAGGAAGTCGAAAAAAATTTCGATTACAATACTTTCATCTATTATAGATAAAACAACAAAATACATTAAATAAAATAAATAAAGTAAATTGAATAAAGTAAAAAAAATGAAAATACATTATATTTGTTGGTGTTGTTACTATATCATATGTATGAGCACTTCCACACACATGAAAACTCAAGAAAAAACATTACTGGATGCAGTGACCATGCTGTATTGAAATCGTAAAAAATTCTTTAATAACACGGTCACTATATTGCATGTTAAAGTTCTTCACATATAAGAAAAATAATACTTAGATGCAGCAACCTTGCTGTATTGGAATCCTAAAAAAATACATGAAATTTGTTACTACCATAATCTACTGAATGTATTAGCTCTTTGTGCACATGAAAACAAAAAGCACTACTGTGTGCTGTAAGCTTGTTGCATTGAAATGCAACAAGAATTTTATTAATACCACAGTATCACTAACCACATGAATGACCACTTATAATAGAACAAGAACAAAAATCATGTACCCAGCCTAGATTATGAAACAATTTCCAATACATCCAGAGCAAAAATTCACCGTTAAATAAGGTAAAAAAAGATATGTAAAGAAAACATGTACCACATTCAAAAATACAGTTTTCGAAAAATTACATTCGATTGCAAAAAAAAAAAAAAATAGTCGAATTATTTTTTGCAGCCCTGTCTGTATATGATCTGTAGATTTGGATATTTAATACATAAGATTATAAAATTTAGTTTAGTTTGAAAATTCACATTTAACAATTTTTGAAAATCTATGGTAATCCTTTCGACATGATTTGTACAGAGCTGCATATTATCTAAACACTTTTGTACACATCACATATTAAGCTAAATTGTAATCCAGGTAAAACATGCATAAGGCAACTTAAAACTTACTTTCAGCAATTACCAACCCTAAATGACAATGTATTTTGTTCTTTGCAGAGCCTTGTATATGAATTTATTTATATTCCACAAACATATATTAGTCTACTAAATAGAGTTCAGCAAGAAAATGCATACTACAACTAAAAACTACCCTTAAGCAATTCAGTCCCATAGTGTGTAATACTTATGAATTCCCTTGTGTAGCCCTGTATAGGATCAACTGAATTTATACACACCATGTAATATGAAAAAAGTTAGTTAAACTTAAAAATGCAAACCAAACTTGAAAATGCACTTATCACACATAGACTGTTATTATTGCATGTATACTGTAACCAAATTATTTTGTGTGTCCCTGTAAATGAACGATAGATGCAATGCACGCTATACTTTTTTGAAAGCAATTCATAGTGCATCTCAGTAATGCATACAATTTTCATTATCTTTGAAATAATGAAACATCATTAAATTACACTGCAGATGATTTTCCCTGTAGAATGATGTGTAATAGAATACTTTTACTTGACTCTGTAAATAAACATTAAATGCAATGCACACCATACTTTTAAGGGAGCAATTTATAGTGCACCTCAGTAATGCATATAATTTTCATTAATTTTGAAATAGTGAAACATTAAATTACAATGCAAATGATTTTGACATTTTTTTTACACTGTAAATGAATAATAAATGTTTTGTACCCATATTCTACAAAAAGCATGTTTTAAAGCACTTCATAAATATATATCAATTTCATCCTGTTTCAAATGGCGTAACATCGTCAAAATGTACTTGAAACGATTATTCCCCATTGACTGTAATGTAACAGAATAATTTCGAGTGTCCCTTTAAAAAGCTCATAAGTGCTACACCTTTATTTGAAATAGGGAACATGCTGTAGTAGACGACAATAATATACAAAAATTTCAGTTTAATCCAAGCATATTTACGCAAGTTTGAGCATGGACAGACGGCAGACAAATCGAAGTCATAAACACTTTTCAACTAGGTTGGAAAGTGTTAAAAACATCACTAGATGCATTGACCTTGGTATATTAGAATCTTAAAAAAATGTATAAGAAATTTGGAAAAGCCCCTAATCACTAAAGCATCATCTATCAGTTACTTTTAACAATAAAACTTAGAGTATATTAATGAAAAAGAAAAAATAATCTTGAATATTTACATTATTTTCCTTAATTATTCTTCTCTGCAAGCAGATAAATTCTTGTGATGTCAGTTGAAACTGGTCTATTTTATGTAACTCTTATGTCATGTATTAAAATTTAAGTGTAAAATATATTCATTTAAATATTTCCCTTTTCACATGACATGAATTAGTTTTTACCATCCCCAAGCCTACGTTAAAGTACAAACAAACTCCATTGCTTCACGAGGTTTTTCGGGTAAACACGCGATTCATCCACGATCTATCGCTGTGCTTTTGGATCGCTGTTACTTGCGACCCAGAGCTCTCGTCTGACGATCGCTGCTTTGGCCGTTGTTTGACGCCATAGTCCGTGAAGCCAATGGAGTTTCGTGTACGTTTTTCTTTTCACAGAATGGCAGCAACGGTATGCAAATTTTTCCAAAACAGACTGGTATATGTAGCAGGTCAAGATGTTTGTATTTCACCTTCCTTCCTTTGACTTGCCTTGCATTTTTCCACGTAGCTTGCTTGGAAGCAGCATTTTGTTTTCTGCCATGTAATTAATTACGACGTTGTAGCTTGGCTATGTTTTGAAGGCTACTGGCGGTTGTTAGTTTATTGATGAAAGTTTATTTTGCTTTTATTTTTTAATTTTGTTCAGCGAAGCAATGCTGACGTTGAATTGTCATTTGTAATTAGCCATCAATAAAAATCATCTTGTTGATACTCCTGCTGTACTTCTTAAAGTCTTCCACATTCATGCATTTCCAAACCTAAAGATTCCACTGCATACTCTGCTTAATATATAGTTAATTTTTGAGAAAAAGAGAACAATGTGAATGAGTACGCCATACACAAAAAAACTAGTCGAATGTGCCAATCCCAAAATTTTCTATCTCACAAATATTTCGCCTACACTAAAAAGAATCAGTACCAATTTATATCAAGGTCTAACTGAATCTAAAGTTTTATTAAATTTCGTGCATGAGTTCTTGAGATATGACTATTGCTAAAATCTTGCAAAATGCAGCATAGCAACGCCACCTGTTGGGAGATTTAGACCCAAACCTAATCAACAACAAATTATGTCAACGTCTAACTGAATCTGAAGTTTGGTGAAAATCTGTGCATTAGTTCTTGAGATATAGTTATCGTGATAATAATGAAAAAAGTAGCATAGCAGCTTTTTTCACCTGTTGGGCTATTGACACCAAAACATAAGGCAGCATCTTAGTTTGATGAAATTCCATGCTTTAGTTCTTGAGATATAGCTATGGCAAAATTCGAGAAAAAAGTGGTATAGCAGTGCCCCTGTTGGGATAACTTCACCCAACCATAGTAATCAGCGTCTATTTATGTCAAGGTTTAACTGAACCTGAAGTTTTAAGTAAATAAATGCATTAGTTCTTGAGATAGAGCTATTGCGGAAATCGCAAAAAATGCAGCATAGCAGCGCCACCTGTCGGGCGCTTTTTACCAAACATTAATAAGCACCAATTTATATCAGGGACTAACTGAATATAAAGTTTTATTAAATTTCGTGCATTAATTCTTGAGATAGAGCGCCCACAAAATTTTTGTCACACAGACAGACATTTTCTAAAAATTGTCAAATCGTGTTCAGGACCTTCTAAAATGTATAAATCCGTCAAAAAATTTCATGAATCCAATACTTTCTTCTTGTAAAGATAAAAGAAAGTAAAATGCATTAAACCCTTTATTGGTAAAAAACGGGCAACGAATCTGCAGCTCTTCAATCCAGTTTCATCAAATTTTATACGTTTAGAAACAAGATATATCGCTATCAAACAAAGCAGTTTGGAGTTCCAAACCGCAATTTTCTACACATATTAATCATAGTACTTCGCCACTGATTTTTAGAGACATATATTAATAATTCAAAAGGAATCAACATCAGCTCTTTAAAACTTGACTATCTCGATACGCTAAGTCATAATTATCTTGTGAATTTCATCTATAAAGTTTAATAATTTCGTAAGATATTTACGATTTCCTTTCTTCATTTTTATCATATATGCTAAACTTTTGGACATGAGTATATATATATATATATATATATATATATATATATATATGTTATATAAAAATTTCATTTCGTAATGTTCCTTTGGATTGTTCTAAATTCTGGCATATTCATTATTTCCCTATTTCTTAATAATATTTATTCCTATTTAATTTCCTTTTAAAATTAAAAACGCGTATATTAATAATTATCTTATTCAAAATCGTAATCTAAAACTTTAAGTCAATTCTTAATTTTTATCAACTATACAATCTATAATATTCTGAGAGAAGCTAGTTTACATTTTGAATGTTTTTAAAAGCCATTTTCTTATTTTTATTCCACTGGCTTCGCACGCTGGATTTTTTTTACTTAAAAAACAATGCACCACTAGATCTGGGATTCTTTCTTATTAAAACTTCTCCGAGTTTACACCCCCTATGCGACTAGGGTGGTTTACGCCCCTGATCTAACGATGTAGTGTCATACAATATATACTTTTGTTTGTATGTAAAAACAGAAAAATGGTTTGTTTATATTAAATAAATTGTATAAATATTGAAGAATATGTCTGTTAATGGATTGCCAGGAGACATGCATGAATTTTTTTTTCCTCTCACCAATCCCATTTTCTCTGCCATGCCAAGGCCCCCATACTGGTAAAGTACCTATACTTTACAATAAAAATAGCATCCCAATTTTAGTAATACTTTTGATTAAATTCACACAATTTAAGAAGATAAAAGGAATTAATATATCTGTGACAGTGTTTATCTTTTTTACACTCTTTTATTTAATTCAACTTGTTTTTGTGCAGGTAAAGATGAAATTTTAATTATTTATTCTTATTTAAATTCCGTATATTTTAGAATAATAAAACATATGTACACAGATGTGTTTCAGATAGCGGTGCAACATTTTAATATTTTTAGAACTTAATTATAAGCTAATACATTCAATTTGAAGTATTTTCCTGCTAGCCGGCGATCGGTGATTAATCGTCAAATTATTCTTGTAGGTTACAATTGTGTATGAGTTACAATAACAATTTATTTAATGATGAGCCACACTACATTTGCCTGAATGTGCTAAATGGCAGTGAAATCATATCAGTGATTCATTTTAAATGCTAAGAAGTAGAAAAAAAGTGTAAAATTTATAAAGTATATACTTTAATATAAAATATACCGTGATCTCAAGGCTTTTAAAACTCTGACTTCTGAAAAACTGGGCATTTTTTTTCAAAAGTGGATCCTTCTTATAAGAATAAGACATATTCAGTTTATATTATAAAGCAAAAACATGCCCGTGAGTATTGCAGATGTCATATTGATGGTAGTAACACATGACTCATAAGTTTTGTTTTTATTTTAATTTTTTTAATTCTACACATCACATAAATTCAATTTTTACATCATGAAATACAAAAAACAAGTACTTTCAAATGCAATTTGTTTGAAAACTGTATCTCAATTTACCGATTTTTTTTATGATTTTTAAAATAAGTTTTAAGCATGATTTTTTTTAAATCTATTTCTATCATATGCAGACCGATTATGAAAGATTAACTGATTTGCATTTAAAACATTATAAATTGTTCAGTATTTGTTTCCGGCGAATAATCCGTAACAAAATTAAAATTTTCACAATAAATAAATAAAATAATAAATTAATATACGTGACAAATTTAACAGACATGTAATCAAACTATGCACTTAAACCACTGAAATTAACAGAATCAAAAAGGCTGCTGTAAATAGTGAAATATTTTTTATGATTTCTACGACTATTAACTCCTGACATGCAGCTTATAAAAAAGTATTGGCCTTAGTAAATTTCAGAACTCCGTTTGAATTTCAAATTTTTATTGATATTTTTCATAAAAGATTTTCATATTACATGTAAAAAAACATCTATTAGAGTTTTCAAAGAAAAAATTGTTTTCACCTATGTTATACAATCGGGAATCCCAGGTTAGATCCCTTAACAAAAAATATGCTTTTTTTACTCCATTCTTTCAGGGGGGAAATTATGTCTCTTGCAGGACCCATCACAATTTTTTATGTATCCTTTCTGTAAATTTTTGCTCAAATGAGGTGCTATGGTGCATCACTGAACATTGTTGACTATATATTTTATCAGGCTGCTTTTATCCAAGGAACTCATTGTCAAGAGTGGGTGTGACCTATTAAAAAATGAAAGTTGGTATAATTTTTAATATTCAGACGACACCTGAAGCATAATTTATACATTAGTTAATAGACTTTAGTCTAAGTCGACTAATATCTATATCTTCTTTATATAAATATTTGCAGCAGAATTAGTAGGAGGTTATCGCTTCATTTTTTTTCCAGGAGGTACATTTATCTATTGTTAAAATGGAAAAATTTAAGTAGTATAATGTTTCATATATTTTTCATTTGCTTATATCTGCAATAACTTGTTTTGAAATAATCTCTCGTTTATATTTTGGTCTGTCTATTAACTCGTTAAACTGCATGTGATCGTATAAACGTGGTAAAAAGGTGTAACAAATCCTCTAATAAATGCTGCTAAAATGTCATGTTTACGGACTTGGGAAATATCAGGGAATTTTGTTAATCAGGAAATATTACAGTTATAAATTTGTGACTTAATCTGTACAGTTAATAGTAAGGGCAAGAAACCCAGCTGTTTTAAAAGTGTAAAATACTTAAAGGTGAATTTAATAAAAATTCTTAATGAGTGCTATTTTTGAAAAGTGGTATCTTAACTTAGATAAATATGTTGCTAAACAACATCGTAAAATCGTCATGTTTATTGGCAATTGCTCAGCTCATCCTAAAAGCATTGAAAACTTCAAAAACATAGAATTGTTTTCTTTCCACCTAATATGACATCTAAATTGCAGACAAACGTGTCATAAAGAAACTCAAATGTCACTGTTGCAGAAGAATATTGAATGAAATATTAAATGTTATTGATAACAATCAAGCAGTAATCGACGTTATAAATTTGCGAGACTGAATTGGGCAAATTGTGGCATAATGTGAAAGAAACAACAGTAAAAAAATGTTTTTCTAAAAGCTGGATTCATATTGCTGAACATCCAAATAATGATGATGATAATTTAGAAGGTATGTGAAAAAATCATGAAACAGTTGAAGTTGACAATGAAAAAAATAAAAGAAGAGGAAAGTGGATGTCTTCTTAAACATTTATACAACGACAAGATCAAAGCGTTTGCAACAATTGGACATGGATTTCAATTTAAAGAAAATTTACCAGATGATGTGTACAATTATTTCCAAAGATGCAAGTTATTTTTTTAAATACGAAAATGTATCTAAAGACCAGCAAAAAATAACATTATTTTTCAGTATAAAAACATTATTTTCTCTTAATTGTACATGAACACCATATCTGATGCTTTCTTGTTCCTCATTATTATGTAAGTTTTTATCTTTATTTTACTAATTTAAATATTATTTAATACATCATAGAAAACTAATCGGGAAATAGTAGAACATTAACTGCGCATGTTGATTTTAATGCAATAAGTCCAGTAGAAACAAATTATTTGAGCAAATAACCATTTTTAATAACTAACCTCTATTTTACGAAGTCCTCCATTTAACAAAGTTTTGGTCAGATTTAGCAACTTAGCTAGAGGTTAAAATATATTTCGATTAGTAACCCATCTATTCTATGCAATGCTAGGAAAACATTCAAAATCTACCTTTTATTGATTCTTCTGCACAAGGTACTTGTGAAAAATGTATTCTTAATATAAAAATAAAATATTCACTAACCTTAGACTCTCAGTCGCATAAATGCAATGTGTCAATAAGACAGTTTTCTATACATTTTTTCTTGTTCGTATATTACTCAGGTTATGCATTCAATACCTTGGATGTACTGCAATAAGCCTGGATTAGAGTCCTTCATAGGGTCAGATAAACTGATTAACCGAAACCCACCTGACCCGTTTGGGTCGAGTACTGTTGGCAGTACATTTCTCGTTTCGGTTGGTTTAACTTTAAATTTTCGGGTTCAGGTCAGTTTTAGTTTAGGTTTTGACTCTTGCAGATCAATCTCAATTTTTCAAAAGAAGGTCCAAAATATTTTTCAGATGAAAAATCTATACACAGTAAAACTTTCATAATGGACATTCCCCAATAGTAGACATCTGTATTTAGCACTAACACTAATATATTTGTATGCTTTTATATCTCATTTCTAAATAGCAAACAGATTCAATTGTGAAATCCTGCAAGGGTGGTACTATATCTTATACAAAACCAAAAAATTCCATTTGAAGTCAACCTGCATCACTTTGCAGTAGACAAGTACATAGCAAAATATTTTTCCTCGATGCATAACCTGATTGAAAAACAATACAGGTCAACCTGAACTGCATACTGAAATGAAATGAAACTAATACAATTTATTAAAAGAAACTTTTTATTTTTAAGTTAAATAAATTAGTAGCATTATATTAATGCTTCAGATATTCAACTTTGTCGTTTAAAATTAGAAAATATAATTTTCAGTAAATTATAAAGTATCTACTAATACATATGAAAAAATTAAAAAGTTAATTACAGCAAATGTTTTAAAAACTCAAGACAGTAAACTGAGATTCATCTGGTGCATAGTTCTGCTTATTTTTATTAATTTGTAAAAATCCAAGAACTCGACTTGCAAAAACTTAAATCTGATCTACAAGAAACATTCTAAAGTTAACTTAACGCACAGAAAGAAAATTAGAGTCACCCTGACCCGAAAAAAAAATTAGAAGAAAATCTAGCAGGATCCTAAAAATCCGATGCAGAGGTATCTGCTATTTAGAGATTTTAATACATTTGAATATTAAAGAATATGAATATGTGCATTTTTCAATATAAAAGATAAATATAGTATTAGTGATATAATAGTAGACTACTTTTCACAATGGCATTAAAGGATAAATTAATTTCTTTCTTTTAGTGTTCGAGTATAAACATTTGGGATTCAGGTTCAAATATGACGGTTATGATTTGATAGAATGGTTTTTTCGAGTTCAGGTCGGTCTGTGTGAGGAAGGAAACTATTTTTTCATGTTCTGATTGGGATTCTGATTAATCTCAAATGGAATTTTTAGGTTCAGGTTGGTTGTGTGTTGAAAGAAATTATTTTGTTGTGTCTGGATCGGGTTGCGGTTTGATGGAAAAATCTTTTCATCGGCTTTGGGTCAGGTTGCGGATTGACTTCAAATGGAGTTTCTGATTCGGGTCAGGTACAAACGATATTTGAACTAACACTTGATCATTTTCTAATTAGCCTAAAACTGCGTTGACCCATTGCAATAGAACGGAAAAAATCAGTCTGTTTGAGAAACAACTGGTCAATTTTCAATTAGCCTAATGCTGTCTAATTGTCGAAATTAAAGTAAAATATACCAAAAAATTATTAGGGATTTAATACATATTCTTATTTTAGTAATGATATTGTAATAGAATTTCTTATATAAACTTTTGAAAATTGCTAAACAAGTATAAAGTATGTACACATTTTAATTTATGTTTCAGGTTCAGATGTTTATGAAGTCTATTCTCAACATACAGAGGAAAAACTTATCGAAAGAAAGCATCTTGAAAGACCATAACTTTTTCTATTCAATGAATTCTCCCATAAAAAACTTGTTCAGTAAGGATCTTTTTAAGTTTCTGAGCTACTGCACATTAGCATGAGTTTCTTCTTTTTTCAAATACAAATTACAAAACAGAATTTAGACAATTATTTATTGAAATATATCAACTTGCTGAATTAAAAAAAATTGCCACTGAGAAATGTTCATGTATGATATATATTTTCAGCAAGTTTTTCCTTATGGGAAAGATCTCTTCTTAAAGCATCCATAAAGATTTTAAATAATTTTATAATACATCATTGTTGAAATTTCCAACTTTATTTCATAATTTCGATATTCTATAAGGAAAATGATCTGCTGGCAAATCCTTATGGGAATGTCTAATATATATACATTACATTAAATGGTCCATTACAGTAAATGCAGCTATATTCCTGCTGAAAAGAAAAATAATTTAAATGTATAAGTTTATATTTCTGTATATATTTTTAAAAATCTACATAATACATTTATTGTTCATTTTTAGATTAACACATTAGAAAACCATACATCAGTTTTACAAATACGTCTCATTTCACAGTAACAAGAAGGCAACTCGTATGTATGTTGGTTAAAAAGCTCTTCTACATGTGATATATAACATGAAAAATATCTTTAAAATTTAATTTAACCTTGAACCAAGAACATAATTGGAGAGTTTTGCAATGAAGCACTAGCAAAGAAATGTAGTTTTAATATTCACCATCACACTGGTGATAAGGAAAAACAATAAAAGACTTTCTGGCTAATCTGTATAAAAGAGTCTTCTTTCATCACGTTTCTCTTGTGAGATGTGTAACAAATTGTTCCTCAAAAATGGTATTTAAATTTTCAGTTTTGTTATACTGAAAAAAAGCCTTTTTCTTGTAAGGCGTTTAACAAAAGATTATCTCAAAATCATAATTTATATAGACTTCATCGAACATACTAATGAGAAACCTTTCGCATGTGAGATGAGAAGTAAAGGATTTTCTGAAGAAACTAATTTCAGTGATGAACAACTAATCCGCACCAAACAGAAACTATTTATTTGTGATGTGTGCAACCGAATGTTTTCTTATAAATCCGATTTAAATATCCACCTTCGTGTTCATACTAAAGAGAGACCTTTCTCTTGTGAGGTGTGTAACAAAGGGTTTTCCAAAAAATCGCATTTAAGTGTCCACCTGCGTGTTCATACAGGAGAGAAACCGTTCTCGTGTGAGGTGTGTAACAGAGCGTTTTCTCAAAAATCTTATTTAAACGTCCACTTGCGTGTGCATACTAAGAAGAAACCTTTCTCTTGTGAGGTGTGTAAAAAAGGGTTTTTTCGAAAATCTCATTTGAATGACCACCTGAATATTCATACTAAAGAAAAGCCTTTTCGTTGTGATGTGTGTAACAAAGGGTTTTCTCATAAATCTGCCTTAAATAGGCATCATCTTATCCATTTTAAATTGTGAATCTTTAACGTATTTCATATACAGTGCATTTTACTTACAATGTTCATGTCTAATTAAAGCCTTAGAGTGATTCACCATTTCTTCGTCAAATTTAAATTTAAACATGTATAGTCATATTAAAAGAAATTTTTCCTTTGTGAAGTTTGTAGTGCAGTTTTATTATTAAACGGCAATAAATATGTCCAAGTGTTTATTTTAAAACTAGTATAATTCATGCTCATCTCAAAATTTAAGTATGTATTACTGATGATGTCTCATCTGCTTTACTGATTATGCTCAGCTGGCTGTATATGATGCACGGGTCACAGATTACATATGTCTGCATTAGTTTTAAATGTATATTTTCATGCATGTGGCCTCTGAAAAATTATTTCTTGTCATAATTAGTTTTAAAAATCTTTTTATTACTGACTTTTTTTTTAATTTAAAGTTATTACAGCTGAAAATCAATTGAAATTCACGAATAGTAGAGTAACTGATGACTTTTCATTGCCGTTATTTTCCTAAAAGGCAGACTGGTGTATTTTTATGATGCATGAAAGAAAAATTCTTTAATATTCCAACTACAATTGATTTTGCAATTGTGTATATTTTGTCATTAAACTTTTTCTTCCAATTAACCAGTCTTGCTTCTGTTTTTACAATTGTATGTTTTATTCAAAATATAAACATATTTTTTGAAAGCTTCAAATGGTGATTTTTTTAAACTTAAAAACAATGGGAAAAATTATTTCTTTTTTTTCATGTAAGCCGCAACCTAGTGTGAGATGTGCCCTGATATTTAATTACCCCATTCCGGAGAAAGAGACAAGCATTTCAAATCTCGGTTCTATGAGTCTTGCGAGTGCTGTAGTACATCTTTCATATTTGAAATTTGCCATATGCTCTTTTAATCTTCTTTTAAACTTTCTAGTCCTATATAATATTGTAATATACACTAAAAACACCAACGTTTAACACACAATATCATAGTACAATGGACAGACGTACGTTTCGTGAGTAACTTGGACTCACTTCCTCTGTGTCAATAAAATGAAATTAAACATTATTGTATCCCCCCACAAAAATGTTTAATAGGGGGATACAATGTTTAATTTCATTTTATTGACACAGAGGAAGTGAGTTCAAGTTACTCACGAAACGTACGTCTGTCCATTGTACTATGATATTATGTGTTAAACGTTGGTGTTTTTAGTGTATATTTATACACACAAGATTTTATTCATGATATTGTAATGTTCCATCTGCTCTGGTGAACGAGATTTCATAAACACTTGATAGATGATATTATTCTATAGGTTCTATTTTGTATTTTCTTACAAACTATGCTTTTTAATTTTATGGATTGTTTTGTGATATGGCATATGTGGAATTTGCTAAGTTTATATTTCAATCTTTCAAAGAATCCAGGGAAATATTGTAAAGTAGATAAATTTAGATTTTGTTTATTGAAGGTTTTCTTCTCATTCTCCATGCTCGTAATTACTTTATTAATAGTTCTTTCATAATATCCATTGCCTCTTGTTATTTGAAGAATTTTATTTATTTCATTGGTTAACTGATCTGGAGTACAGACTGTAAAGGGTCTCTTAATAAAATGACTAAATGCAGAAACTATGTATGAAAAAAGTGCATGAGCATTATACAGGCGTGGATCCATGGGTAGAAGGGGACGATCCCCAAAATTATTTTTACAAACCGGTTTTATAAAATATAATTGTTATAAAGGAAAGGTGGTACTTTTATTCTTTTTTCCTGGAAGTCGTTTGCGAAATGTTTAAGCAAAAATACCATGAAAGAGTAAAAATATGTCTTTCTTTTTTAAAATTGTCAGTCAATCATAGTGCAGTATTTTCAGAGCCTGATACATTTCTGAAAGATCCATCAATCAACAATAACCCTCCTAAACAACTGCCTCCACCCCAATGAATTAAACTTTTTTCCTTCCTTAGAAAAGTCATCTCCGGGAACATAGAGGGAAGTGTAAAATGGGTTACACACAGGAAGCCAGATTAGTTAAAAGAATTTTTGTATTGGCATTTTCATTTTCTAATACTATGTGCATAGTCTTACTCTTGCTCTCTTCCAGCTAAGCTTTTGTTTTCGACAGGTTTTCTTTCTGAGACAAAATCGAAATACTGTAAACCCCGTAAAAACGTAACCAGTCTGTAATAGAATTCTGTAATAGAAATGTTTGGCGATCCTAATGAATGGAATGCCATAGTTTTTTTCGGTCCCTAACGATTCCGTTTTCACAGGTTTTACTGTCATGTGTAATAACCAATATAAAGATAAACACACATTCACATAGATTAAGCTTGCAGCTATATAGATGACTAGCTAACTCGCCCAGCGTTGCCCGTGCCAACAACCTTAAACGTACCTGAAATCAGGGTTAAATGATTTTTTAATTTTAAACGAAAGTAATGTTTGAGGCCCCACTGCCATAGACACAGCATACACTGGGCGTGCCATGCAGAATCCCGTATGTTACTGTAAGCAAACCTGGAATTTCTCAGAATTTTTTTATGAAAAGCCAATGGGCATTATTTTTTCCTTAAAGCGTTTATCCAGGCTTAGGACTGGCTAAAAGAAAGGCAATTGCGTTTAGAAACAAATATTTATTTTATGTTTTAGCCATAAACCAAAAGCCTTTCATTTAGGCGTTTAAAAAAAATTTGCCTGCGCTAACAACAGGTATTGTTCCTTTGGAACTCAATATCTTTACATAAACAATACATTTCAATAAATACACATTATATACAAATAAATAAAACAAAATCTATACAATTAAATAAAACGCAATCTATACAACAAAATAAAACACAATCTATACAATATAATAAACATAAAACATGAAAAAAAAATTATATTCTGAAAACATGTCATTTTATAACTTTGTATTATACTACCGTACTATTTCCTGCAAGCGATATCGCCATCTGCGAATGTACAGCCATCTCGTAGATGTTAAATACTTGGATGTTCACAAAACTTTATATTTAGTATTCCCTTAATGAATATTGATCCTGAATCAAGTGCGGTTCACAAAGCAAAGACTAAACAATAACAACAATCCCGACAGACTACTTGAACGCACTCTTTTATACAACAAACACTGTTTCATGAAAATTCTATTCCTAAATATTAATCTGATGTAACTCTCTTCAAGAAAATGAGATATAAATTCTCACTATATATTGGCCAATCCTGTTTTACAACTTGTACATCATTTGCGTGGCACCATCCGTCTTCCATTCGATGATAACTGGAATAATGTCCTCCATGTGTTGAATCGCCGTAATGAAATATACCAGACATAACTTCATAGACACCATCGTGAATAATGAGACGTGCTGTCGGAACACCTAATAATTTGTAATCAGTAATTTTACCCTGTGAGGTAAATATCATCATTTGCATAAATAAATAATTTGGTGGCGATATTAGTTTCTCTTCTTTTCTTGTTTTAGAGAGTCCACAAAAATCACATCCACGTTCAATATATTCAACCGATGATATACTTTCCGCTACCAAATCTTCAAAATTAAAGCGATTACCACCTGTGGATATATGAATTCTGATTACGGAATTCATATCATCCATATCCACTTCATTAAAACAACTAAAACACTGTAGTTTTGTGTGTCGTGTGAAAGAAATTTCATATAATAGAAATGGCAGCGCTTGAGCAAGATAGTTCAAAAACTCAAATACATCTTCTTGACTACCATCAGTTTAAAGTACATCTTCAGCTAGATTGACATTATCTAAATAATACTGTCTTACCAATTGTCGAAAAATTTTGGTATCAACCGATTTATCATTCTCATATGCTAAGATGTGATTCTGGATTTCAGCATTATAATTGATGAACTGGCTCTTTATGTCCTTGCTGTGATACAAACACTGGATCAAACTATTTGTGTAACATTCAAAGCGATCATTTGTAAATCTTCTAATTGTAGTGAAGTGTGTTTTATTGTTTTTTCCAGTTACATTATCAAATCTTCTGGCTGATGAATTACAGACTATTTCAATTTCCGCGGTTTCATTTTGAAGTACAACACTGAGTGGTAAAATACATTCTGCAGAAACATCATATGCATCAGTCTGTTTGATATCTTCTTCACCAATTGCAGCACTATTGGTTACAATATATTCTTCACAAGGCGTGTGTCTCACATTTACCATGTCTTCATTATCTTCTTCAACACACATACTTTCAACAGTTTGATAGATTGTTGCAACATTTTCTTGAATTGATTTTCTACGTTTGACGCCAGTGACCTTTTCAGCTGACATTGACCTTAGGACCTCTTTGTATACTACATTTTTTGTTTTACCATTAGGAGTTAAAAGGAATAAATTTCTATTGTTACCAACTCTGGAACATCCGACATATAGTTGACCATGTGAAAAGCAAGTAGATTGTAAATTGAGTCCAACTACTTTTAAAGATTGGCCCTGTGCCTTATTAACACTCATAGCAAAGCTGAGACGGACAGGAAATTGGAGCCGTTTAATTTGGAATGGGAGATTTGACGGGATAATCGGTATTCGTGGGATAAATACATCCTTCCCTGCAGCATGCCCAGTCATAATGGCGGCCTCAATAACATTAGGAGACAATTTCTTCACGATAAGCCAGGTTCCATTGCAGAGTGTAGGGGGATCAAGATTCCTAAGAACCATAATTGGGGCTCCAACTTTAAGTTCTAATCTATGTGGTGGAACTCCTGAAAGCTCCAATTTATTTAATGTCTCTGTCGTGTAGTGAACAGAATCATTCACATGGATTACCGAGTCTACCGATCTATACAATTGAAGAGATACAGGTAATTTGGCTAAGAGATCCTTGTTAATGACATCAACAGAATCATTTCTGGGAGCAAGGGTTGCCCTTTCACATAACCATTCAGGGTCTCGAAAGTGTTGAGTAATGTTGGGGAAAACATTATCAATGAGTTGCTGCGATGTGTCAACATTTCTTCCAACATTTTCTAAAGAAATCATGCCATCTATAGTGTCGTAATGCATATCTCCATTTCCTATTCGTAGGAGTAACTCTGTAAATTCCTGACCGGCAGTGTCACCATATACATGCACCCTCATGTTGGTTGCGAGTTGAAAACGTTGAATATTTCTCCAAAGATAAGATCTCTGTATACAGGCCTGTATTTCATCAGCTTTGGTGCCACGCGGAATGACTGGAAGAGTTTGTCTGAAATCACCAGATAGAACCAAAACCACTCCCCTATTATCCTCTTATTATGTCGAAGATCCTGCATTGTGACATCAAGTGCTTCAAATGCAGCCTTGTGCGACATTGTGCACTCATCCCAGACTATCAGCTTGCATTCCTGCGGGACTTTAGTTTTGGAGAATTTCTAGAAATGTTGCATGTGGGAGATTCCACACCGGCAAGATTCAGAAGAAGTTTGAAAACCGAGTGTGCTGTCCTACCACCTGTCAAGAGAGTAGCAGCGATGCCAGAAGATGCAACAGCAAGGGCAACCAATTTTTTCTGTCTCACTTTAGCCAGAAGTAGATTAATCAGAAATGTCTTTCCTGTACCGCCCGGAGCATCAATAAAGAAAATACCACCAGTAGCATAAAAAACGCAAGACGTAATTTTTCTGTATGCATCCTGTTGGTCTGCGACCAGATTTGGCTCATTTAACTGAATGAATGAAGTAAGCTCATCTACATTATAGTCCATCTCCCTCATAAGTTCGTAGTTCATGCAAACACTTTCTCGTATGGTTTGAGGAAGTCCTAATACCTGAAGTTCAGATCCCCCAAAACCATGACCCTATCCTCGATCAATACCAGAGCTGTATTAAAAATGTCATCATTATACCCTAAATCAATCTTTCCTGATACAACCCTAGCTCTATGTAAAAGATCTTCAGCCATATACTCTCTATACGCAAGCCACAACTCCAGCGGATTGGACATGACATGTGCGTGTAACATAACAGCAAAAAGACACCTCAACATTCCTGGGGATTTGGTCTCAGCTGCCTCCTCTAATGTTCTGTGCCACTGAGCATCATCTTCAAGAAGTCCCCTGAGCTGGCAAGCCTGTTTGAAAGTTTCAGTAACAATTCCATCAACAGTTTTTAAAGCCTCAAACGATGTTGGCCCTGTCACCTCATGCAGCAACGTTCTAAGATGAAAGCACTCTGAGTTATTTGGATGCACTGTGTAAACACGGCCAAGTGCATCTGTTGATCTAATGCCTGGGAATTCTGGAACAATCTGACCTTTTGAGCATCTATTCCATTTTTTGCTACTGGTATTCCAGGTATAAAATTTAGGTAATTGGTGATAAAATAAGGAGCGAGCAAAATCATCTGTTCGAGAGAGATCAAAGAAGCCGGTAAATGTTGTGTTTTGAGGAGCAATGGCACGCTGAACTACATTCTCTGTTGTGAAATAAACCCTCTGATCATTTTCTAAATGAACGCTCAAGTGTACAACAGTCGGGTAACGTTCGTGAATTGGGAAACTGAAAATTCTCCAAATGGCCTCATTGGAACTAATGTAGCGTCCAATCTCATAATGTTGCACTTCATCACGTTTGTTTTCATCTGTTTCGAGAGTGAACATGGCCATGTCAGACCCTTTGTTGACGTATTTACATATGTATTTGATACTCTTTACACTACTGCAGAATTCTAGATTAATATGGGCATTAAAAGCTTTTGATAACAAAGGACAAAAAGGAAGAACCCAGCTGTTATCAACCTTTACATCATTATCCTTAACCTTGATGATTGCAGTGTACCCCCCGTCATCTGGACTCCTCCGGCGATAAAGTGGATATCCATCAGTACCTGTTTGTGTTTCGATCAAAAACTTTCTTGGATACGTTTTGGTGCATTTTTTATCTTTCATGCAGGGAGATAGAGGATTGATTCTTCCACAGGGGCCATCTGCTTCGTGATAATATCATGCAAAATTGGGTCAGTTTCTGCATTTGGTATTTCTGCACTTATTAACTGATCCACTCTATCCACATGAATCTTCTCTTTCAGCCAGACCAAGATGTGAGCATCTGGTAGACCTCGCTTCTGCCACTCAACGGTATACATGTAACATTCAACAGTACCAAAAATTCTACCTTTGTTGATGAGATCAATAAGCATAATCAATTTTTGTCAGAAAACCCTGGCTACTATGTCGTGTCGATCATGTGATTTCTGTCCCTGCAATAATTCCCCGTTGATTTCTCCCCATTTCGGATTACATGTGAAGGTAATGAAGAGATCAGGCCTTCCAAAGTTTCTTACATATGTCATCGTATTTTGTGTGCGCTCATGCATGTAACGTGGTCTACCCGTGAAACTGGAAGGCAAGATAATCAACTGTCCTAGATCTGATACATTTGCGTCACTATTAATTGCATCTTTCAAATGTATATAATTCTCCACTTTGAGTCGTTTTTGGTTAAATCGAATGTACCTTAGGCGCTCAGATTCAATTTTGGCAAACATATTCACTGCAAATTGTTGAAAAAGTTCTTTAAATCTTAAGATAATATTGAAATTGGATGCTCTGAACATCATCCTGTAGGAATAAAAATTCATAGCATAAATCTTCTTTGTAGTTGGAAGTGCAGTTTTCGGATTAATCTGTTTCAGATTAGATTTGTATCCATCCTCTCCTTGCCAGAAAATCAAAGGATATTGCAGAGCATCATAAGATCGATGACTATCTGCAATATTCTTAACAATGTTGTTCCTCATCTCCAAAGATATGTCTCTGTTGCCTGTTTGTTCACCTGCAAGTACAACCGCTACTTCAGCTGAAACTGGTGCATTAAGGCATGAAAGGCGTTTGCCTTTCATGCTCACCTGTAGGTGTCTTGTCTGCATGTATGACAATCTTCATTTCAGGGGTCATCTTCTCCATCGCACACTTAAAGCTTTGGATGTAGCTGTTTACTTGGTGAAGTATTTCCTGTAACTGGCTGACTATCTGTGGATGCACATTTAAAACATTTCTACAACACTGCTCTGCTTGGTGTTCCTTGTTGTCTACAAAATATATCTGGAGAAATTTCGGCTCTTCATCAGGAAGTGGCTGTAAACTACCAATTCGATGGTATACTTGACCTTGGACTTTGAAGGTGGGCATGAAACCTCTTTCTTTGATTGCTCTTGTGGATCCAAATGATGTCATCTGGAAGCACGAGTTATATTTTCTGATGTTGCTTCGAAAGTGTCTTGCTTCTGTCGAATCAGCTGTTAAAAATGTCATCAGCGGCTCTGGGGGATCAATTAACAGGGATAACTTAACTTTCCCATTACTGCAGCACATCCCAGGTGTTTCACCTTTCCATTTCAATGCTTGGCAGAAATTACAGGTATCAGTCATTCTTCCGATATTGAGAAGTGGATCTTTATTGTAGTGAATTGTCTCATCATATGCAAATACCAAATTTTCTTTATCGACCCAATCACCAAGTATTCTTCGCCGGTGGCTTTCTTCACATTCTCTGCCTCTGGATGTTGATATCCTAACAGTATCTGCAGCAAGTCTTGCTTCCCGTTGGTCTTCAGATTGGCTGGCTCTCCTAACAGCATCTGCAGCAAATCTTGCCTCAAGTTGTTCTTGGGATTCATTGGCTCTACTGTTTCTTCTTTCTTTATTTATGTTTTGTAGACATTTTTTCTTCCGTGGTGGTGCCATATGAAAAGTTTGACAGGTGTTGTAAAAATTTCCTGAAACTAAAAGAATAACTTTAAAAATAAAACTTATGCAACTGTTGTCAAAACGATATAATATAAAAAATTGCAAAATTTGTCAAACGATTAATGAATAAATAGCCGAATTCAAAAAATAGCATCGGGAAAATAATTGTAACATTCGTCAAATCTCAAACGGTCACGGAAAAGAAATCGATAAATTGTCTCGGTTAATAAATCGCAAAATTTGTCAGTTGAGGAAATATCATGAAATTCTTGAAATGACTGCAAAAAAAGAAAATCAATTTTGTCAAGGAATCGTGGAAATAAACAGCAGAATTTGTCAATCTCGAAAAATATAGCGAATTTCGCAAAATAATTGCAGGAAAAAAATAATTTTGTCAAACTGTCGTAAAAAAAAAAAAATCGAGAATACCGTCATACCTATAGGCTCAGAAAAAAATCTCAAAATTCGTCAAATGATCACGGGAAAAAAATTGTGAAATTCGTCCAATAATTGCAGAACAAAATTGCAAAATTCGTCGAACAACAGTGGAAATAAAGTGCACAATTCGAACGTCAGCGGAACGAAAGTGTGCGATTTGTTGAACGTTCATGGAAAAAAATCTTGAAATTCGTTAATCGAGAGTCGATAAATCACGAAAATCATCAACCAATAGCGGAAAAATCACAAAATTCATCAATTGATAGCTGAAAAATCACAAAAATCATCAATTGAAAGTGGAAAAATAGCAAAATTCATCAATTGATAGCGGAAAAATCACAAAATTCATCAATCAATAGTGGAAAAATCTCAAAATTCATCAAATGGTCTCGGGGGGGAAAAATGCAAATATCGGCAAATAGCTTAAAAAAATCACAATTTGTCAAATTATTTTTTTGGGGGGGATGGGGGGGGGGTAATTGTGAAATGTACCAAATGGTTTTGAAAATCATCAAACGACAGCAGGGAAAAAATCTTTTTTCAATCAATCATTGCAATTGGCTAGTGTGACTATAAGGATGGCCAGTGGTGGCAAAACAGTCAATCGACAAATTTTCAGTATTACTCGCAGATTGGTGAGTGCTAATTTTGTCCTATATGTGAGTGATTCTTATGAAACTCATGTCACAAAATGCACATCATAAATATTTCACGGACTTGGAATTTATAATCAGTTCATCAAAACAATTTAACAATTACCATAAAATCCTGTTAATCCGCCCCCCTAAACTCAACGGAAAATCGTAAAATAACCAGGGGGAGCGCTTGCACGGTATTAGAATTGTAGTATATGATATTTATGGGTGGTGGTGGTGGGGGGAAGCTACTGGCCGATCGTCGCAAATTATGCATTCTATAAAGTGACAACGACAAAACAAAAAAATTTGAAAAAAAATGATATACAAAATAGAAAAACAGTATAACTTTACTATTAATTGCGATTTCAGATTATGAAAAATTCTGGATTTCAGAAGCTTTGAAACTGGAATGCATTTAGATTAATAATAACACTAATATCTGTCATTAATATGGTAACAGAAAAATAAAACAAACTTAATAATTTAAAATAATTAAAAAACACTGAGAAATTGCAGTTGAAAATGTCCTGAAAAAATTTCTGGGACTAATAACATTTTATGTGGTGTCGCCATTTGTTGTAAATTAGGAAGATTAAATAACCGTTGTTTTTTTAATCAGGATTTCTTATCTATAAATGCTAAATAAATAATACAAATCACAAAATTTGAGAACATACAGAAGCAATTACTAGTGTTGTCAGATTTTTAAAACGAAAAACATTGCTACCACAAAGATAGCACAAAATATGCTACAAATTTGACTGTGGCGCCATCTACTGAACAATTAATCGATACATTTTTCTGATTGGTTTTCATATCAATGTTAAATATGACTATAAATTCTGTGATAAAATAAAGATTCTTTTGTAATCAAAACATTTCACACACAGTATCAAATACATATTTTTTAACTTATTTCAGTAAAACTAATGTTTGGTTATATTGCTTTTTCAGATTGACAATAGTTAAAGTTGTGTATGTTACTTTTGTGTTTGTACACGTTTACGATTTATCAAAGAATCGTCGTGCCTTTCTGATCTGTCAAAAAATAAAAACCACTTGTGAGATAAAATTTTTGACGTTGATCTTGACGTACGCAGTGAAATTTCTTTTGTGGGGAAATCGTTTTCTCGGGATTTTTTTAATTTTCCAATTTTACAAAGTGGGAGGGGGCGTTTAATTGGGAGGGGCAAATTAGCGGGGTTTTATATAGAAACAACTCAGAAAATCTGTTTCATTAAAGAATATTTTTAGTCGCCCAAGAATCCACTCCTTTTATTGAACTTTACTTTCTATAAAATGAAAACATTCAGCAAATAATTTCCGTTCTCAGGTGATTCAGATTTAATAATTATTTACTGAATTTTATTCAAAGTAAAGTTCAAGAAAAACATTAGATTCTTGGGCAACTAAAAAAGTTCTGAAATCATAAACATCACTCAAAAACGCCCCAACAAAAAATAATGAATATGTAGAAACAGCACAGAAAATCTGTTTCATTAAGAATATTTTTAGTCGCCCAAGAATCGACTGCTTTTCTTGAACTTCATTTTCTATAAAATGAAAACAATCAGCAAATAATTTCTGTTCTCAGGTCAATTGATTAAGATTTCATAATTATTTACTGAATGTTTTCATTTTATTCAAAGTAAAGTTCAAGAAAAACATTAGATTCTTGGGCGACTAAAAAAGTTCTTAAATGAAACTTCTTAAATGGAGTTAAAAATGGTTCTTAAATGGAGTTCAATAACAAATCTTAATGAGAACATACATCTTAACAATTTATCGCATGTTATGAATTCACCATTCTCGGGAACTAAAAATGTAGTCCAAAACAATTACAGGAAAAAATTGTAAACAATAAATAAATACTCAAGAATTTAATGCAAGATGTTTGTTTCCATCAAAAATATTTAATTTGTAAGTATGAGGTAAAAAATAAATCACAATGGATTCCTAACCGCCCAAGAACTCAAATTATTTACTGAATATTTTCATTTTATATAAAGTTCAAGAAAATCATTTGATTCTTGTGCGACTTAAAATGTTAAAAAATGAAACAAACTAACTAAAAATACAGTCAAAAACAGTAATAGGAAGAAAGATTGTAAATAACAATTTATAAATACTCAAACATTTTATATATATTGCGCAATATATTACGCAATAAATATAAGCAATATATATTGCGTATTTCAGACCATTTTTTAAATATTATAAGCATATATGCAGATACATGAAGATATACTTTCTGTTCAGTGAAGTGTAAGATGAAATAGGCCTAAACCCAAGTGACAGAACTAACTAACGGGAACTTAATATGATATATATTGCATATTTCAAACTATTTTTGAAATATTATTAGCATTGCAGACACACGAAGATAGTTCTGTCACTGGGTTTAGGCCTATTTCATCTTACACTTCACTGAACAGAAAGTAAATAAACTAACTTACAGAAACTTAAAATAAATATATAAAAAGAACAGAAACTAAAGAAACTAACTTATGGGAATTTTAATTAGTAAGCAAAATATTTTACAATAGAAAAATGTTTAAAAATAGAAAACTAAAGCTCAACAGTAAAAACTGCTGTTTGCGCTTGTTAGCCAAGCTAAAATCTCCGAGCAGTGAATGTTGTGGCTATCGACAGACCTTTCGCCTGCTCTCATTTGCGGAGAGTTGTAAATAGCCTCAAACCAGAATATCATATGCACGTTTGCTGTCGCTTCCGCGATTTTACAAAACATCACGCGCAGAGCGATTGGAGGCGGTGTCGAATAGTGATTGGCTGAAAGATGGTTACGTTGTTATTGAAGGGAGGAGTTAAAGCGTATTAAATAAAATGAAGAAGTATGTTAAAAGTTAATAAATTTTTGTGTCCGATCTAGTATAGTGGTTAAAGCATCAGGCTCGTAATTTTGATGCATCAAGTTGTGTCCTTGCTGATTTTTTTTTGCATTTTTAGAGTTTTGCTTTGATCTTTATTGAATTAGTTAATAAAGAATATTTATTAACAATGCTTCTTAAGCATTGATATAAAGATCAGTTAATCTTTATCAATTGCTCTGCAATATTTTATTCTCAATTTGATAATTAAATTTTAATTAGAATTAAGTTAAACAATATTAAATTATAATTAAGGTAAATAAAAATTAAATTTTTATCACATACAATAAAATTTAATATCAGATAAATTTCAAGAATTAAATTAAATTTTAATTCATATACGCTATTTTTTAATAACTATACGAACATTTATTAAAATGCAAAAACTCCTAAACTTTCATTAAAAATATTTTTTATGTTAGAACTTTAGTAACAGATGATTATCAAATTAGCAGAATTAATTAATTAAAGTTTTCATCTTTTAAAATTAAGCATTATTCTTAAAAATCTCTATTAATTTACTAAAATTCTTTTTGCCAATTACTGGTTGATCTGCAGTGATAAAGTTGTGGAAGATTACCATATTTAATTTTTTGTCTATTATTTTATTATTTAATTTTTAATTATTATTTATATTTAAATAAATATAATTAATATTAATTAATATTTTTATTTAAATACATACAATTAATATTAATAAGTATTATTATTTAAACATATAATTAATATAAATAAATATTATTTAAATATAGTAAAAATGAAGGAGATAAATCTATCTAACACTAGTAATAATAAATATAGTTATCATTATTTTAATTTTGTGGGGGGGGGGGGGAAATGTTGAATGATTAATTGCTTATTTTAAAATCACAGCATGTCCTTTTTTAGGTTATAATTAATTCCTGTTTAGTTCAATAACTGTGCTGGTCTGAAATTTCAAGATTATTATTCATTATGCATTAATTCAGTAATTTTGGTCTTCAGCAACCCCAGGGTTTAAAACTATATTGAGGGGGGGGGGGGAGGTTTTACTTGAACATAACTGCATAAAATCTATGAAGTTCATTATTATAGCTCTCATTTTTAATAAAAAGTATTTTAATGCAATTTAATTTCAGAATTCATATTTATTCTTAATGTTGCTTATGTATATTATAAGCATGTTTGGTAGATCTATCATATCTTAAAAGGTTGTTATTTAAAAAAAAAAGGGTTAGGTATCATTTTATTAAGATGTTCAAATCGCTTTAAAAATTGGTTTTAACCAAATATTAATGATAATCTTTTAAGAGCTATGCTTAGAAAACCTTTACTTATTCTGGATTTTTAAAAAATCGCTCCGAAACTAAAATCTCATATCTTAGATTTATTTTATATTTTTGTTTTAATACTTCATTTTACAAACAGATGGCGCCACTACACAACGGCTTAGACGTTGCATGGATTTTAGGCGTTCGAGTGTAATTTGTATAGCTTTTTAAATTATTTAATTACTGAATGAGATTTTTTTTTTTCAGTTAACTTTCGTAAAATTTTGCAAACATGCAATGTTTGCAAGTTTTTAATTGTAAAAAGAAAAAATTAATAAAGTATATTTCCAAAATTAAATGAATTTGTGTGGCAAATTTTGTATTTTACGCTGTCTTGACTTAAAGATATGAAAGAAATTGTTTAATAAACCTTTAAGTTCAGTAAAAAATTTAAAACTATGTATATAAATTTGAAATCTGCATTTCTTAAGTTTATATTGATTTTATGAAATAACAAACTATATAAAAATCTGAAAAATGCATTGCTTAAGTATATGTTGATTTTATGAAATAACACAGTTCAAAAAGTTTTTAACGACCTAGTAATTTTATTTTCGTTTATTAATTCAATTATGATGATTAAAAATATAATAATAAACATTCAGAAAAGCTAACATTTATTTGCTGTGCTTTCAGTTTATTCTTGTGAAATAATGTTTAATATGTTGTTCTTTGTTTAATTCTATCTAATTGTAGTGAGTATTTACTATAAATAAAATTTAAAATAAAAACTGTAAAAAAATGTAAACATGTAATCTTTATTTGAAAATTGGAAGTTATGGATTATAGATATTAAAGAATATAATAATTTATAAATGAAATATGTTTTACTTTATGTAAGGTTTGTTATGTATCAATAAATTAAGCTGGACGTATAGTTTTTTCACTTAAAAAATGTACACAAGCTACTACAAATTTAAATTAGTTTTCAATAACCTTTACAATTAAAATATCGGTTTTATTTTTCTTAAAAAAAAAAAAAAAAAAAAAAAAAAACAGGAGTTGAATTAGGTAATGAGCTCTGAAAATACAAGAGCTAGAAGTATTTGATTTGCTGTTTCAAATTATACTTGTACACATGGATTGTTTTCTTTTAATTGGATTAAGTTAATATTATTTTGTTAGACAAGTTTAATATGTCCTAAGCATCATTAAAAATAAAGCAAACATGAATATGCAAGCTCAGACGATCTTATGAATCTTCAACGAAATGAAACATATCCTCTTCAAGCGCATTAAGCTCCTCCTACATCGTCTCAGGCAGTCGACCAATCACTATTCAACATCGCCTCCAATCGTTCTACGCATGATGGTTTGTAAAATCGCGTCGCTTCCCTGGATCTCTGATTCGCTGGCTGTTTCATTGCCGGGGTTTGACAGAGAGCTTGTAATAGCTTTGAACCCAAAATTCCATATACACGTTTTAATTTTTTTTTAAATCTGAATTTAAATTTAAAAATCCGGCCACGAGGTATACTGTCCGGTGACAACATCTACACATTGACAAAAATTTCAGAGTCCTAGGTGTTATAAATACGGTGAAATCCGCGGGCAGGCAGACAGACATCTATTGTTTTATAGAGATAAGAGATGAGTATGAAGTTTGCTTCACAGCTTTATAAAGGAGCTCTTCTTCTTTATGAAAGGTCACAGCAGCACAGCAAGGTGCTGCTCCTGTTTCTCAGTATCTTTTATATTTTATTTTGCACTGAAAAGGCAGGTAAGGCTTGAATTTTTTAGATATTTTCGCATTTTCATTTTAGTTATTTTTTATTGTTTTTACACATCAGAACACTACAGTTTTTGTACTTATCCGTTTTTAATTGATATTTTAAGTCTTAATACTCTCTTTGCGTGCGCCAATGTAACTACAGTAAAAGGGATAAAAAATTTCCATTGTAAACAGGTTTTTGTCTTATCAGGTATAGTTACATGCTATTACTTTTGCCAAAACAATGAAATATTTCCGGTTAAAGCCGTATTTCCTTATACACAATTTCCGTTTTCGCAGTTTTTTGTATTTCGAGAAATACTATTAACTCTATGTAATTAGCAAGCATACATTTTCTACTTTTCAAGAAGTAAAATTATTTTATAAAAAGGAATTCTAAAGGTAATAAAACAGTTACGATACAGTAAAACTTGTGAAAACAGAATTGCTAGCAACTGAAAAAAAATCCATTTTTCACAGGTTTGTTAGCAGGTACAATTGTATGCAATTCCTTTTGCCAGGATTATGAAATTTCTCCGTTTAAGACAGGATTTCGTTAGAGACAGTTTTCCCTTCACAAATTACTCTATAAATATTACTGAAAATGTTTTGAAAATTGCTCGTTTTGAAATGTTTGGAAAAAACTATTACCTCTACGAAAATATGCAGCATTATCGAATAAAACTTGCTAAGACAGAATAGTTAGAGACTAAAGAAAAGTTCCGTTTTAATACCTTTAATTGTTTAATATTTCTTCCGACAGGTGAAAGTTGAGACAATCTTTTATGGAATCCTCTCTTAAATAGAAATATTTTACTGTCCCGACGGAAGGAATAACATAAAAATCTAACTGCTAAGACGGAAACCTGTCAAAAACGGATTTTTTCCCGGTTTTCAGCGATTTTATTTTCATTGAATTTTTTATCCCAGATAAAGTACTTCTCTCCTTTATATATTTTAATTTAGAGGCACTTGTGTCTTTTCTTGTTTGTTCATCTCCATGAAAAATTGAAACATTTAAACCCTCCTTTCGAGTTCTTCGAAGCTCCATCATCAGTGCCAATTCAAAAGTCCATTCCATCTTGGCGCGTGCGAAAGACGCAGGCAAATTGACATTTCTTAGGATTTTAAATCGATTTTAATCTTTTAAATTGGCACTGATAATGAAGCTTTAGGGGCTACGAAACAGCTGTTTGACAGTTTATATGTTTTATTTGTACGTATGTTTTATTTGTAATTTCACGTTGTTAATTTGTTTTTTAATATGTCTACTGTCCAAAAAAGAAAGAACACGCCACCCCCGATGGAGAGTGCTTCGTTTTTTCCCATACATCATACTAAACGTTTTCTTAGGTTGTTTTAGCCGCTTACAAAGAATGAAAGCAAACAACGATTTTAGAGAAAGTACAATTATCTATAGAAAAAATGATACATTAAAAAATTCTATAAATGATTATAAAATACTAAATTTGAGATTTCTATTCTATATCAGTTGATGCAAAAAAAACGTAGCTCATCTTGAAAAAATATTGGGGGGGGGGTGGTCTGAGCCCCATGGACCCATACATTTCTATGCCTATGTACATGCTTTGATGTAAACTCGATTATCTCTTCTACCTAAATTTTAAGATTTCTTGGTGCGCTAGATTTCGCTAGCCATCATGGACAGACACACACACAAAGAGAGAGAGAGAGAGAGAGAGAGACTGAAACTTTCATAATTTTAGTATAGATTTTCCAGTATTTTCTGTGAATAAATCAAATCTTAACATGCGTTAAAAATACAGTTGCAATAAAGTGCATGAAAACTGCTCTATTCGTATAATTCTAAACGTAAAACAATTTCCAATTAGGATTGTACACATTGTAGCTGCTTTTTTAAATTAATAGTACACGGAGTTGCCCACGGCCTCTTTAGAATATTTCTGATGGTTTAAAATCACTTGTCTTTTACAAATTTAGAATTTGAAATCATTATTAAATCTGAGAATCAATACAGAGTCAGGAATATTATATCTGTTTTATTGACGACTATACTTTGCTATATTTCTTTAAAGTGCAGACGATCGTTTTACAATGTATCAATGAAATCATTCAAAAGATTTTTATACTAATTTCCAACATTCAAATATTTTAATATTTTCTTATCAAAATTCGTTTTGCAGTACAGAATTTATTTTCTGTGTTGTCATTAAAAATTAGTATTTTTACAATTACTTAACAGTGAGTCTTATTTTCAGTTTGGTTATTAGTTCATTTTTATAAAAAAAAGCTATGCTCATTGAAAGTTTTAAAATGCTGGTTTCATGCCATTTTATGAAATAAAAAATTGTCATTGATATGTTACATGATGATAATTTTCAACCATTAATTTCATTCTATCTCAGCATTGTGAAATTGTATCCCAGCATTATAACATATGTAGCTAAAATATTAATTAGAATGATTTATATTTAGAATTAAATTGTATTTTGTACTCGCAATATAATATTTATCATTTGTATATTGTTTTCTTTTTTTTAATAGATATTTGTGAGAAAGCAAAAAGTCTGTCATTTAGGTGTGTAAAAATAAATCTTCTTTATTCTCAGTTTGGTTATCTTACCTCTGTAATAATTGCATATATCTATAAGGTTATTACATAAATGAAATTAGAAAATGCATAATTCTGAGCTGTGCTATGTGATATTCTAGATTTTTTTAAAAATATAAATTACCTTTCGATATGAAATGTTATGTAGTTTGCATATATGTACATTTTAAAATTAATTTCTTGACTCCAAGGCTTATTGATTTTGTCTATATTTATTTTTTTCCTTCGTTGTCATTTAACCTTTTTTATAGTTTAGCATTTATGTTGTTGTTTGAATTGAAAAAAAAATTGATTACATTTTTCTGACAGCAAAATATATAAATAAATGTGTGTAATCTGTTTTCTGGTCATTTTTTTATTTCTGCCACTACACTAATTAATGCAAAGATTGCCTGTGTTTAGACAAAAAAATTGTTAGAATAGCAGGAAGGAATCACATAAATAAACACTGCATTGATGTAGTATAATTTTACAATATCAGTTATTATTTTATTTTGTCGACGTGTTGAAATCGAATGTTGCGGTTTTGGACTTCAACATTTTATTTACTTTAAAAGTGCTCTGTTGTGATTTTTTTAAATTGTAATTCAATTTGTTATGTGTTCATCCAAAATTACATAGATTGTTATGCTATCTCGAGTACCTAAAACAGCCATGTAATTTGATAGCATTTTATTTTTATCGCCATGTTAGTGATATTTTCACCTGCTATGGCCAAACATTTGTCACATTTAAACACATTGTTATATAAAACAATTATCATCAAAATTCTCCCCCTCTCATACTGCAAAATTTCCACTGCTTCCTTTTTACCCTCCTAATTTACAAAGTCAAAAACTTTTTATCTTTAACCTTTTTAATCCCACAATAGCCGAAATCATCTCAAAGCTTTAAAACTCACAATAGCCTTGGATAGCTGAAAGGATTTTCCTTCCCCTTAAATGGGTAGGGGTGCTGTCAAGGGGGTGGTCTTTTTCAGTGATGGATGGGGTAATGTGTTGGGATTTATGGACAGTACAGAAAGAAAAACAAGAATTTTTTTCAGTAACTGAAGCAATAATAAACTGAGGGGTGTAACACCTGTCAAAATTTGAATAAAGGGAGAAGGCAGTAGGGTCATTTCCACTGCTTACCTAGTGAAAAAAGGGGGAACAAAAAACCAGTATTTGGGCTATTCTATTGGGATTCTAAGGTCATTTAGTTTTTTAAAGCTTAGTATTTAAAGAATTAAATCTAGTTTTAAAAATATTTCTAACTTATTTGTTACAGTAAAGTAACTATAAATAAATCATCTAATTTCCCATCCGTCTTGAGCTTACTGCTGCCTCTCTTTGTCCTCCTCCCAGTACACAAATTTTAAAATCTATAACACTGAAGGAAAAATGTATATGCTTAAAGTGATAACAGTACACTTATAAATACCTTGTAAAAAACAGATCAACAAGCTTCGCTCTCTCTACTGGCGACATTTTCAAAATCAATAATGATAAACGAGCAGGGACGACGGAGCTATGCTCGGTCAAAATTAAATTTGAGTTCAAATATCCATGACCAAAATGACCCACTAATTGAATTTTCTCGAACATGTGACTTAGCCCAACAGTCTTCTCGTGCCCGAAAACCCTAGGATGCAAAATTTAGTGTAAATAGTCTGAGCCGTTTTTAAAATAAAATAGCTTGACCCCTAATGACCCATGACCAAAATGACCCACTAATTGAATTTTCTCGAACATAAGACCTAGCCCAACAGTCTTCTCGTGCCTGAAAACCATTGGATGCAAAATTTAGTGTAAATTGAGCCGCTTTTTAGATATTGACCCACAATGACCCAGAAATGACCCACTAATCGAATTTTCTCGGACATGTGACCTAGCCCAATGATTTTATCGTGCTCGAAACTCGTAGGACACAAAATTTAATCAAAATCATTAGAGCCGTCTTTTAGATAAAATTAATTTGACCCGCGTTGACCCAAAAATGACCCACTAATCGAAAGCTCTGGAACATGTGACCCAGCCCAATAATCTTCTCGTGCCCGAAAATGGTCGGATACAAAATTTCCTCAAAATCGTTTGAACCATTTTTTAGATACAATTAGCTTAACCATGACCCAAAATGACCCACTAATCGAATTTTCTCGAACATGTGACCTAGGCCAATGGTTTTCTGGTGCCCCAAAACGATAGGGTACAAATTTTGTCAAAATCGTTAGAGCCGTTTTTAAGATAAAATTTGCATATATATATATATATATATATATATATATATATATATATATATATATATATATATATATATATATATATATATATATATATATATATATAACCACACACAAGATTTGCTCGTATTAGAATATATGATAAACTATTTTTGCAATTATTTAACACTTTCCAACATAACTGAAAAGTGTTTATGAATTTGGTTTGTCTGTCTGTCTGTCCATACTGTAACTCGCGTAAATAGACTCGGAATCCCTTGACATTGATATATGTTATTGGGGCATGTTACTATGGCATGTTTGGTATAGAAAATGAAGTGTGTAGCATTTACGGTTGTTTTATAGGGACACTCAAAAGAATTCCTTTACATTATGGTATATGGGTAGAAATCTTTTGCGGCATATTTTAATGATGTTGCACTATTTTAGACATATTCAAAATGATACATATCATTGGGAACAGTGCAGTGACAGAACAGTGCAGTGCAACTGACAGTATGCACTACAAGGTGCTTACTTTAAAAAATGGTTTACATAAAATGTATCCTTCATTTACAGGGACACTCAAAATAATTCCATCATATTATACGATCTATGTGAAAAAATCATTTGCAGCATATTTTAATGATGTTATATTATTTTAAACATTTTCAAACTGATACATATGACTTAGGTGCACTACAATGTGCTTACTGTAGAATATGTTGTGCATAAAATGTATCGGGACACTCAAAAGTATTTGTTTACAGTACTGTCTATACTGTGAATTTTTTATTGTGCTATGTATTTACTAACTGAAGTAAATGTTAGCAGTGTAGTATACATACAAATCTACAGACCAGCTGCACAAAATAATTTGGTTATTTTGTTTGACTATTTGTAGTAATTGCTGAATTGGGTTTTCAAATGTTTGATGCGTTTTCTAAATTGTTTACTCAGCAAGGGCTAGTTGAGCTTAAGCCGAAAGGTAGGCCTCCCACCCTGTTTTACCTTGACCTTGTTTACGTAGTAAACTGTGAAGCTTTGTTACAGAATTCTGAATGTGTTGGAAACTGTTTCATCATCTATGCTTGATGTATGATATTTTGTTTTCGTCTTTTAATGAAATTGATAAACAAAAACTACGAGATTACATCTACGATTAAAGCAGGTGCTCAAAAATGGTCAACTGTAAACGTGAAAATTATTTTATCTTATTTTTTTATCTACAAATTATCTCACGCCAAACTTTATGTTACTCAAGCAAACCTGATTCATTGGATATGTTCTCGCTGCAAATATAGATTTCTATTGTTTCTCGGACAATGGATAGGAAATAAAAGCTTGATGGATAAATTTACTATTCTTAAAATTAATTTGCAAACACTCTGTGCTATGTAGACCGGCTAAAGCTCTAGTATTTTTGTTGTATTTGATATCTCCTATGTGTTCTTTTTTCTCGTTTTAGTCTTTTTATTTATCATTCCTTTATAATATTGTAATGGTCCATCTGCTTTGATGAATGGGATTTCATATACACCTGACTGTTGATTAGGTCCTGTTGGATCTATTTTTTACAGACGATATTTTATAATTTTATGGAAGGTTTTGCGATTAAGACAGATAAAGTAAATTCGCTGTACTTGAAAATAAGGGAATGAATAATGAGCTTATTTTGTTATCCAACTTGCACTATAGTGTGCAAATGAAATGAATTCGTGGACTATTAATTGCAAAAATAATTTCCGATTTTTTTTCGAATTCAATTTAATTATTTTCAATCCGGAAGGGAATACCGAGATAAATAGAACGTATATAAGAGGAGATTTAATGAGATAAGATTAAAATAAATAAGAGAAGATTAAAAGAGGTAGAGAAAATTAGAGAAAATTAAATCTTGGTTTAAATGGATTAATGATATTTATTAGGGGAATGGTAAACATTGAAAAAGAACAAAGCGAAAAAAAATCCAATTTTAAAAAATACGCACAACTTTGTACAGTGATTACGTACAGTGATTTATGTTAATTTCCTTCTGTTAAATTATCTAGATGCAGTTTAACTCTTTCAGAGGCAGAGCAGTATGTAGCTAAAATGTTGAAATAATTAACTGTCACTAGAACGTACGAAGAAATTAATTTTGAAATAAATAAATCATTTTATTCACATACATTAAAAACAAAGAAATTGTTTTTCAAATATTCTGATGCAATTTCCGCAATTTAGAATAAAAATTGAGTGGTAGAAATAATAAATCATTGCCCTTTAGATGGTTAAATCAGTCCTAGTGCGATTTAAATCCACTGAATTTCTTAATTATTTTTATGCAGTTGTACAATCTCACCTGTAACGAATGATTAAAATCTCCCTTGTGAACCAATCGTTTTCATATACCTCAAACACATTAAGTGTCTTATTTTTCAATTCAATGGCATGAAAATTGAACATCTATTAGTAAAACAAAAATAACTACAATTAGAGTAATCAAAGCTAAAAATCGAAATAAAACTTGCCTAACATGCATAAGAAAATTACTATAACGTTAGTAACAACTGTGGCAAATCAAAACGAATGCGCATATTTATATATTTTTATGAATTCAGCCTATATTGAAATTATTATTGGTTTTCTTTCGTTTAGAAATCACATGGAGAATTTTTAAATATGCATTTCTTATGCATTGATTTTCATTAATTAAAATATTTTTGTGTATATTCCAAAAAATGCTCTACACATTTAGCAAAAGCTTTATTTCGTGTTGAATATAATTTATAGAATTTTAAGATAAAAAACAATTTTTAAATGTCTACAAAATTAACTTTTTTAATGTCCACCATCCATTTAAACAAATGTATTTTTCGAAATGAAAAACTGACAATCACATTACAGCTAAAGCGTTCTTTCAATTTAAAGTTCTATTAACATTCAAAAGTGTAAACGAGAGTAAAACATAAAACTCACATACAATGATGCTTAGAAGTCTTCTGCAGATTTGTTTTGAAAGTTTTTGTCTTTTTATATTGAAATGAGCGGTTTATTAAAGAAGGAACAACACTTACAGAATACTATCAAAAAGCACTGATACACTGCAAATACAGGCGTCTTAAATTCAGACTTATGTGTCTGAAAAAGTAATTCAGACATCTTACGTTTCTGAATGGGAATTTCAGACATGTATCAGTCGTTCGCGGGGAAAAATCGTGAAATTCATCAGTCGAACGCAGAGCAGAAAATCTAAATTTGTCAGTCGGACACAGGAAAGAAAATCACGAACTTTGTCAATCTATTGAAAGAAAAAAAGGAGAAATTACGCGAATTTCGTCGATCAATCGCAGTAAAAACGCAAATTTCGCCGATCGATCGCGATAAAAAAAAGTTCGTCAATCGATCACGGAAAAAACTCAAAGTTCGTCGATCGATCGCGGAAAAAAATCAAAGTTTATCGATCGATTGCGGAAAAACGCACAGTTTGTCGATCGATCGCTGAAAAAAGGAAAGTTCGTCGATCAGTCGCAGAAAAAAATGCAAAGTTCGTCTATCAGTCGCGGAAAAAACACAAAGTTCGTCGATCAGTCGCTTAAAAAACGAAAAGTTCTATCAGTCGCTTAAAAAACGAAAAGTTCTATCAGTCGCTTAAAAAACGCAACGTTCGTTGATCAGTCGCTTAAAAAACGCAACGTTCGTCGATCAGTCGCTTAAAAAACGCAAAGTTCATCGATCGGTTGTGGGAAAAAAATCCCGAAATTTATCGTTCGGTTGCAGGTAAATTAAATAACACAAATTTCTCCGGAAAATGTTGAAGTTTTTTGGGCGGGAGGCTCCCGCCCGAAAATTTTTTTTGGGGCGGGATTTCAAAATTTTTGGCGTGAATCCCGCAATCCCGTCCTGGAATTCAAGCCCTGAATATAAAAAGCTGCTCACAATTTCACAAAAGCAGGACTCTGGGAGAAAAGTCTGGACAGATCCCAGTCATCAGAAGATGTTTTGTAGTAGATGAAAAATGTTTAAAATACTTTTCTATCCACTAAATGATATTACTTTATATAAGTAATTTGATTATACCAAAAGATGTATGTCAAAACTTTACAGGCCTGCTTACTAAGTCTTGAAACAAGTCATTAACGTAACAAGTGCATTAACGTAAATAAAAAGTGGATTTTCACAAAAATATAAAGTTCTCCAAAAATTACTTGCACTCGTCAGCATACACAGAGAAGTACAGAGACGGGCTGCTCCACCCACCAATAAATATTTGAAAATAGTGAGATATAATTTTTGAAATACTAAGATACATGAGCACTGGCAAAAAAATGTAGGGAGGGGCCATGACAAAGGCCCCAATTTTCAAATAAGTATTGCTTGTGGTCCACAACCTAGTAAACTTTTTGTTAAATGCAGATTATGAACATGAAATAAGCTAACTGGGAGTTTTTTGTCAGAAGGCATCTTGCAAGACAACATTTAAACATATCAACTTAACCCTACAGTGCATAGTGTAGCCAACTTTCTATTTAACTTTTAATAAATAAATCAAGTTCTTTGCAACCACTCTATTTATATAGAAATATTAATCCTGTAAAAATAACTAAATAAATTTAAAAATCTATCTTAAAATTTCTGGTGTTGAATTCTTAGTATAAGCCTAAAAAACACAATTCTAAAAGAAAAATTCCTGCACTGTAGGGTTAAAAAGCAACACAAAAGTTTAATTTAAAAAATTAAATATTCAAAAATAGCTTTCTAACAACAATTTTAAAAATAAAGAACTGAAACATTTTTCTAATTGTCAGGGGACTCTACCCTTTTAAACCACACGTTTAAGATAAATTTGAAACACACGATAGTTAAATAGAAAACACAACAGTACAAGTAACTTTCTTTTCAGTAACTTGAAATGATTTCAATATTTATGAAAATAGTTTTGGCCATAAGTAAAACAAATAGAAATACAAAAGTTATGCATTTTTATAAGCAAAATATCCAAGTGTATTATTTAAGTGACACTTCTAAGATAAAATTGTTTTTACAGAGACAGTACATAACGATTGAACTATAGCTAAGAGCAGAAATAAATGAAATATTGAAATTGCTTTAAATGTTCCCAAGAAAAAAAAAATATGTGTCGATATCACTTGTTTTCTATAAGATTTTGCAACTGTTGTTGCCCTATTATTCGTTTCCCTGAAAAAAAGTAAACAGTGTGTGAACAAATTATTTATTTAAAGAGAATAAAACAATGGTTTCAACATTATTAGCATGTTCTTCTTTCTGAATGGTATTTGTTAAACAAAAGTGCATAAGATACAACAACATCATACATAGTTATACATAGTTAGATTATTATTTATATATATAACATACAGATTTTCTCACACAAAAAAAAATGTCCACTAAATTTAAAAATAATAACATACATAAAATTAACAGTAAATAATGCTGTTTACTGCCCAAAACTGCTGCTAAAAATCTCTGGTATGAAATGTTTGATTAGTATGAACAAAGTTGAAAAGGTATGAGTGTTTTCACAATTAGAAAAACACCTGACATATAAAAGAGGAATCAGAAATATAATGTTAAATAATAAAATTGAGCTACTGAGATAATGAAGAACAGACAAAATTATTATACTGAAAGTTAATAGGGGAATTGCCTTTTCATATAAAATCTTTTCTTAAACTTCACGTCAAAGATGGAAATGTATTTAACTATAGTGGATGACATTACAATCCATACATAGATGATGGAGATCTAAAGAGAAATGGATGACAAGAGGAAAATGTGTGTAGTAGCTTACAATTTATTTATACTAATGGGTAACACTTTTGAAATCTTGAATGGGGTTTCTACGCACTTTTATTTAACTTGGTTTATTTTTGTAAAGATGGAATTTTGTAATCAATGACTTCTTGATAGGCTAGATTTATAAAAAATATGTACACAAGATGTTTCTGATGACAATACAATATTTTTTTCCCTTTAGCCGTGCACAGACGATCAATCAATCAATATTATTTTGGGTTACAAATGTATATGAGTTACAACAACAGCGTCAAATTACACTTGCTAAAATAGGCCAACTGGCTTTGAAGCTGCAACAATGAAACATTTTAAACACTAAAAAGTAGAAAAAATATAGTGCATAGTACATATTTTAATAAAGCTTTTAATACTTATAGTTCAATATTAATTAAAATTATGATTATATGTTGAGAAAACAATGTAGAAATCCTAAATATATAGTTTAAATACTTTGTTTTCTTTCCTGTTGTCCAAACTTGAAATAGAGCAAAAAAAAATAATAATAAATTCACTAGTTCTTCCTTTCACTCAAACGTTAAATCAAAGTGGTGGATTTTTCATAATTGGGACTCACGCCAAATTAACATATTGTAACGGAAATATTTTGGAACAACATGTATTGCAATCATGAAATTAGACGCGATTTTAAAGAAAACATTTAGTATTTAAAAAAGTAGTTTCTTTTAACTATTTTCACTTTTATACTTATTTGAATAAACCTTTTACTTGTGCCTTAATGAGTTTAGGTCTGATTATTTTTTTTAATTTGGAGGAAAATTACTTTTTGTTTAAAAAATATCCAAATGGCAAAAATTAAGATTTATTGAAATAGAACAGCAGTAGTTATTTTATGTACTACTGACGTGATAATAGACTATGGAAGAATTTTTGAAGATTTAACATGGAAAATGTTAAGCTTTAATTTTACAACACGAAATAAAAAAATTCCAATAACTTTTTTCTTGAATCATAAATTTTTGTTTCAGAGAAGTACTTTTAAATTTGAATAGTGAATTCCAAATTATAATTAAAATACCAACATGAAAGAGTTAAAATGATTGATCACGATTTCTTGAAATATTCTAAATAATCAGTGGAAAACTGTACAACGAACACTGAACACAAATTTTGATAAAAAAAAACATTTATCAAGTGTTACATAATTAGTACAAAGAGAATTAAAAAAGCATCCTGTGTGCAAAATGTGTGTGATAAATATTTTGAATTTTTTGTTTGATCATAAGTAACTTATTCTTAAAGATTCTTCATTAAAGAATGTGAATACCCATGTTTACCTATGGGGACATTTCAATTTACATTGATTTATTACCTAATTAATTTTCATAAATTTGGTTTTTTCCACCAGAAAACTCAGATTTTATAGAAATGCTCTATATATTCAAAACATTTCTTTTTATACTTTTAAAAAGACGAAATTTGAAACTTTTACTCAATTAAATATTACTGTCTTTTTAAGAAATACACAAAATATGAAGGGAAAGTTTGTAAGCACTTCAATATTGAATGGCATCTTTCAGATAGAAAAAGTAAAAATTTCAAAAATCAGTCAAGTAACAAGTTTTCCTAATTTTCAATTTTCAATGAGTTAAACAAATTTTCCCCTAGACTGTTTTACGAGGATGCTTTACACTGCCTGTCCTTTGGTTAAAAAAACAGTGGCCTTTTGAATCCCTCACTCAGAAATATTCTTCTCTTACTGCTTTTTGTATAAAATTTGCTGGCATAGTAAAAACTAACTCATTATTGTGTCTTGCAAAGAGTAGTCTGACATTTAAATATTAAAATTCAAAAGAATACTCTTAAAATAAGAAAAGTGCCCTTAAGAATATAAACAAGGCCATTAAGAACCTAAAGAGTGTTGTTTTCTTACCAGAAGCCCTCTGTTCTTTCTGAAATTTAATGGAAACTCTGAGATCGTATGGAGTTACGTAATCAACAATGGCCGCTGAAGCACATCTAAACAAAAGCCTTTTTTTTCTAAAATTTTCAAAGTGGTGTTACTTCTTAACTGTCAGAAAAAAACATAGCATGTTTCCTTAGCTAAATACATTTCTGATTCTAATAAACTAATTATTGAAAACTTTTCTATGCTACTGTTTTATATCATACATGAAATAAATAAAATACCAAAATATTATTTAAAATTATGGAAGGTAAAGCTACTTTACAAATCTTAGAGAAGTTACATATTCATTCAAATGATGAGAAAGACTAAGGAAATTTTTTATGTTTCACAGTCATACTTTTATTTGTATGTGTGAGACGTTTCATTTTCAGTAATTTCAACAGTCTTTGCAGCATGCATTATAAAAGAAGCTTTTTACTTACATCTTATACTACAGAGTGGCCAAGATTAAAGAAGCCCGGTATACAAAAGTACAAGTACAGGGTGGCCATAATTAAACTGCAAGTGTTCAAGGGGTGCTGGAGAGAAAACTACCGGGAATATTCCAGTGAAATTTGGTATCTACACGTTTCTGAACATGCGAAAGTCAAATATGCAAAAAAAAAAATCGCCATTTTCACCCGATAGATGGCGCTATACCGTGTTTCAATGCATATAGGCAAATTTTAAGCCCATCGAACAGTATAAAAACATCAATACATTGAGTAAAGGCCAGTTATGACTCTGATTAAGAAGGAACGTGCATTGTTAGTGAAGATATTCTATCAGAATGGTAGCAATTATTCAGCTACTCTGAAAGAATACCGGCGTATGAAACGATTAAGAAGAGGTCCAATGAGTGTCAATGGATTGAAAAATATGATTTTAAAAGTTGAAGAATCAGGAGAATTGAGCGTTATTCCAGGCACAAGAGGGCGATGTCCCGTAAACCCGGAAAAAGTGCAACAAATTGATGACGCCAATGCGACTACGAGTAGCAGTTCAGGAGCCAGTATGCTGCAACAAGTGAGCACAAGAAGTGTGGCTCGGACATTATCTCTTCCTTGGTCAACTGTGCATAAAGTGTTGCGCCACATTCTTCGGCGTTATCCGTATAAAGTTAAAATTCTTCAAGAATTGAAACATCATGATGACACCCTAAGATTTGATTTTGCAAACCTTGTCCTGTCGAAAATCAGTGAAGATGACACTTGGATACAAATAATATTGTGGACAGATGAGGCGCATTTTACACTATCAGGTAGTGTAAATGCGCATAACTGCAGGATATGGGGAACGAACAAACAATACGCTAAACGTGAAGAACCCCTCCATTCCGATTATGTAACTGTATGGTGTGGAATGACTTTTGATCTTCTTGTGGGCCCATATTTCTTTGAGACCCCAACTCCAAGTGGTCCCAAACGCTGTAATGTTATAGGGACTAGCTACGGTGCGATGTTGAGACAACAATTGATTCCAGCATTGCAAGAGAGACCACGGTATTTATGCAGGACGGAGCACCCCCTCACATCGCTAAAGGTGTTAAAAAATTGCTGCATGATACCTTTGGTGCAGACCAAGTCATAAGCAGAGGTTTTGACAACGCTTGGCCCCCAGGTTCACCGGACCTTAATCCTTGCGATTTTTATCTGTGGGGACATCTGAAAGATATGGTTTATAGAGAACGACATGCTTCTGTTGCTGAATTGAAATCTAGCATAACGAGACACGTGAGGTGTGTTACACCACAGATTTTAAATGCGACGGTTGACCATGCTGTTTTACGTTTTCAGCATGTGGTTGCACATGCTGAGCACATCATGTAATAATTTCATTGAATAAATAATGGCTTGTTTTCCAAAGCGTCTTTATGGATTGTTTAATTTGTGATCTTATTTACGCTAATTTTTATTACATGATACTGTAAAAATGTAATTACTGAAGCGAATTGTATGGAATTTTGATAGACTGTAAATGATATTTTATATTGTTTATATGCCTCTTAGAATGTCATTATGCTCTGTCTATCGATTTTGGAGGTTGTATGTGTCACCGGTGAACGTTTAAATACGGTACAGCGCCATCTATCGGGTGAAAATGGCGATTTTTTTTCATATTTGACTTGCGCACGTTCTGAAACGTGTAGATACCAAATTTCACTGGAATATACCCGGTAGTTTTCTCTCCAGCCCCCCTTGAACACTTGCAGTTTAATTATGGCCACCCTGTACTTACTAATTTTTATTTAAAACTAGTAAATAGAGAATATTATGAATAACAACATACTGAACATTCAATACTTCACAGAAGGTGTTGTTATTCATAATATTCTGTATTTACTACTTTTAAATAAAAATTAGTAAGTATTTGTACTTCTGTATACTGAGCCTCTTTTACCTTGGCCACTCTGTATAATATTTCACACATACATCTCATACTGTAGTTCAGAGATCGCCAATGTGATCAATATCGACCTCCAGCAGTTGATATAAAAATATAATTTAAAAATCAATCTAGTAGTATGATAAAATACTAAGAAGAGGAGCACTTCCACTCTGAGGTCACGATGTTATGCCATATTTGATATAAATAAAATGTAAGGAAAATTCCAAAAATGGTATGCACATTACAGATTAGATTGTGACACAACCATTTTGTAAGAAAAGTTGAAACTATTGAATATAATTTACAAAATGAAATTAATGAGTTATTAGTTCATCTTGAAGCTTTCTTAAACCACGATTTTGGGTCTCTTTTGGACGAACATAATTATTACATGACAATTGTCTGAAATTTCCTAAAATAGTACCCCCATTTGTGCTTACACTTCCAAGTTAGTACATGGATGCATTTGATTTAAGTTGTATTAATTTCATCCCAGTAAAAATCAAAGAAGTAATTTAGACATTGAATTTTGTAAGGATTTAAGTTTCAAACTTACGAATTATGAACACAGTGCCAAGAATTTCCAATCACATTCATCACAATGACAATGTCAACCAATTTTAAGAACTTGATAAAAGTTTCCTTACAATGATAATTACAATACATACAAATAAATGTAATAAAAAACTAAAAAAGGGCACATTTTTTATAATTATATATATATACATATATATATAATTAGAGAATGGTAAAGTACTGAGTGTCGATTAACAATTTGAAAACCTTTGAACGGGACAACAATCAAAAAGTTTAGCGATTCGTTTCAAAACCTCTGCACGTATAATGGATTTTTTATAGAAATTACAGAAAAAAGAAAAGTAAATTTCTAAATATCGAATTTTCTCTATAACACATAAAACATATTTGTGACCAATTGAGCTGTTTTTTAAAAAGATTTGAGTGCTGGAAGGAGTTGCACTTCTGGAGACAGGGTAAAAAGAGATGTGGTATGCACATTTAATTCCCCTTTACTTCTGATGTTGTACTGGGTATATTGCACTCAGTTATATGAATGAGATTATGCTTATTCAAAGATCTCTTCTCAGAATATTTTTTGTTGCATATCTCACATCTGAAAGGTTTCTCATTCTTATGCATGCTAAGGTGTATATTTAAATTATACTTGTTTGAAAATTCTTTCTTGCATATCTCACAACTGAAAGGTTTTTCATTCGTATGCACGCGAAAGTGTGTATTCAAGTGATTTTTCTGGGAAAATGTTTTGTTGCAAATCTCACAACTGAATGGTTTCTCATTCGTATGTATGAGAAGGTGTTTACTCAAGCTAATCTTCTGAGAAAACTTTTTATTACAAATCTCACAACTGAAATATTTCTCATTTGTATGCATGAGAAGGTGTGTATTCAAGTTACCTTTCAGAGAAAATTGTTTGTTGCATATCTCACAACTGAAAGGTTTCTCATTCGCATGCATGAGAAGGTGTGTATTCAAATTACTTTTCTGAGAAAATTTTTTGTTGCAAATCTCACAACTGAAAGGTTTCTCATTTCTATGTATTAGAACGTGTGCCTTCAAGTTACCTTTCAGAGAAAAATTTTTGTTGCATACTTCACAGTTGAAAGGTTTCTCATTGGTATGCACGCGAAGGTGTGCATTCAAGTAACGTTTGTTAGAAAATTTTTTGTTGCATAGCTCGCAACTGAAAGGTTTCTCATTTCTGTACATGAGAAGTTGTTTATTCAAGCGGATTTTATGAGAAAAGTTTTTCTGATGGGCGCAGATCAGTTTTGTATTTCACAACTGAAAGGTTTCCAATTTGTATGCACTCAAAGGTCGTATTCAAAATACTTTTCTAAGAAAAAGTTTCGTTGCATAACTGCATTGGTCTGCACGAAAAACTTTGTATTCAAGTTTCTTTCTCAGAATATATTTGTCGCATATGTCACAAACAAATGGCTTCTCATTTGTGTGTAAGTAAAGGTGTGACCCATGGTTACTCTTTTTGCTCATTTACATAATAATTTGTGAACTTAATTTACTAATTTACAGAAATCTTATGCTGTGTATCTTAAAAACGATTGTTTTCTTTTAGCATTCTTGAGAAGTTGATTATTTAAGCCACTTTTACAAACCTTTACAGTTTTCTATAAAGATAAAATTATACTTGTTAAGGAGATGTTGATTCAAATATTCTTTCAAATTTACTGTTGTTATATTTATCATGATGATAAAAATTCTCTTTAATATGAATACAAGTTTGGTCCCATAAATTTTCATGTGAAAATATTTAATTATAAACCTCCTAATGAGTTGTATTTAAACGTGAAACTACAAACTTCATAAAGCTTTACATAGAAAAATATTGTTTTCTTTTAGAAGAAAGACATACACTGATTGTTGCATCGCACAGCATATAAAACATAAACATAAGATGTAAAAAACTGCTTCAGGCAAATGAGAAATAATAGGTACAATGCAAGCGTTTTTCTTTTGAGTGGGCTGACAATCAGATCAATTTTATTGACTTTCACTTTTCTCCCATTCAAAAGTCTACTTCTGATGTCTTTTTTCTGTAATAATCAGCAACTGTCTCTACTGTTCTTTAAAAATGACGTCAGGAACTGATTTATCTGAAATGAAGGAAAATATATTAAAGCGAACAGTTTCATATTTTAATCAAACTTAATTAATAAAAGTGATTTATTACAGTTTTATGATAATTATTTTGAATAACTAAAGAATAATTGAAACCAAAAAATTCCTTTTCGAATTATTATTACATTTCAGAGTAATTACATATATATTTTTAATTCCACTTTGAAGGATAAATCAGATGTTAAAAATACAATTATAAAACACAATATGATAACTTCATATATACACTATAATTTTGAAACGTTATACATCTGGTCTATGCAGCTCTTCTGAATGCTCCTGAATCAACCTGCTTCAGTGCAGGAGGATGAAGCAAAGCTTATGGACAGCGTGTTCACATATCAAACATTTCCGGAGAGTTTCTAGAGTGTGGTCACAGATGGGACATGCGTCGCTGAGTATTTATGTCAGAGCATACCAAGGGTCACGTGTGTCCAGGGATTCCATCTCACAGTAGCATTGTGTGGAACTCTGTTTCTCTCTCAGTGGCACAGTGGTCGATATCGCGCTTCGTATAGAGAAAAGCAGGTAGCTGCTTAGGGGGTGGATGAACTAACAGCCAGTAGATTGCACCACGAACTCGCAGGACCAATTTTTGCTATCATACTCTACGTAGTATCTTTTAACTTTCAATCTAGTCAACTGAAAGAGAGCAAAGGCGAGGGAAATTTTTTTATCTCTTTTTTCATTTATTTTCTAGTTTTTTAATTTTTGTTTTCTGTCCGACGGCAAAGATCAAGTTTCCTTTTTTGTCATTCCATATTTCAACATGGCGGTAAAGAAAATCTCAGGAGGGGAGCGCACGCTAGTCTTCAAGACATGTTGGATCTTTTGTATTCTCATGTCTTCTGGATCGATGATGCGTCAGAACCTTTCTCAGGAACTAGACCTGTCCGTCACAATTCAAGTATTGGGTAGTTTTACTACAGAGTCCTCATTTCGGGAAATAATCTGTGATGCCCAGTATTGGATAATGGCATTATATTTTTTATAAGCTTGGAGAATATTAACTCATTTCTTTAAACACAGTGATATGCTACCATTATGAAAGTTGAAACAAGATTGATCATAAGGTTTCAAATAGCATGCAGGATTGCATGAATTATGCACATAATACGAAAATACTGCATAAAAAATGCTGTGTGGGATTTTCCACCTTAAATTTTTTCCTGTACGAGATTCATTCACGGTTTTTTGATATTTTGTGGAGTTGCACAAAAGTAATTCATCAATTTCTCATGAAAGGTAATCGCAAATTTCGTCATTCGTTCAAAAAACTTACAAATTTTCGCCAAATCAGGTCGAAAGAAAAATCGCAAATTTAGTCAAACGATCATGCAAAAATATTACAAATATCGTCAAACAATCGCACAAAAAGATCACAAACTTTTTCGTCAAATGACAGCAAAAGTTTTTGCAATTTTTGTCAAGCGATTGCTTCAAAAATATCTTGAATTACTGCAATGCAAAAAGGGGGAATTTTGTGAGACAGTCGCAGCAAAAATTCATGAAATTCACTTGGCCTCAAAATTTCTCAAATAGTCATGAAATTTTCAAATTTGCTGATCTATTGTGATATACAAATTTTCATGATTTGCATTTATAATTTTATATCTTCCTCTGCAATGCAACTAAATCTAAGATGTCGGACAAGGACACAGGACGCATTTAAAAACCAAGAAGAATATTATATGTTTTTCTTTATATAATAAGCAGGGTTCTCACTGGTTCGTTTCTTGAATTTAAATATTTCCTAAGTAATTTTTTTGTGCTAAGCTTTTATAACATCTGCAACAAAAATTACATTCAGGGTAGGTGTCTACAAAATTTGGAAGAAAAATCTAAACAGGATTTTTTTAATAAAAAAAGCGGTATTCAAAAATACACTGAGTGCGTGGCCATCGAAGGCCTAAATTTCATATTTAAATTTGGGCCTTCAAAAGTGTCATTATGCTGATATTGCCGATTAATTGGGTACTGGTTATAAGATATTTTATTGAATTTAGATCACGTTTTAAAGTGTAAAGAAAGCAATGATCCGAAATGTGTATAATTCAGAAATCTACAAATTCCATGGTTGCAGGCTGACTTTTGAGAGTGTACTGTACATAATATGATTGAATAAAGCAAATGATATTTGATAGCATTGTAATGATTGCAGAAAACACAATGTGACTGCAATAATGCAATAAAATTATAACTTGATTTATGACATGCATTCAGCTAGCAGAAAAGTACCAAAACTTCTGTAACAATATTTTTTAATGTTGGAACATGTATCATAAACTATATATGACACATCATTTACTTGCTTTATTTTATATACACATCTCATAACCCAATTTAAAGCTGACTTGACATTTCAAGATATATATGGTGACTATTTTAGATTCTGTGGATCCAAGCTTGAAAAAATTTTCGAATAATCTTACAAAGTTTCAAAAAAAGAAAGAATGAAAAAGGGTAATTGTCTATATTCTCACTGATTACGATTGATAAAAAGTAATTATCGCAAAACAATGTGATTTAAGACCAAAAATGCATAAGCACGATGTCATACTTCTTACACGATTATCAGTTAATAACATCACCAAACATCTCAGCCGTGTATCCCAGCTACAGAAGAATGCCAGGAAAATACCCCTCTGCAAATTAAAACATACTAGATATGACTAAATATTACAGGATAAAGCTGTTCGTATCAAAGTTTTTTGTTTGTGATTTGTATACAACTGCTACTTATTATTACTGCTATTGCCTTTTCTAGATAGATGTAATACATACCAATAAGAACGGAAGTTTGGAGAGAAGAGACTGCACTTTTATATAGTAAGAAAATATACACAAATATAAAAAATACAAGATATCTTCAACTGAATTTTTGAGACGATTTCGTCAATCAAAGCGGTTTTTGGGCGTCCTGAGCATTCATCATCATGAATGGATTTTCTACCACGTTTAAATTCAACAGCCACTCTTTTATCATAGAATAAGGACAGGAATCCTTTTAGGTGGAAAGTAACTCTTTTTGTATGTTTGTGGAGGTTAAACCTTTTCTAACAAAGTATTTATGACAGCTCGAACTTCAATTTTTTCAATGTTTAGAAAATGTCAAAACTTGTTTACTTTACTTTATTGCCAAGCAATAACCAATAAATTCACGCGTCTGAAACTCGGCAGCATGTCATCTAAAGGATCATACTTCACAAACATCATTGGCATTTGGTCATATTTGTTCCATCTCTGTGTCAGGCAAAGAACTCATCAAACTATTCTCGTATTCGCATGTGCCCCAACCTTTATCCACATTTTAACACTTCTTTTACCCTTCACTCCACTCTGCTTGTGGAGTATCTCAAACTGGTAACATTGGTCGTCGTCCTTAAATCTTGCTAATTTTTATCAATATAGTATATATTGGGGCCTTAATTCCAAGGGCTTTTACCAGTCATTTTGAATTTTCCCCCTCTTTCCCTCTTTATATATTTTTTTATTCTGTGTTTTTCCTATTTAGGCTCCTGGGTCTGTGCCGTATCTTTCACTAATTTTCTGTTAATGATGATTTTTATAAGCTTTAACAGATTTTTGCCCCCACCAACCATGAAGCACGTTTGTTACTATATACATAGTTTTCTTGCCTTCTAATTACTTGATTTTCATGCAGGTTTTACTACTGTATTTGTAATTATTTCCTCCTCCAATTTGTTTTAGTTCCAAATTTCTCCGCTTGGGCAAGTTATTCCTCTTTTTTATTATTTTACAGGCATCTAGTTTTCTTTTGCTAGTGCTTCTTGCATTTTACATAATTGATTAAGTATAATTTTCCCATTTATTTTAGTTATCACCTTCTCTGCTAGGCGGCGATCTCATGACCTTTATTGTACTGTTTCATATTTTATATATAAAAACTGATTTTTTAATAAAAATAAACATGTGTTTAAAATAATAATTATTTTTGTAACTATTGTTATCAAAAAACGTTCTTTCAATTATTTTTTTAATAACTGTGAAGTCATCTGACAGGTATTTAGTCACAGCAGATTCGTCTGCCAGTTATATTTTTACATAAAAAACATGTATTTTTATGTAGCTTTTATCAAGAACATCTTTTATTTAATGAAAAATTGCAAGTTGCGAATCCCCCTCCAGCTTGCCGGCAGACCAACAATTTCATAATGTGGTAACGTAGAAATACTATTTTACCAATTTTTAGATTTTATCAAATACCTGCTCCAAATTGCCTGCTAGCTCTTGGGCTATTAACATTACTATTCAATAAATCAATATGGGTATAAACGAAAATGATTTGAAATTAGAGGAATAGATTGGAAATAAGCCATATTTTATTATAAAATACTTTAAAACACTAGTTATTAAAATAATATACAAGAACAACTATAAAACTATTATACTTTACCTACTTGTACGCAAAATATTCCTATATGAACGAAATACAGAAAGAACAAATGTTACATCACTAAAAGAACGAAACAAAAATTGCAATTTGCTTTACTCAATGGATCTAATTTCAATTTCAAATCAAAATTAGTACTCCTTTTCGTAAATCCTCTCTCACATCTATTTAAAAAGCCAGAAACAAAAAAATGATCTGGGGGTGTGAAAATAAAGAAAATTCCCATTCAAACAAAATGACTTCCCTGATGCAATTATGGCAAGGGTGACATATTTGGTATAATTTTATTTCAAACAAAATTGAGCCAATAGTATAATATTAGCCTAATAGGCAGGGCCCGAGTAGCACGTTTTTGTGCCCAGGGCACTTTCAATTTTTCGTGCCCCCATAAATTGGTTGGTTTACTGTATTCAAAAAGTGTTAGCTAAAAAAATTAAGTTTTCTGGAAAAACAGTTCCAGGAATAAAAATAAAATATTTTTTTTCTATTATTTATTGAAATGTGCTTTTAACCATAGATTGAGATATATTTTTGCCATTTCATCGTATTAATATCTCAAACATCACATATTTTCAGTTGTGTCACTTTTCGAATAAATGTGCGATATGATACAATTGAATGATTTGATAAATACAGTACATCATTTACTAGAAAATAATGATAGGAAGTCTACTTATTAATGATGTTATTGATGTTAAATGATAAAACCAAACTGAATGCAAACAAAAGTAATAAAAGTATTAAAACAACTTCTATTTTTAATTCTAATTTCGTACCCAGGGCATGGGCCCCGGGTGCCCATGTGATAGTCAGGGACTGCTAATAGGCATGTAATGTAAACAAATAATCTTGGGGGTTTTATTATTATTGTTATTCAGACTAAATAAATCGACTTCTCATTAATGATAATTTATAAATAATCAAAATCAACACAAATCTGCATACATTTAATTCATTTACATGTCTAACAAATACAAGCATTTATATAATATACAATGGTTGGGGTATCATAGGTGAGATTTTTTCCAACAGAGAGAAAATATGCCAGGACCCGGACTCGAACCTGGGTACTTTGGTTTGCCGTAACCACGCTCGCCCTATTGAGCTACCCCGACGATATCCTAGCTGGCATATTTCACTCTTATCTGTTATACAAGGCTGCGAACTGCAGCGCTAATTTCATTCATCCGAGCTATAACTATAGCATTTTACATGATGAATCTGAAATTGTCCAACAGGTTAGAGTGAAATATGCCAGCCTGGATAGCATCGGGATATCTCAGTAGGGAGAGCATTGGTACAGCAAACCAAAGTACCCAGGTTCGAGTCCTGGTCCCAGCATATTTTATCTCTGTTGGAAGAAATCTCAACTATGATACTCCAACTATTGGATATAATTTACCTAGTTGAATATGATTTCATCTGCTCATTATGACATTAATATAATATTTTAATTCATTAATAGAAAATATAACTTACCACAAGCTACTACGCTACATTCAACAAAATAGCGACTTGACGCAATGTGGCAGATAGCAAATACTTTAATTAAAAGACTACGTTCGATTTGTCTTTTTTCATGCTGCCATCTATTTTGTCAACACAGTTTTATAGAGAATTTTTTCAATAGTATTTTATGTGTTGCAATTTCAAACGGAACTTAGTTACGTCTGTTTCTTAATAGAACTCTTCTTAAAATAGTAAGTGTTAAATTACATTTTTAAACAGTCCGATAGAAAACGAAATCACACAGAACCTAATATTACACTCCCAGCTTAATAGCAAAACCCCCTCAGAAATTAAAGAATATCATTTGCAGTAAAACTGGCCCAATTAATTTTGAGAATCATTCAGTATATAAAATACCTTTTACTAAAGAAGACAGATCAAAGAATTACTGAACTGGCATGACCAGCAGGAAATTAAGTTACAGAAAAAAGGAGCATATAGCTGATAATAAGTATAAAAGAAAAACAACAGCCCTGGCAAGATTATATCCAGAAGAAACCATTCAAATTCATTTTAATGAAAGTAAAATAATTTTTCCCTCCAATCTATACTATCCCTTCATAATAAGAGAAACCATAGAGATAGTAACAGGCAAAAATACAATTTGTAATAATGAGTAATTTAACTTACCAAATTGGGGCTCAAGTTACTCCATGGTTACAAATATGGAAATAAACAACCAAGTAAAAATTAAAAATAATGTGCATAATTTAAAAAAGTACATGAATATAAAATGATAGCATTTCAAATAATAACTTCAAAGACCATGCAATTATAGAATATTCTCATTTGTTTTTGATAATGTCTTGGAGCCAAAACATGTGAACAATCTAATAAAAGTTATTTCACTGCATATTATGTTTAGTTTACACCTTTTAGCATTTAAAAGAAATACATCAATGATTATTTTTTTTCTTTTCTGAAATGGTATGAAACTGGCATTTTAAATTCTTAAAGAGAATATTTGTATTTTGAATTAATCAATAACCAAAATGAAACTAAGACTCAACTTGAGTTATTGTAAAAATATTCATTTCTAATGACAATACTGAAAATAAATTCCGTATGGTAAAACCAATTTTTATCATAATAAAATAACAATTTTAGCTACAAAGGATTGAAGTGTACTGATGCAGGGAAAAAGCAAAATTTTGGTATAGTTATTTGGTCTGAGTCACCTGCATAAACTACATATGCATGTACTTAAAACAAAATTGGCCCCTGACAGCGCCATTTAAGCTCAGGTACTGATACAACCATTTCTTAGTCTTCCTCAATGGTGAACACAAGTTTCAGAAATAGCCATCTTAATGTGTTCTTTCAGATTTAAAAATTACGTACTGTATACATAATACTTTTCATGACAAATTTATAATATGTTGGATGCCTATATCAAAAACTAAAATATTAAGCACATTTAACAATTTATGCATTAAAATGTTTATAAACAAAAGATTTCGTTTTCCGCAATTTAAATTTAATAACTGCATAAAGGCATTATTAATAACCAATCACTATATCATGAAGATTTCATTTTGCATAATTTAAATTTAATAACAGCCTGAATGCTTTATTAATCACTAATCTCTACATCATAAATCAATATTTTCTCTTTTAAATAAATAATAAATTACCATATTATATTCTTTAAGAGAATCCTTCATTTCTGATTTCACAAATGAAAAATTTGTTTTATATGACTATGCATGTTTAAATATAATTTTGAGTTGCAAAAATCTTTACTGCAAACACAATAAAGAAAAAAGATTTTCTTTGGGCATAAACATGATGGATAAAACGAAATGTGTGAAAATAACAAAAAAAATGTCTTACACCTAGGATTAGACAGAATAATGGTTATTTAAATCAAACTTCACAAATCAAAGTGATTTCTGATTTCACAAATGATAAATTTCTTTTAATATGACTACGCATGCTTAAATTTAAATTTGAGTTGCAAAAATCTTTACTGCAAACACAATAAAGAAAAAAGGTTTTCTTTAGACATAAACATGATGGATAAAATGAAATGTGTGAAAATAACAAAAAAATGTCTTACACCTAGGATTAGACAGAATAATGGTTATTTAAATCAAACTTCACAAATGAAAGTGCTTCCTAGAACACGCATACACAGGTGGCAACTTAAATGAGATTTTACAAAAATCTCTTTGTTACACATTTCACAAGAAAAAGTCTCTGTGAATGACTTACATAAAAGAGAGCATTTAAATGAGATCTTTGAGAATACCCTCTCTTGCACACATCTCAAGAGAAAAGTTCCTCTTTAGTATGAATTCGCAGGTGTCTACTTAAATTAGATTTCTGCGAAAATCCTTTGTTACACACTTCACAACAGAAAGGTTTTTCAACAGTATGAAAACACAGGTGGGCATTTAAATGAGATTTGTGAGAAAATCCTTTATTACACACCTCACAAGAGAAAGGTTTTTCCTTCGTATGAATACGCAGGTGAGTATTTAAATGAGGTTTTTGGGAAAATCTTTTGTTACATATCTCACAAGAGAATGGTTTCTCTTCAGTATGAACTCGCAGGTGAACGTTCAAATTAGATTTGTCAGAAAATCCTTTGCTACACACTTTACAAGAAAAAGGCTTCTCATCAGTATGAATTTTCAGGTGGACATTCAAATAAGATTTGCGAGAAAACACTTTGTTACACACCTCACAAGAGAAAGGTTTACCTTCAGTGTGAATTTGTAGATGTCTATTTAAATTAGATTTACGAGAAAATCCTGTGTTGCATACATCACAAGAAAAAGGTTTTTCTTTAGTGTGAACACGACAATGTTGATATAAATGAGACTTATTAGAAAATCCTTTGTTGCACAGTTCACATCTGAATAACTTCTCTCTGATTTGAGCATAATGATGCTTATCTAAATTAAACATCACAGAAAACCTTTTGTTACACACCGTATAAGTGAAAACATTCTGTGGGGCGTGAATACAAATAGCTCCTTCAAATTAGATTTGTCATAAAGTCTTCAATTGTAGATCTCATAAGTGAAATAGTTTTTCCTTACTACCAGCACGATGGTGCATTTTTAAATAAGATTTCTGATCAAATATTTTACCAGAAAACCTAGTAATGAATTGCTTAAAGCAAAGTACAAAAACAAATTATATTTGTAAATAATCTGTTTTTTTTAACTTCTCACATATAAAAGAAGTATTTAACTATTATAACCAACTTGCTTTCTACTTACTGTCAGAAGAAGTAAATGTGAGATATTGGGTGATTTTCTATGCATAATTCTATAAATGAACAGTAAAGAGTTAATACCTCACAATTCAGTCTTTAAAAATAATTTGTGTTCAGAAGTGTTTTCATTGCATGTTCAGAATATATTTCATAAACATCAGCACCTACAATATAAATAAAAACATAGGCACTAAATTAAAAATAATCGTGAAATAAGTTATAAATACTTAGTATATTTTATTGCATTGGCTATAACTGAATTTAAGTGTTATATGTGAAAATACTTTTACAAAAAATATATATTTACCAATTTATTTAAATCTGCAAATTAAAATTTTAATGGTTTTAAATTGACAATTTAAATAAAATGGTACTTGTTTACTCTGAAACAGAATCTGTTGCCGAACTATCTGATTTAATTCCAACAATGCATAGACTTTCCCACCAGCAGAACCTGCTCTTTCTAGAGCTGGGAGAAATTCTATTATATACATCTAGACCAACATATGATCTTAAAAGACCTGACCATTCGCCGATTTTCTGCGTGCTAGTTTCGGAATGCGGCGTTTGGCGTCTCGTGGTCAGCACTAGAACAACAAACTGATGTGATTTTTTATCATTCTGGTTGCTATATCCTTACAAATATGAGGTGTTGTGTCTCTTTCTGTAGTATTGACAGTCGGGCAGACCATTTTGACCCTGATGATAATAAAATTTCGATGCATTATTTTCCAAAAGAGGAAAAAATTAAAAACTTTTATTGAGATGACGTTTTAAATTAATCGAGTATTTAAATTAATCGAATATCTTAATCGAGCTCTTACATCGCATCTAGTAGTTTACTAATCAGATATTCTTTTTACACAATATGAAAATTTTATTAATAAATAAACACTTTTTTGCGATGAGACTTTAATTCTCGACTTTAAATATGTTCTTTTCACCAGTTTCATCCATCCTGAATAGAAATATATGCTAAAAATATTAATAAACAGAAAACATTACTAACGTATTCAAAGGGAAACACTCGGAATGTTGTTCTATTATTCTGCCAGCAGACGACGGAGAAACGGGCACGTTTTTATGAATGGAAAGGCGGCGAATGGTCAGGTCTTTAGGATCGTATGTTGGTCTAGATATACATACATATTACCAGGGCTACACTAGATACCGGTCTGGCTCATTCATTATCATGACGTCACAAATGGTGGTTGGCCGCGACCAGCGATTGGTACAAAGCCAAACAACATAACGAAAGACCTACTAGCGTTTGGCACAAAACAATGGGCGCGTCGCTTTGTACCAATCGCTGGTAGCGGCTAGCCACCATTTGTGATGTCATCATAATGAATGAGCCAGCCCTGTATATAGTGTAGCCTTGATATTATGAAAGATGATGCATTTAAACATGCATAATAGACAAATATTATATCTAGGAGATGATGTATAGAGCACAGCCATCCGTTTTAAGTACATATTATGTCAGATATGGATATTACAGTAATTAGCGCTCTCGAAATGAAGAATTTAAACTGTTCTAGTCAGTGTTGAAAGCAGACAATATACTTTGGAAGAGAATTTTGCAGATCTGGAAGGAATAACATGGTGTTCCTTAGTGATTGAGGCAGGTAGGTGGTATTTACACTTTTAAATCATTACCAAATGTGAAATCTAAAATCTTTCAGTGAGAATTTATACACCCTAGAGGGATTTTGATATATGTAGTATTATGTTTCTTTGAGGGAAGAGGGGAGTTGAGGTGGTAGCTGCCACTTCATGGAATTTGATATTTCTGAAAATATATCAGTCATCACAGGCCAGACTAAAAAAAAAATTTAAGGAATATCGTGTCAGATTTGACTAAAATAAAAACATTAGTATTAAATAAATACTTTAATCAAAAATTAATAATTATCAAGAACCTTTGCTACAGTTTTGTTAGTAAAACGTTCTCAAAGTAAGACATATTTATCATTAATGAGTATTTTGGCTAATTTTAAGAAGATATGCGAGAATAAACCTGTATCAATTGCATCTTAGCTGTGTTCAACCCGATGAAAAGAAAACTTGCCCCTACCTCCTCCCAAGAAATTTTTGAAATTGCACTTCTAAATGTTTCTCCTCATTAATAAATATTAATAATAATTAATAAATATTATAAGAAATGCGTCCTCAATACTTATATGTTTAAAATTCAGGCAAACACATTCCGTTTGTAAGAAGTGAGTACATTATGTGTTTGCTATTTAAATCATCTGGTTTAAATATTTCATATTTAACTGCTATTTACATATTTTATAATTAACGTATGAACATCTATACTACAAACTAAGTAAATAAACAAACAGCTGTTTGTTTATTTACTTAGTTTGTTTAGTTTATTTACTTTGGTGAGTTATAAAATGAAAAAAACTGCTTTTACCCCTCAATCTCCTTTAGAAACAGAGTAAAGCTTAATATGTGTCAATAATTATATTAATAAGAATTATTGAACTTAAATAAAAATTTAATGATGCTTTTTATGTTTAAAAATAATCACTAATTACCAAAATCTGAAATGACTATTTTAGTATAAAAACAAAATTAAAGGCATTTTTAATGCATTATATATTATTTAATAAATCTCTGTTACATTTGAAAATCATGACTATTCTAAACAGATAATTAACTTCTAATTAAGCTCTAAAAGCAATTATTAAACATTTAAATAAGATTAGCCATGCGTTAATTATTCACACAATCCTCCCGTCTTTGAAAATATAGAAAAACAAATTGCTGTCGTAGAAAAAATAGAGCACTTCAAAAGTCCTGAGAAAAGAGTAATAAACCACTATTTATGACAACCATGCTGAGAGATATAACTGAAACATATTTTTAATTAAATAATAATAACAAAAATCTCACACACTTAGTTTTTTTATTAAGATTTATACATATGGATGAAAAATTCGGAAGATAACCAAATACTTAGAACTGAAATGGAAGTTTGACAGGTGAAGTCTAGTTGAAGTGATTTTGTTATGTTTAAAGTGGTAATTCTGTCTATTTACAATATTGATGACACTATATTGATGTGACAAGTTCTTTCTAATAAAAATAATATTCCTAAAGAACAAAGATTGCAGAATCAGCATGAATACTAAAGAAAATTTGGAAGTTTTAGAGGTAGCAAGCATAAAAAGGTGAATTTTCGCGAGTGAGTATAATATGAGGCTGTACCTGATTTGTTATTATCAAACAATCTAACTGATAAGTGATAAAATAAAGTTGCAAAAATGACATGTTCAAAGATCACAATTAATAGAAAAATTAAGATAACGCACAAAACATTGCACAAAAACTAGGAGTAAATGGAAAAGTTTAAGGAAAGAATCAAAATAAAAGAAAGCCACCTTCTGTTTTGAAATGCATTCAGATGTACCAGAGCTAGCGCAAAAAAGTGAAGTATCTTGTTCAACTAATACATGAACTGTTGTTCTTGTATGCTTTTTGAAGTGGTAAGCAAACATTTTTAACAGTTCTATAACTGAAATAAATAATTCAGTGATTAACTGAAGTGAAAATTATAAGATAGATTATAAATAACTATGTAGTTGAAGAACACAAATATATTGCCTTTTCAAAACTGGAAAGGTATTTATGAAAAAAAGAGTGTTTCAAGAAAATTTAAAAAAAATAAAGGACTTATTGTATACAGGATGTTTCATATTTATTAGTACAAACATTTAGAAGTGCTAATACATGCCAAAACAAACATTGTTTACATAGAAAAACAAGAACACAATCCACTTAATGAGACAAAATTACCCCCAGAATGTCTCACTCCAACCCAAACCCGGATATTCATTCATTATTTTATTAATAATGGGGATTTTAGTGAAATTTTCAACAGACTAATTTTTCTTTGTGTGAAATGGTATGATATTATCAGAAGAGTGAATATCTACCGAAATAAATCAATTATATCAATTTCAAAATTCATTTAAAAAACAAATTTCCAAAAATATTATTGAATAAATAATCAAAAAGATAAAACAATCTGTGCTAACTTGTCATCATAAGAATGGAAATTTCAGAATTCCTGTTCTGATGACGACAATTTCAAAATTTCACTGTCGTTATAACAGACTTAAAATTTGCTTAAAAAAATAAACTTTCAAAATTATTATTGAATAAATAATCAAAAAGATAAAAAAAAATCTGAGCTACCATGTCTTTGCAAGAACATTAATTTAAGAATGAAGCACTAGCAGCAGATCGTTATAACATTAACTTTAAAATTCTTTTAAAAAATAAACTTTAAAAATTATAACTCAATAAAGAATTAAAGAAATTAAAAAATCTGCACAATTGGTTCATCGTAAAATGGGAATCTCAAAATCCTGCACTAATGAAGGATCGTTATGACAGAGACTTTAACATTCATTTAAAAAATAAACTTCCAAAATTTTTATTGAATAAATAAGCAAAAAGATTAAAAAAAATCTGAGCTATCAGCTTGTAATAAGAACATGAATTTCACAATCAAGCACTAATGATGGATCGTTATAACAGAAAATTTAAAATTCATTTAAGAAATAAAATTTAAAAATTACAATTCAATAAAAAAATCAAAAGATTAAAAAAAATATCTTCACAATTGAGTTGTCATAAGAACGAGAATTTAAAAATCATGCACTAACAGGGGATTGTTATAACAGAGACTTTAAAATTCATTTAAAAAATAAACTTCCTAAATTGTATTATTCTATAAAAAATATAAAAAGATTTAAAAAATCTATGCTGTTGGGTCATTGTAAGAAGGGAATTTTAAAATCATACACAAACAGGGGATTGTTATAACACAGACTTTAAAATTCTTTAAAAAGTTAAACTTCCTAAATTGTATTATTCTATAAAAAAAAATAAAGATTTAAAAAAATCTGTGCTGTTGGGTCATTGTAAGAACAGAATTTAAAAAATCATACACTAACAGGGGATTGTTATAACAGAGACTTTAAAATTCTTTAAACAATAAACTTCCCAAAATTGTATTATTCTATAAGAAATAAAATATGATTTTAAAAAATCTGTGCTGTTGGGTCATCGTAAGAACGGAATTTTAGAATCATACACTAACAGAGGATTGTTATAACAAAGACTTTAAAAAATAAACTTTCAAAATAATTATTCAGTAAAAAAATCAAAAGTATTAAAAAAAATGTGGTACTGTGTCATCTCAAGATTGGGAATTTCAAAGTCCCACTTTAGCAGGAGATCATTATAACAAAATTTGAAACAAACAGTGACAACATACCATATTTTTCTGCCTGTTATCTGCAGATTATGTGCTAAAAAAGTTCCAATTTTTTGCTGCGTATTATAGGCCGGTGCAGATAATCTAAGGTTATTTTTTTAGTACTAACAATTGGAATAATCTTGAGAGAAACTAATGTTTCTCACATACAACAACCGACAGTGCCAGCGGACCATTACTGCTGTATGGTATGTTTAATGATTCGTTGCATAATTAAGGCCTACAATATGGGAAATGTTTCCCCAAAACACATGACTGACATCAGAAGGGTCGTTACAAATCTCCTGCAGGTGGTGCTGAAATCAATAATAATGGCGAATAATTCCAGTTACTTACCTTATTGTGATTCGCTGAACAGTTTGTTTACCTTCGCTCAATGTATTGCGATTCGCTCAACATAACTGAAATAAACATTTAGAACATCTGCCACCAGTTAGCATACCGGGGACATACCCAGGGAGCACCAGATTTGCTGAAATTTACGAAATCACGTGCAAACAAATTTGTTACCATTTTCTCTGAAAGAGTACATTTTGATTTGCGATGTCTTGCAAGCAAAAACGTATTAGTTATACAAATGAATTAAAAGAAAAATCATCAATAAAGCTGAAAAAGTTGGAAATAGAGAGGCAGGGCAATTATTTAATGTTGAGGAATCAAATGTGCGATTATTGTGAAAAAATAAGCCTAATATCCAAATTTCGGAATAAAAGGGCGAACAGATCGGCATGGATATCCATTATGGCTGGAACTGGAAGAAGAAATTTATCAATGAATTTTGGCTGAAAGAGGAAATGGAGCTACAGTCTCTACAACAAAAATTAGACTGAAAGCTCGTCGTTTGGCCCATAAAAAAAATATTGATAATTTTCAAGGAGGACTCACGCAGTGTTATCGGTTTATGAAAAGGAAAAGTCTTGCCACAAGAAATCGTACTACAGTTGGTCAAAAAATTTGACATCTGATTGGAAAACGAACTTTATCCATGTTTATAATACAGGGTTATTCTAAATGATGAACCCATTTTCAAAAAATCGTATTTATTAAAGTACAAATCCAATATGAACAATCTTTATACCAATGAAAAGAGGAAGTTTCAAAGTTTTTTTAAGACATTATAAATGTTCAATGTGTCCACTATTTGCTGCACAGCAAACATCTATGCGATAGCCAAACTTGTCCCACACATGAGACAGCGTATCTGCTGCTACTGAGTGCATGACTTCAGGAAGCTGTGTACGTCTCGCCGCTTCTAATAACTCTGAACGATCTGCGGAACCATATCACTGCTAACGTGCACTTAGTAACAGCAGATATGCTTTCTCATGTTTGCGACGAGTTTGGCTATCGCATAGATGTTTGCTGTGTGTTCATTTTGGATTTGTACTTTAATAAATACATTTTTTTGAAAATGGGTCCATCATTTAGAATAACCCTGTATTATAAACATGGATAAAGTTCTGATGTACTTTGACTGTCTGCTAAGTCAAACAGTCAATTCCAAAGGAGGAAACTCTATTCCAATTAATACAACCAGTCAGGAAAAACTGCCTTTACTGTTGTTTTAAATTGTGCAGCCAATGGCATGAAATTTCCCCTCATGATTATATTCAAAAGAAAGACGATTCCCAAAGAGTATTTCCCGAAAGGTGTAGAAGTACGAGAAAATATAAAAGGACGGATGAACGAGGATGAGATGTTTGCACCGATGAATTCTGTATGGAGAAAAGGAAAAGGAAGCTTTTCTAAACCTAAAGCTATGCTATATTTATTTTATAATGGACTCTATGAAAGCGCATATAACAGATAGTGTGTTAAGGGCACTTAAAGCAGCATCAGCTAAAGTTGCTATAATTCTAGGAGGTTTGACAAAAAACTCCAACTGTTAGATAGAGGAATTAACAGATATTTTAAGAGTAAAACTAAAAATATATGGGAAAAATGGATGACAGATGAAAATCACAGTTTTACAAAAGTGGTACAATGTGCCGAGATTCATATGCAGAAGTGTGTGATTGTGTTAAGAAGGCATGGGATGACGTCACGAAAGAAACTATTAAAATATCTTTTCAATAGGCGAAGATAATAGATGTAAATATCAATAACTGTGACTCTGCTTCTGACTCTTTTAAAAAATAATGACGAAGATGCTAAATTATTAGATGAAGAAATTTGAAATTTATTTTATTCAGTGTCTAATGATTCTGATTTTTGAGGTTTTAAATACATTTTTTTTAAAAGTTTAATTGTGTCTTCAAGTGTGCTTCATATTTATTTTTCATTTCTATTATATTAAAGAATATTTCAGGTAAATGATTTTTAAATAATAAATGAAAGGTAAAAATTTAAAAATATGACTATAGTATTTATTAATACCAAAAATATAAAATGTAATTCAAAATGTATTTCTCATTTTTCTTAAATTTTTTGTAATATTTGTTTATTTAAAAAAAAAAAATCTTGTTGAATTGCATATCTACTTAAAATTTTCCATTTCTGTTTATAAATATTGAATTATTTTATGCATTGGGGGGAAGAAAAAAAAATCACTAGCATTACGTAGTTTAGTGTTGCCATCTATTGACCAGATTTGAAATTTCTATAAACAGTGCAGGTAATAGGGCAACATTTATTTTAAATAGCGAAAAAATATGGTATAATATGGTGTAATATGGTAAGATATTTAAAAATCTCTATTATCCCGTCGACCACTTTTCATAATAAAAAACAATCGCCAAACTGTAAGATTAAATGCTAAAAATGCAGTCCATATTTACTTGATGTCAGAAGCATTATACATGTTTGTTATGTCATCAAGTTGTTCTTAATTCGACATTTGCGTGTATTTAATAATAGAGAATAATATATATAGAATATTTGAAAGAATATTTGACAATAGAGAAGTACCAAAAATATGTATCGAAATTCCATGAATTTAGATTTTAAATGTAAAACTTTAATTTATACAACCATAACCATAAATACTGAATCAATTTCAAGAAAATATTTTTAAATGAAAAAAAGATGAAAATCAAAATTGTGCAACATTTTTTTAATAAAAATCCACATGGCCAGTGCTAAAATCAGATCCCCAATTCGATGCATGACTGTATTAAGTATTTTAATTAACAATTCTAATAACATAAAAATAAAATATATATATTAAAATATTACCAAAGCTTGTAAAAAACTAATTTTTTACCAAAAGAATGCATAAAAATATAAACTGAAAGTCGATGAATTTGGATTTTAAATATGAAACTTCATTATCATTTCTTCAACTTCAACCATAAATACTGAATCAATTTCAGGAAAATATTCTTAAATGAAAAAAAGATGAAAACAGAATTGTGCTAAAATTTTTTAAATAAAAATCCACATGGCAAGCGCTAAAATCAGATGCCCAATTCGATGCATGACTCTAGTATAATTTTAATTAGTTACATAATAATAAAAAATATATATTAAAATATTACCAAAGCTTGTAAAAAACTAATTTTTCATCAAAAGAATGCATAAAAATATAAATTGAAAGTCGTTGAATTTGCATTTTAAATATGAAACTTCATTATCATCTTTTCAACTTCAACCATAAATACTGAATCAATTTCAGGAAAATAGTGTTTATTGAAAAAAAAAAAATCCCTGCAGATCACGGCCAAAATGGGATACATGAAACAATGCAGGACTCTACTTTAAAATATTTTAATTAATGACAAAATAATAAAAAATAAAAAATATATAATAAAATATTATCCAAACATGTGAAAAATAAATTTTTTACTGAAAGAACGCATAAAAATATGAACTGAAATTCGATAAATTCGAAGTTTAAATTAAAAAAAAAATATTTTTTTTCAAGCTATAAATACTGAATCAATTAAAAAAAAAAAAAAAAAAAAAAAACTCAATTGCACAAAGGGAAAAAAACGGCCAAATTGAGATACCTAAGTCGATACAGGACTCTACATTAAAGTGTTTTCATTATTAATTTTTCATCAAAAGACTGCATTAGGATATAAACTGAAATCAGATGAATTTAGGTTTAAAGTATGAATTTTTTATTTTCATTTTCTACATAAATGCTTAATCAATTAAAAAAAAATATTCTATTTACCAAATAATAATAATAATAACAATACATACCAAGCTTTACTTAAATCAGATTTTTCGTAAATCATCTTGTTCTTAAATTGCTTTTTTAATAAATCGGATAGAATGACTGGATAGCGTTGCGGCTTGCAGTGTTTCATTTAAATCGATTTAACCTCAGATTGCCAGGTATGCGGTAGATAAATCGATGTAAATAAAAATCATTTTTCAGATGAAGCTGTAAATCTATTTTTTGTCTTAAATCAACTTAATTGAATCGGAATTCCTATATTAGCTTTAAACCGATTTAGTTAAATCTGATTTCCGATAGCTTAAATCGATTTAAGCAAATAGCATCGATTTAAGACAATAACATATAATAGAAACATTTTATTTCAAAATGAAAGCCTCGTATATATTTTTATATACACAAAAATATAAACTTATGTTGTATAAGATCTCAAAATCTTTTCATATCATTTAGAATTTGTAAAAATGTACCATTAGTTGTTCAATTGATCAATAGTTGTTTTCAATTCAAATGATGCCAATTGAAACAAGATTTGGTGAGTTATCACTGGCGCCCAGCTAACATAAAAGTACCAAAAAAATCTGTCAAAAAACTAAATGTAATTTAAAGAAAACAAAAAATCAAAATGTATACGTTATTGCAAAACAATTGAAAAAATGCATTTTATGCACATAGAATTGACATTTTAAAATTACTGTAAATATGTCATTAATATAGAATAAAGTTGCAATAAAACAGTAATAACAAAATACATTAAATAGATAATATATCATACTTTTAAATATAAGTTAACTTAAAACGAAATTGTTCTTAAATGATGATCATTAGGCCTAACCCAACTAAGCAAGCAACTCGCAACTTTCTTTTAATTATTAATATTTCTCGGTTATAATAGGAATAGAAAAATAAATAAAGTAAATTAGACTCAGAGATTTTCCTTTAACAGTGGAAATTGTAAAAATACCACGTAAAAGTTGCGATATAATGCGCAGACAGAAAATTATGTAAAAAGGTAAGTAATGCCATTTTACAAATAATTTCCAGGTAGATGCGATGATATTAAAACACTTTTCGATCCATGTTCGATTTATAATCACTCATGCTGCCCTCTATATTCGTAGCAATATGTTAGTAACTGTGTTTTGTGTGTTGTACATTATATGGAATTTAATTACACAAAAAGACTGGCTTTTGCCTCTCACGAAAGACTGAGTAGCTTCTCAATTAATTTTATCAAAAATTGGTGTTTTAAAGATTAATATAATTTGATAATTATTTAAGTTACAATTTTTAAGAGATTTCAAAATAAAGAAATTACGCTGGAACTTAGCACATAGAAGAAACAAAAACCTTTGCGGAGAGTGTTACTTAAAGATAAAGTATCCATTGTTAAAAATTTTGACTTCATCTAAGTTCCGTTATAAAATTAAAATTAATAAAACATACTACAGACAAGTAAAATATGTTATATATTTTGCATTAATTCTGTTCTCTTTTTTTTCACGATATAATTTTAAAAAAATCTTAACTGTCAATATTTTAAGCAAGCACGGATCCAAGGACATTTCTGTAAAATAATACTTTTTTAAATATAATTGTACATAAAAGGTGTTTTGATATATATTTTTTCTCCGTTAAGAGTGCTAATCTTATTGATATATTCACAGAATTATTTTTACACAGAAACACATGAAAAATTGCAGTTATAGTTTAAGCATAAAAAATCGAACAACGTTTTATATTTTTCTATAAATGTCGTACATCTTGAATTGTATCCGATTGCAACCTCAAGGCGACATTTCCATGACTGTTGAGCCTCAAAGTCGGCTTAAAATGTAAACTTTGGTAACATTTTCTGCAAAATAAAATAAATAAAAATGATGACTCCTATTTCTTGGCATCTGAATAGAACATAGAACCTACAAATTTTATACATTTACCAAGGATGCTATGGCTCAAGGAATTTTTCAGAGAAAATGGCAATAATTTCCTATTGAAATTTTCGCCTAATCGCACGATCAAATATGGCGAGTTTTTTAATAAAAAATTACTGGTATTTTCCCTGAAAAAAAATCTGACCAGTAGCAACCCGGATTTACGAATATACTGCAAATTTCATGCAATTAGGAATAAAAATGAATTCTGGTTATGTTAGAAAATAGCCAATTTGGACTTAAGATACAAAAATTGTCATGAAGACATGTGAACCCCCCTCCCCCTTCCTCCAAAATAGACATGACCCCCCCTCTAAATGGAAGGCTGTATCCGCCCCTGATTTTAAGGAGCTGCCTATGATGCAGTTAGTGTTGAATTCATACACTTTTTCCCGGGGGGGGGGTGGACACTGTATAGTTCCAGAGGGGAAGTTGAACTTTTTAACCACCATTAAAAGCATAAAATCTCAAATCTTCCAGGGGGGGGGGGGCGGTGGGCATTTCAATGCTCCAGGGGGGGAATGTCCTTCCCGGGCCAACCCCTGAAATCAACACTGGATACAATAAATTAATTCCTAATAGCTCGTTTATAAAAACAGTAATAATTCTTGATCTAAACATAAATTTTGCATTGTTACTGAAATTAAAACAGAAAAATAGCACTAAACTGAAATTAATTTGAATCACTTCGGATTGGCAAAATTTTGGCTACAGTGATCAATACTCAATGTAACTAACATATATTCAAAACAATTTTTGCTTAATTTAATGCATACTTGAAAATAAAATAAAATTAAAACCAATTTTTTAGTTGTCGATTTGATTAATTTGAGGGGATTCAGAGTAACATTTGAACTTTTTTTATTTGAGTATTTTGCAATATCTTATTGACATATGTTTGGGTTTTTTTATAAAAGAAAATGATTTAATAAATGAACTAGTCGGATGTGCTAATCCCAAAACTTTCTTCTATCTCAGTCATGTTAATACTTCAAAATTCGCTATCACATCGCCAATAAAATCAATATTTTTCATCATTCTGTTGTACGTCAGCTGCCTGCGAATCATCGGGTTACCGGGATGCAATCCACTGATGTATACTAAACTACGAAAAGTACTTCTGGCCTGAACCGACAGGAACAGATAGCCTCCCTATTCATTGGTTTTACGATTTCAGCTAATTTTACTGGAAAACACGAAAGTAAAATTGTGGAACCAAAATAAAAAAGATTCAGTCCCAGTTCTCGTCAACATTGAATTTGAATGAGAATATCGCCAAATTAGTCCTCTACAGCCAAGTTCACTTCATTTATGGCAACTTATTTTGGTCGCTAAATTTGGCGATAATCTGCCAACTGTCGCCAAGTTTGGCGAGAATTTGATGTTGGCGAATATAAATATATAGTGATAAGCATATAATAGGATTAATGGTTACAACAATGAAAGAAAATTTGCCGAAAGCATGTTAACTAAAACTCATAAATTAAATCCGTTTATGGATGAATTCTGCTGTTTTGTTTGAAAATGTCAGCCACCCTAAAATTTCAAACCGCTCTATCTCAGCCATTTTTTAAGATGAGTTTTAAATCCGAGCAAAACAAAAATTGCTCCGGATTCTCCGGATCAAGGCCGAACATTTAAAGAAAAAAAGTTTTAGGATTTCTAATTTTTTTTATTTGCACATCATTTTGAATTTTAAATCTTTAAATGGCTATCACAGCGCCCCCTTTCGTCGAAATATCCCCAAATTCTAATAGAACCTGCTTGTCATAGCCAAAAATATAGAAAAAAAGATTGGTTCAGTTTGAAGCATAACATCATACACTTTTAGATGGTACAATAGTGAAAATGGAACAAAAATATCGATTACAGCGTCCCCTTTCTTCGAAATATCCCAAAATTCTGATAGAACCTGCTTGCCATAGCCAAAAACATAGAAAAAAATCTTGGTTCGATTTGAAGCATAACATCATACACTTTTAGATGGTACAATGAAGACACACAGACGGACGGACGGACAGACAGACAGACAGACATTTTGTAAAAACATGTTTTTCGGAATCTCTCAGGCTCGGACTGGCCCGCCGGCCCATCGGCCCGAGGGCCGGTGCGCCCTCAGGCAGGGAAATTTTTGCGCCCCTAAGCCGCTCCAATATTTTTCCACACACATATATTCTGAGATTAGTGTACTAAATTTCGAGAAATTGCTTAGGAATAATCATCAACTAATAGACAGATAGCAAAAGAGAGGGATTTTTATTATCATAAAGAAATTGAAGATACATCGAAAGAATTTCCAGAATCGGAAGCCAAAGCAGCCGTGTTTACATACGATTGAGGATAAAAAACGGGCACCTAGGGAGAGTTTTAATAGCCCTGGCTACTAAAGCTCATGCCCATGTGCTACTTCCGCACCTTGAGAGAGATTTTTTTTCATCGATTCTTAGGATGATATTTTTTAGGTATTGATCTCAGATCAAATATTTTGCATACCCTCCATTTTAGTACCCCGGGGACCTTGCGCCCTTTTAAAGCCGTCCCTGAAATGATCTATAATTGAAACCATGCTTTTCAAAAAACAACTTTATAAAAGAAAGAGATAAATATTAGAAGGCAAAACGTTTTGTGCGGATTTTGTTGTTCACGGGAAAACATAACTTTTCGAGGAATAAATACAACATCGATGACACTTCTGAATTGCAATTCTGCAAGCTGGGATCGCACGGCCAGTGTTTTTCCATTCAAAATACTTACCAAAATTTTTGGTTAGCTGTATTTAATGACTGCCTTTACGTAAGTAAATAACTATTCGAAAATTATGGTATTTATTTAATCATGAAAAAATCGATCATAAAATAAAGCGATGGTTACTATTCAGAAAGGTAGGTTTTGTAGGTTTTTTGAATTATAAAACGCTGGCAGCAAAATCCTGTCGCTTGCAGGATAACAATCCCCGGAGGATTTCTTTCAATTATGGAAATTTAATTTCCCTTTATCTCTAACTATGATAAGAAATTTGCAAATCCATGGGGAAAATGTGGTGAGAAAAGTAAATTTACTCAATTATTTTAGCGATTATTTATTCGCTATTTTTGATGTCATTTTTTAGTAGAAACCTTTTAATAGTGTGATAACAATTCAGTATTTTAAAGATGCATAAAGTCAATTTTAAGCACACAAAGTGCCTCTTCCTCCTCCTACCTCTCCTTATCCCAAATACTGCAAGTGTAATATTTTCACAAGCAAGTGTTATTTCCCCGTTCAAATACTCCGACATTCAAATGCTGCTAGAATATGTGGTACTTTTTCAAAAGAAAAAATCAAGCATGAGTTTTAGTTTCAAAATTTCTATTTCTATACTGAAAGTACATTTTTGTTCTCGATGTAAATATTTTTTGAACGATATTTACATAATTAATCTTTATTTTGTATGTGTGATGAGGCAGACACCGTCAGAGACCAAATTTAAAGATGCTACTTTACTAATGAAAAAAAAAGCTGTAGTAAATAAACAGCATTTGCTGTCAGATTATATAAGAAATTGCATCTATACAATGTTTATAACTGACTTGATAACAAATTCATATTATGTCAAATAAATATATATTTTTTAAATAGAGGTTGGAGCTCTCACCACTGATATTCTAGCATTTTAGTACTCATAAAAGTAAAATTTATTTGCACAATAGTTTTAGAGATATTTGCTTAAATACAAATGAAAAATGAGGAAGCATTTCTGAAACCAAGGAAACCAAATTAGAAGCAATTTTAATAGGTAATTCTAGAAGCATAATAAATTTTTGCATAAAAAATGAACAAATTAGTTGAAGTTTCTAATTAAAATAGGATCAATTATTTGCCTATTTTAATATTATTATTAGCGCAATTTTGACATCAAACATAACTGTTTGTCGAATGGGAACTCATATCTTTAGACCGACGATCAGCTAACCGGTGGCTCAGTTATTGGAAGCAGCCAAACTCAATCGTTGGCCAACGAAACTGGAAAACAATGGACTAATGATATCCAACAATTCTGTGTTGCTTGAGTGAAAAAAGAATTGTATAAAAGAGAAGAGTTAATCAAGTCATAACTCACAGCACGATGACGGTTTAAATAAATCATAAATAATCGTCAAAATTGTAATAATGTCTGAAATTGCTAAAAAAGTAAAGTAAGATTTTTTTTCTTTTCTTTTCTTTTTTTTTCTTTTTTAACTATGGATACATCAAGTGTGTTAATTTACAGTCCTGGAAAAAGAAACGTTATCACCCCCTACCAATTCTTCTAAAACTAATTGTAAAAAAATCTATAGGTACTAATCGATTGGAAATAATGTCTACTAATTAAAGCTACGGATTAAGTATGTTACAGGAGGTGTCGTCTACATATTGGAAACTATACCAACTTTCAATTTTCAAATAATAACACCTACTTTTGAGACTCTATTTGAGTTCCTTGGATCGAGACAGCCCGTGAAAAGGTATAGTTTAAATACTTTATGTAAAATTTCCATAGAGCTAGAAGAGCTTAAAGTTTGAGGATGCTAATGTTAAATCTATTTGACAAACTTATAAAAATCATCCGATTGAATTATTATTATTTTTTTTTCAATGAAATGCAATTAATATACCCAAACATATTCCAGGTTTTTTGTATCCAAAAACATATTTCTAATTATGAAAATTATTAATAAATTCATATTAAAAATTATGAATTATCATCTACATTAATTTTTGTATAAAAAAAAAACTATTGGGAATTCAAGCGCTCGAATACGCCATCTGGTGGAGAAAAGACATAACTGCTTGCGTCAGGAAAATCCTTTTCTAGCCCATTGTATTACATGCATTTTTAATTTGTTCATAATCATTATTTTTTTGCACAATTTCAGATTTTATGTTCTGTGTTTATATGGCAAGGTATAAATTATCCAAATTTGAATATCTAACACTTTCAAATGTGTTTACAATAAATAATGGTTTCAATGGCACTTTAGCATTAGTTAAAGGGACAATTTTCCTGTTCCGACGGCTGCGATCAGCGCCTGTATAGGCAGTTTTAAGTCCCAATGTGAAAGTGTACAGCTCATTTGAATAATTAGTTTTCGAGATGCAGAGAACCTTCCTAAAGTCTAAGAGGATCGCCTTCTGTTTTCAAAAAATCTACAAAAAATAACACGTAGACACTTACCAGAAACATTTTGTAGTATTTACTTTTATATAAAGAAAGTTCATTATAAATTTAAAGTTCCCGTATAATTTTACTGCTGACTAAATGAATGTTCAGTACTTTTTCTTGTAAGATTTAAATTTTATTTTCCGAAAATTTTAGATAAATCCCTAACACATTTTCTTTTATAACTATATGAAGACTTGAAATAAGTATATTTATTCCCAGGCTGTCTTGATCCAGGCTAACTCAAACATAGGTGTTACAATTTGAAAGAACAACGTTCGTGCTTTTTTTTTTAATTTGTAGACCCCGAAACAAAATTTTCGAATAGAATTTAATAGTAGAAATTATACCCAAAAAATTGGTACCTATGTATCTTTTTATACCTTATTTGCAGGATAATTAGTAAGGAGTGATCACTTTTATACCATGACTGTTCTAAGGTATCGATTGACAAAAGAATAAAGTTGGATACAAGGTAATCTGTATTCAACTTTCTAGAGTTTTGGAATATTAGATGACATAGTTTGAAAAACTGTGTAGCATTGTGTAGAATTAACCGAACTTCAAACATGCACGGGGAATATAGCGAAGTCGTCTATCTAAACTCGGGAATATAATATTAAGCCATTTTCTTGCTTGGTGCCATAGTGTTAAACTATGTCAAGTCAGACACAACACAAGTAAGTAAAATTGATTCGTTAAAATTTTTGCGCCCTCTGAAAATCCAAGGTCTGCGCCCTTTCTCCTGGCCCAGTCCGACCCTGGAATCTCTGACCTCTAAAACGTGTAAATCCGTCGAAAACCGGAAGTCGAAAAAAATTTCGATTACAATACTTTCTTCTATTATAGATAGAAGAAAGTAAAAATGCGATTTTCTTTGTAAAAGTTAAAATTTTTAATTAAAAAACTTAAGAAAATTTTATAACCACAATCCTGCAGTTTTGAATATTTTGAAATAGCATTTGTTCTGTATACTTATCTTAGAAGAGTGTTTGATAACTGTAAGGATTCAATTTCCAAAAAGTTAGTTAATTAAATATAAAATAAAATGTAAAAAATACAGTAAGAATGACGATTAACTCAATATTTTTATTTATTAAAACAAAATAATTGCTGAAAATTAAATCCCTAATTTAACCTTAAAAGTTTAAAGATTGGAACACTGAATCATTCAAGGGAAAATAGATAGCGCAAAACAGTCTATTCTGATAATTTAAATGATTGAATACTTATGGCACTTTGTGATAAAATACTAAAGATGTCTAAATTCATATTAAGCAAAAAGTTGGAAACTTAATATTTTTGTTGTTTTTTCAAAAGGATACGCACAGAGTTTGCTTCATAATTAATCAGAAATAGTGCAGATTATGTTTATTGGACCTAACTATAAGCATATATTATATGTATGGAACCAGACCCTGATTATATGTAAATATCTTCAGCAGATATTAAGAGGTTTTATGTGAATTATACAAATGAAAAAAAAAATATTATTCACATCCCCACACCCAAATAAATAAAATATATCCAAAAGTTTTTACAATAATTTAAAATGGGAATAAATGTAAAATATTGAAAAATGAAATTATTATTGTTATAATTATTATGATATATATATATGTATAATAAAACCACAATGTGGCTGGAATGAATGAAAATGATGTCGAATGATGATTGAAAGATTAACCTGATATTTTTAATTTTATTGAAGATTCATCAGATTGCCAGAGCCTGCATATTCATATTTGCGTTATTTTTAATTATGCTTGTGACATACTAAATATGTATAACAAAAATAATTAACTTAATCTATTCAAAAATATTATTTAAAATAAAATAAGTAATTTTTTTTTTTTGTTCATTTTACATAACATAAAATTTGTTTATTTTTCATATTATCATAGTTTAAAAGAAAAGTTTAACAATTGGAATGAAAGGATATTTCTTTCTTATTTTCATATAACAATATTTTTTTATTTCTTTGCAACTATACTGAGCGTTTAGTGTTTTACTCTTTTCTGCTTTTCTTTCATAATAACATATACTTCATTTTTGTGGGGAAGGGATAAAATTTTAATTAAATGTCTGTGACGATTTTAAAAACCTTTGTGACTACAGCGAATGGGGTTGATGTCGAATGAATGTTGAAAGATTGACCTGATATTTTTCATTTTGTTGAAGATTCATCAGATTGCCAGAGCTTGCATATTCATATTTGCTTCATTTTTAATTATGTTTGTAAAATACTAAATATGTCTAACAAAAATAATTAACTTAATCAATTCAAAAATATTATTTAGAAAAAAACAATATGTCTAACAAAAATAATTAAATTAATCAATACAAAAGTATTATTTAGAAAAAAACAAATTATACTAGTAATCAAACATCTGAACACTTATTTTTAAAAAAGTAAAAAAAGAACATTGCAACTGCAAAAGAAAGGAAAGAAAATAATTTAAACTTGTAACAGTTTGTGTATCTTGCAAAAAAAGATGGGGGGAGGGAGAAAAAAATAAAATAAATTAATTGTATTCATTCAGCATAACCAAACATGTTATGGTGAGAAAGTTCCAGGCTGAGTATCGTTCCCAAGTGGTTCAGTTGGTAGAACGTCAGTGCGCTAATCTGATGACCCAGGTTCACGTCCCGGCTTGGGTACTTTTTCACTATGTTGGTATACGCCTATTAAGCAATTAAAAATTTGAATATTATGAATGCAAGGCATGAAAAATTTTCTCTGGAAAAAAAATTTCCAAGTATTAAAATATGAATTTAAGCTTTTTTTTTTGCATCTTTTACTTATTATTATATTCTTTAATATCTATAATTTATTACTTCCAATTTTCAGATAAAATGTACATAGTTAATTCTTTTTTTTTTTTCAATAGAAGCAGTTGCTCTGATTTTCAATTTTGTTTATAGAATTTACTGTAATTAGATGTAAAGAAAAGGATTAAACTGTAATCATCATATTAAATGATTAGTCTCATCATTATAATTGAAGTAATATGTTAAGATAATATTACCCGGTTGTTAGCAACATTTTTTAAATGTTGCATAAAACTAAAATATAGTTAAAGCAGTTTTTATCTCTTATTTTTAAATTTTCTTTATTTAATATTTAACTCAAAACTTTATTAAACTATTTCTTTCATCTCCTTATATCAAGAACGCACAAGAAACAAAAAATGTCATATAAATATATTTACCTTTTTAAATATATTTTAGCTATTTTTTTTTCTCAACATTTAAAACCCTACAAACATTCCATGTGTTTACAGAAAATTTAAAGGGAAATAAAACTTATTCTGATATTAAATAATCAATTAGCTATACAAGTTATTAAAAAATTGCTTTGCATTTAAAAAATATATATATACAAGTTATAAAATATAACGAAAATCAGTTTTCGAAAGAATAGGAGTATTGTATTAGATATACTATAAACAGTTGAATTCTATAGTCAGAAGTAAAAAACTTCCATATATGGTAGCACCATCTCCTAGAAATACGTGACATATAGAAATAAATATTAGAAGAATGAATATGAATTATGAAATTTATATACCATTCTAACTTTTTTTAAATTAAAATTGAGAACAGTAATAATATATTTGGTTAAACTTCATGTAGTTGGAATGCTAGTAAAAGCTAATAGCTCCCCTCCCCCCACAAAAGCTTTTATTTCCATTACTTCCCCCACCATGGCCCAGTAAAATATGAACATATATAAGAGATAATAACAGAGTAAGTTGGTTTTGAAATAGTACCGATAAATTAATATTGTCTGACGACAGAATTGTTAATAGGGTCTTAAATCCATGCACAATGTTACAACAATTCTATAGAGATGCAATTCAATGAAAATCCAAATTAGGGGAGGAGTAAAGTGAGGAATGATATCAAAGTATTTAAACTACACAGCTATTGAACTGAACAGAGCTTAATTATTATATAGAATGCAAGAAAAATAAAACACGCTATTCTTTTATAAAGAAACAATAATTCTTTTAACAAGCCTTTGTAATTTTTTAAAAATCTTTTCAAGTGTTACATACATTTATATCCTTTCTTTTTTACAATTCTCATTTATAAAGCAGCAGTGAAATGATATCATTATATACTTTCTATACTGCCTTTGTAATTATTCATTTTTCATTCATTCTTAATGTAATGATCTCTCTTTAATGACTCAAATTGCTGGAGTAAGAATCTTCTAAATTTGGTGGATTTCTTCTATTTTGAAAATTGTATATCTAAATTCCTCTATTACCTGCAAGTTTTACCTTAATTTTGCATATTGATTTTATAATACTGAAAATACTATTTTACATTATTGTAGCAAATAAATGTTTTTACTGAATCACATGTTGATAGTTTTAAAAGAAATTACATGATAGACTATTTCTCAATCAAAAATCAGTAAATTAATTTATAGTTTTCAAATAAAATTTATCTGAAAATTTTTTTGTTTTATTCAATTGAGTAAAAATTAGGATTATCCAATATTTAGAAATGAAGATGTATGCAATGAAAGCAAAGGTGCATGTTGTGACATCTAATGTAACTAATTCTTTGCTTACTGTTACTGATGGACATGTTTGTGTTTTACAATATACAGGGTGTCCGAGAAAGATCCGTACAACTTCAAAAATTTATTGAAAAAGAAACAATAGGGTTACAGCGCAACTAATTAGTACATTAGATAGAATAACTCAAAAAGTTTTTGTTCCTATAACTTAAGTTATTACCTTAGGAAATTTCTACATGAGACCCTTTCGTAGCACGAACAATATCAAGACGATATTCCAATTCCATCCACGACCGTTTCAGCATGCTAACATCAACAGTAGCTACAGCTGTTTGGATGTTTTGCTTTAATTCTTCGAGACTGTTAACTTGCGTTTGGTATACAGTATCTTTAACATAACCCCAAAAGAAAATATCCAGTGGTGTTAGGTCAGGAGACCGGGGTGGCCATGCAATGGGACCATCCCTGCCAATCCAACGCTGTGGAAAAGAATTTTTCAGCGACTCACGAACTGTCAATCCCCAATGAGGAGGCGCACCGTCTTGTTGGAAAAGGACATTCGGTTGAAGGTCTTGCAGTTGTGGGAATGCATAAATCTCAAGCATATCTAAGTAGGTACTTGAGGTCACAGTCGTTTCTGAGAAAAAAAAAGGTCCAAGGATGCGATCGTGAAGCAATCTGCACCACACGTTCACCTTTTCACTGCTCCGTTGGAGTTCACATACGGCATGTGGTTGTTCGGAGCCCCAAAATCGAACGTTATGTTTATTGACCATTCCGGACACATGAAGCGTTGATTCATCGGAAAACAGTATTTGTTTCAGAAAATGTTCATCAGCATCCAAACGATGCAGCATGTCAACTGCAAATCCATAACGCTTCGCATAATCATCCAGTTGTAACGCATGCAGAATCTAAACTTTGTAGGCTGTAAGTCGCAATCATTTATGAAGCACATCGTGTACAGTGGATCTTGGCATTTGTAGCTCCCGGGATGCTTGTCGAACTGATTTTGTAGGGCTCCTACGAAATGTTTCACGTATTCGTTCCACACTTTCTTCGCTAGTTCTAGGGCGACCATATCCTTTTTTATGTTCCACACTACCCGTTGTCATGAATTTGTGATACCACTCACGAATGCTTGACCGAGATGGTGGCGATTCCCCATAGATCATTCGATAATTCCGTTGTGTTTGCGTATCGGATTTTGTTTCGATAAACCACGCAACACATTGTGCTTTCTTCACGCGATCCGCCATTGAAATAACTAAAATGCTTTAATATTCCTTTGCATGACATGTAGCGCCATCTATGGTCAGAAACATACTGCAGAAAAAAACTTTTTGAGTTATTCTATCTAATGTCCTAATTAGTTTCGCTGTTACCCTACTGTTTCTTTTTCAATAAATTTTTGAAGTTGTACGGATCTTTCTCGGACACCCTGTATATAATAAATAAATAAATAAACTCCCTTCTAAATCCCGCCCCTGCTTCACAGGAAATTTTATTTCCCCACCCTCTTGCCCAGCACAAAAAGGCTAAAAGCTCAAATAGCTAAAATAAAATTATTTTAAATAAATGTAAAAATACATTAAATTTTAAATTATTTTAGAAATTACTTTTTTAATTAGTGAAGTAAATTATTGTTATATAAAAGTGTTTCATTTATTATTTTTTTTTTATCAAATTAGAGAAAAATATTATTATTAAAGTTAAAATTACTAAAAATTGTTGAATTTATAAAATTTATTTAAAATTTTTCTTACTTATTTAGTATTTTATAATAACAGACAATAGGAGAGTCAGAGTAAGAGTAGAATCTTATAAAGTCTACTCTTCCCCAAAATTTCCACAACCGCTTTTGCCATTTCCTAGCAAATGAGAAGATTTTTAGATGTGAGATTGTTTCAGAGCAAACAATTGACTATTTTTCACAATCTAGCACTGCACTTCTTACCACTGAAGCCTGCAAACTCCGAAATTCTACACAAGTCCTGTTTGCAAGTTATGCAAGTTTTGTTTACTCTCTACTGTACTATTGATATTATCTAATTAAATTTAAAGGAGCTTTTTTAATAAATAAAAATAAATAGATGTGTCAACACACACACACACACAAAAAAAAAAACATGTAAATTGTCAAAAAAATTTTCAAAAAGAAGTACCAGATGTTTGGCAGATACAGAAAAAAAACATTAAAATAATCAATAAATTATATCTAAATATAGTATGTGTATTAGTAAATTAGAACTCATCATACTAGATTTGTAACAACAATTTTAATGGCATATAAGATGCAAGATTTCATTTTACAATCTTAAATTTTGAATTTAATTTGTAGAAATTTCCTTTTTTGTAATGAATTCTTAAAAAAAATAATATATTTTTTTATCATTTTTTCATACTATTCTTATGATACACTCAAGGGTCTATAATCCGCACACCCATAATCTGAAATTTCCCATAATCCGCATTGCTTACCAAATGTAAACAGTTAAACAAATTTACAGATTCTTGATTCAAAAATGTTTAAAAATAATAATAAATGTAGAAAAAGCTCGTAATAATTTTTTTCTTTTTTTTTTAAATCTACCACATGTAGTTTTTTTTCTGTATACTAGTAAAAACTAAACTGCATTACAGAACACATCTAGGCTAACTGGACATTTAGGGGCTAGCTTTGGGTAGATAATATTTGAGCTTTTTAGAGAAGAATTTTATTTCTCAACAAGAGTTAATGACTATTCATAGTATAGAAGATAAACTTTTTAAAGAAAATTTAAGGTTTTAAAACAGACAGCAGTTGGCTCTATTTTTGAAAAACAAAAAACTTTATAAATATTATTCAATATTCCAAGATGCTATTTTTCATATTTCCTCATAGCTCACTGAATATTTCCTTTTTATATTAATCCATTTTTAATTGTTTCACTTTTTATTCTAATTATTAGATTTCATATTTATCTTTCTATATTATACTGAATGTGAAATTAAAATGTTGTCTAGAAATAAGAAAATGACGCATAATCCATAATCCACAATATTCTATAATCTGCACAACCTTTGGTTCCAACTTGTGCGGATTAAAGAACTTTACATGTAATATGTAAATTCTTCAAAAATTAAAGTAACTCTTTAACAAATTAAAAAATACAAATCAAATGGTAAAACCAAGTGTGCAATGATAGATAAAAAAAGTAATTATCCTGCATATTTCTATTGGCAGGTGGTATAATATAAAATTCCACATGATTACATTTTTGTCGATCCATGTAAAATGTTATATTAATAATTACTAATTATTTTGAGCAGAGTTGTATGGAGAAACAGACCTAACCTCATTCTCTTTGCAATTGCAACACATAAAATCTAGTTTAAATTTTTTTCAATAGAACTCTATTTTGACAACAGATGGCAGTATGAAAAAATAATAAATCGAAGAGGCATTTTTAATCGAATTATTTTCTAGCTTTCGCCTAGCGTCACGTCGCCATTTTGTTGAATGTAGGGTGTGGTATGTAATATTTTTTATTAATCAATCAAAATATTATATTAATGCTTTTGTATTTCTTAAATGTGTAAATGGATTAAATATTATGATTAAATTAAACAGAATATTATAATAGATTTTGATCAAACGAAAATCCAACATTAAATTACTAGTAAATTACTAGTAATTAGATGTATATCTAATATCAAAGACATTTTGTGTCAGGGAAATCAAGTTTGTAATGATGCAGTGTCATACAATCTATGCATCTATTTGTATATAAAAATACATAAATGGTTTGTTTATATTAAATAAATTATATAAATATTGGAATATATGCTTGTAAAGATATGCATGAAAAGGTTCCTTCACTCAGTAAGCCCATTTTCTCTATCTTGACAAGCCCCCCCCCCCCCCCCCCCCAACACACTGGAAAAGTGCCAATATTTTTAGCAGTACTTCACTGTAATAAATCTTCTTAATAAAAATGACATTCAGATTTTTATAATACTTTTGATTAAATTCACAAAATTTGAAAAGTTAAAAGGAATTTAGATATCTGTGAAAGTGTTACCTTTTTTACACTCCTTTATTTAATTCAACTTAGGTTTTGCTGGTAAAGATGAAATTTTAATAATTTATGTTAAACTCAATTCCTTTGCTTCAATGATAAAAATTATGTACACAGATGGGTTTCAGATGGCAATACAACATTATAATAATTTTAGAACTTAATTATACATTAACAGAATAGATTTAAAGTATCCCATTAGCTGGTGCTGGTGATAAATCATCAAATATTCTTGAGGATTACAATTGTGTATGAGTTACAATAACAATGGATTTAATGATGAGCCAAACCAAACCACCCTTGCCAAAATGTCCCGAATGCACTTAAATGCTAAAGAGTAGAAAAAAATAAAATAAAGAGTGTAATATACATAAAAGATATGCTTTAATTTATTAATAGTTTAATATTACAATTATACATTGTAAAATCAATTTAGAAATTCTAAAAGAAAGTTTGGTACTTTCCTGTTATACCAACACCATTGTCGTCAAGTGTAATAATTGGCATCAAATGAAATATTTGAAAAACAAAATAATAGCATTATGCAAAAGTGATGATCATTTAAAAATTACAGACTGTCACAAACTATTTTATTAAATCATTACAAATATAAACTTAAAACTTGTCAGATATTCCAATCCCAAAACTTTCTTCTATCTCATACATGTTAATGGTTCAAAATATGCTATTACACTGCCAAAAAAATCAGCATTTTTCATCATTCTGCTGTACGTCAGCTGCTTGTGAATCGTTGGGTTACCCGGATGTGAGCAGCCGATGTATTATACTAAACTACAAAAGGCCCTTCTGGCCTGCACCGGCAGGAAAAGATAGTCTCTCTATTGCTTTGCTTTGAGATTTTAGCTCATTCTACAGAAAATAGGCAAAGCTAAAACATGCAGAACCTGATTACAGAAGAGTCATTCTCAGTTCTCGTCAATAATGAGTTTGAATGAAAATATTGCCAAATTAATCAGACATAATCAAGTTGGCTTCATATATGGAAACATATTTTTGTTACCAAATTTGACGAGGTTTCACCAATTGTTGCTAAGCTTGGTGAGAATTTGACGTTGGTGATTATAAATATACAGTGTTAAGCATGTAAGTGTTGAAACGATAGTTACATCAATGAAAGGAAACTTGGAGAAATTATGTTCACTAAAACTCATAAATTAAAACCATTTATGGGGGAATCTGGCTGTATTGTTTAAAAATCACCAACCCTATAATTTCAAACTACTATATCTCAGCCATTTTTACTTTCTTCTATCTATTATAGAAGAAAGTATTGTAATCAAAATTTTTTTCAACTTCTGGTTTTTGATGGATTTACATGTTTTAGGGATCATAGATTCCGAAAAACATGTTTTTACAAAATGTCTGTCTGTCCGTCTGTGTGTCCTCATTGTATCATCGAAAAGTGTATGAAATTATGCAGATAATTTAACCAATTATTTTTCTAGGTTTTTGGCTATAGCAAGCAGGTCATACTAGAATTTGGGGATATTTCGGCGAAAGGGGGCGCTGCAATTGAAATTTTTGTTCCATTTTCACTATTGTATCATGGAAAAGTATATGAAGTTATGCAGATAATTCAACCAAATTTTGTTTCTATGTTTTTGATTATAGCCTGCAGGTCCTAGTTGAGTTTGGAGATATTTCGACAAAAGGGGGGTGCTTGTGAACATGATTTTTATTCCATTTTCAGTATTGTATCATGGAAAAGTGTATAAAGTTATGCAGATAATTGAACCAAATTTTTTGTATATATTTTTGACAATAGCCTGCAGGTCCCAGTTGATTTTGGAGATATTTCGACAAAAGGGGGTGCTGCGATCGCTATCTTTGTTCCATTTTCAGTATTGTATCATCGAAAAGTGTATGAAGTTACGCAGATAATTGAACTAAATTTTTTTCTATGTTTTTAACTATAGCCTGCAGGTCTTAGTTGAATTTGGGGATATTTTGACGAAAGGGGGCGCTGCGATCGCGATTTTTGTTCCATTTTCACTATTGTATCATCGAAGAGTGTATGAAGTTATGCAGATAATTGAACGAAAATTTTTATATATGTTTTTGAATATCGCTGCAGGTCTCAGTTGAATTTGGGGATATTGCCCCTAGAGGGGTGGTGTGATAGCCATTTAAAGATTTCATTTTCAAAATGTTGTACAAAAAAATTAGAAATCCTAAAAACTTTTTGCTTTAAATGTTCCGCCTTGATCCAAGGATTCCAGAACATATTTTTTTTTGGTTTACTTCTATCTTAAAATATGGCTGAGATATAGCAGTTTGAAATTATAGGAAAGAATAATTTCCTCCATAAATGCGTTTAATTTATGAGTTTTATTTTTGCCAAATTTTCTTTCATTGTTGTAACCATCGTTTCAACAATTACATGCTTAACACTATATATTTATATTTGTCCACATCAAATTCTCGTTAAGCTTGGCAAAAATTGATGAAATTCGTCAAATTTGGCATCAAAATATGTTTTCATGTATGAAGCCAACTTGGCTATGTGTGTCTAATTTGACAAGAACTGGGAATGACTCTTCTGTAATTGGGTTCTGCTTATTTTAGCTTCAGGTGTTTTCAATAGAATTAGCTAAAATCTCAAAACCAAGCTATAGGGAGGCTATCTTTTCCTGCTGGTACAGGCCAGAAGGACTTTTCATAGTTTAGTATAATACATTGGCTGCTCATATCCAGCTAACCCGACGATTCACAAACAGATGATTTACAATAGAATGACAAAAAAATGTGATTTTTTTTGGCGGTTTGATAGCGAACTTTGAAGCACTAACATGTATGAGATAGAAGAAAGTTTTGGGATTGGCATATCTGACTAGTTTAAGATAGAGGCAAAACAAAAATTGCTCTGGAATCCTTAGATCAAGGTTGAACATTTAACGCAAAGAGTTTTTAGGATTTCTAATTTTTTGTACAACTTTTTCAAATTGAAATCTTTAAATGGCTATCACAGCACCCCCTCCTGGTGCAGTATCCACAAATTCAACTGGGACCTTCAGGCTATAGTCAAAAACATATACAAAAAAATTGGTTCAATTGTCTGCATAGCTTCATACACTTTTCGATGATACAATAGTGAAAATGGAAAAAAATCGCGATCACAGTGCACCTTGTCGTCGAAATATCCCCAAATTCGAGTAGGACCTGCTGGTCATAGTCAAAAACATAAAAAAAAATTGGTTCAATTATCTGCATAACTTCATACACTTTTCGATGATACAATGAGAACAGACAGACATTTTGTAAAAACAGGTTTTTCGAAATTTCTGACCCCTTAAACTTGTAAATCTGTTGAAAACTAGAAGTAAAAAAAAATTGCAATTACAATACTTTCTTCTATTATAGATAGAAAAAAGTAAAAATATTCATATTGTTATGAATTTTGTACATATTCCATTTTTTTATAGTGAAATTGCAGCATTATTTAATGTATTTCCTATCGAAAGTTATGTAACTCAATCCAAAAGGCCTCGGGTGCTTTGCAAGAAAAGCAACCTTACAGCATCGTTTTTACAATGGAGGTCTATGGAAAAATCGCCAAGGAATGGGTTTATCGCTGTTTTGGGAACTTATTTTTGTCGCCAAGTTGGCTACGGATTTGGTGACTTTTTGTGCAACCACCTCCCCTTATACCTGTGCATTGAGATCCTTTCTCGCTTGAGGTTCTCTCTCGAAAGTTGAAGTACTTTCTGGTAAATTCTGGACATCCAAAAGCTGTCGAATATTCTAGAATGATCTCTAAAACCTATTTAAGTGCCAGCTGGGCCCTCCACGAGTTCAGTTCTCTGTCAACTGCAATTTAAAACTCACAATAGGCTTTGCATTGAGACTGTGTTCTCTGAGCGATTTTGTATCTGATACGCCGTATTGAACGTGATTTTCTGCGTGAAAATTTGCTGTGCTTTTATTAGATTTGAAGATTTCTGAATATTTGTGTCTTTGAGAAGATATCTGTGTTCTTATCAAACTGTTTGGAGTAAATAAAGCCTGTTTATTGGTTTTATATATTGGCATCAACCCTTTCGAACCCCGAGCGCACAGCAATATTATACTCATCCTGGTGGATGTAACAGTTAAATAAAACTACCATAATTAATATAATTTAGGGCTAAAAGCCATCAATTTGATGTTATATATTTAATAAAAGAATGCTAAGTTACTGTTTCATATTATTTTAGTTGGCTTTTATCTAATTTATAATTTTTAATGCTATGTATTTATTATATATAAATTAAATTACGGTTTAGAACACAATTGGCAATTACACACCTTCCTGGTACAGATAATGCATAAGTACCGATAAATATTTCAGTGGAAGTAAAAAAGGTATGTTTTTCATTTTGTAATTCATAATTATTCTGGGATTTTTAATTTTTTTTTTACTAAAAATCTATACAACTGATAAATTGTTACTTCCCGCTGATAATGATTTTTTATACAAAAAATCTCTATAGTGGCTGTTTCAGAATTATTGGTATTACAATGATTTAGCTGTGAGCACATGTGTCAAGACAAAAACAAAAGTCAACAAGAAACCAGGAACAATATTATTTGTCAAATTTTTGAGGTTGTCTGAAATGGGATGACATCTCAAAATGTGATGGAAATGACCACTGTTTGCATCTAAACAAAACTGAGCTAATTGCTCTATAATTTGGAATGACAATTCATACTTTCTACGTCATCCCATTTCACGAAAATCAAAATTAGTCTGTCAAAAAAATTTTCGAATATTTATACATTATTGTTAAAGTTAAATGAACAAAAGTCCTTCCGGACTGTATCATAATAAAAAGTTAATTTCCCTATTGCCTGCTAATTTTACTCTAAACATGTGAGGCTAAAATGTTTGGAACCCCATTATGGAAGATTCAATCCTAGTTTTTGTCAATACTGAATTTGAATGTGAATTTTGTCAAGACAGTTGTATCCAAATTGGTTTCATTTATGGTAATTTATTTTTGGTCCCAAAGTTGGTGATATTTTGCCAAGCTTTGAGTAATTGACACTGGATGATATCACTATGTAGTTTTAAGTGTATGAGACTAGTAAGAATGGTTACAGCAAAGTAATCTGCAAGAAATCACGTTTTCTAAACCCCATAAAAGAAATCTGATTACAGAAATTTCACACTTCTGTCTGTCAGTCATTTTTTTAGATAGAGGCAAAACTCTAAATGTTTTGGAATCCTTGTATCAGGGCCAAACTCTCAAGTCTAAAAATCTTTTGAATTTATAATTTTTTAACATCTTTTTGAATTTAGAATCTTTAAGTTGTCACAATTTTGAAACACTATGTCAATGAGGCTGGCAAACAAACTCACTCAAAATCTTGGTAAGTCCAGTACACACCCTCAGTCATCCAAATCGGTTGATAAATACAAGTGCGATCGCATGACAAAAATCAGACGGTTTCAAAATGTCAGCCACCTTAGAATTGCAAACTGCTGTCTCTCACCCATTTTTAAGATAGAGCCAAAAATAAAAGTGCTTCAAACTCCATCTATCAAAGTTGAATACTTACAGGAAAAAACTTGAATTTCTAAATTTTTGTACAACTTTTTTGAATTTAAAATCTTTAAGTAGCTACCATTTTGAAATTAGGTGGTAGATGAAACTGGACAACAAACCTGTGTTGAAATCTTGACATGTCTTGTATGCATGTTCAGTCACATCCACATTGGTTCATAAATACGAGTACCAGCTAGAAATGTAAAATTACTGGAAATTTTGAAGTGGTAGGAAAAAACTTTTTTTTTCTAAAACAATTGATTTCTTACAAATGCTTCTAAAAAATAAGTTATATTTTCTTTAAAAATATAAAATAATAACCATTTTTTTTAATTGCTGCATGCTAAAAAATATTTTTTCCCCTTTACATGAAAACATTACAAAAAAAAGAAAAAAAAGTCAGTTTTTAAAAGTTTAGCTTTTTATTCTCAGAATTTTCACAGTAGCTTTTCTTGCTTAATTTAATACAATTGTTTGTAATGTATCATGTGTTGAAATGATTTTTCAGTTGCGTTTCTTCAATTACTAATAGAGAAAATTTAAAAACAATAAAAAAATCTTATGAATTTCAATCAATATCACTGCAGTTTTAAAGAAAATTTTAATTGCATTAAACATCACCTCAACATAGTATTGCTTAAGTATATAAGTGATGTCATTTTAAGAAAACAAATTATTGTAGTTTTAACAGTATAATTATTATCTTTTTTAAATCCATTCCTTAAAAATTTATACTATTTAAAATATTACATTTATTTATTTATTTAAATTTTTTTTAGAATTTTCATATTTTGTGTATTTAGTTTTGGTATAGCTTTCTGGTCTACACCTAAACCAACCCTATATGGTTTGGTTTTAGTTTAAGTTTTAGATTCCTAATATCAAAGTAATATATTTACATATGCGTATTTCTTTAATGAAAGTTATAAAACAGGTGAATTTTTGAATACTTAATAAAAAAAAATTTCAACTAAATTTTTCACTGAAAATTTACATTTTCTTTGCAAAGTTTGTTTGTATGCATTTATATTTAAAAATATATACAGTTAGACAAGTCTTAAAATCTATATTTTAAATAAAAGAAGAGCAGAGAAAAAAGCTTGAAAAGACTAAATACTTTCAATTGCATGTTATTAAAAAAGAATTTGTTTCTAATAATAGTTAAATATTTCTGGAGATTATCATCTGATTACATGAAAAATCGCAGCTATGCCAATAAAATAAATGCATGTTTCAAATTTTATATTCAATTTTCATACTATTGGTATTATTGAAATAATTTAGCATTTTCTATTTTAACAAGAGTAGTTGCATGGGTCTGCTTACATTTTTTTCACGTGATCCGGTTTTTGTAAACATATGTATAAAAAATATTGTCTTATAAAAAAAATCTGACAAAATTGTTATAAAAAATATAATCAAAATTTTGTGAATTAAAAATTATCGTTAAATTTATGTCCTTTTTTAGATATTTTTAATAAGATTCTTCATATATATGAAACAAATAAAAAAAAATTTCGCCGTTGGCCTCATCAAAACTATAATTCTGTGTAAATCCCATTATTCTAAATTATTTTCTCGTTCTAGTATTTCAACTGTCAAAATTCCACCATGCTGAAAATACTTTATTCTAAATTCATTCTCTTAAAAAAATTACTCTGATCGCGCTGTTCTATTAAAATTACGCACTTTTGTTTCATTAAATAAATGCATCCTAGAATTTAATTCTTTTAAACACCAATATCAAAGCTAAAAATATTTTAACTCTCTTGAAATAACAACCTATATCTTTTTTATTTTTATTTTTATTTCCCTATGTTTTCTGACAAAACAATATTCTTTCTCAAAATTATGAAAGCTAACTTCAGTCTCAATGTAAAATATTATCTTGGCATCTTGCCCATGCTCGATAAAACATATGTATTTTTTTCTTTTTATTTATTCGAAGGAATTAGATTGTTCGGTAATGTTCTAGAAGTATTTTTTCCCACATTTTTTCAGATTACGGTCGTATAGCTTCGAAATCAAAGCGCCGGAGAAGTCCTGCAGCGCTGATTGGTCGAAAGACTGTTTAATGAAAATGTATTCTGAGGCGTTATATAATAGATATACGCGGAGTTTCCCGCGTAGCGTCAGTAATATTCCTGGAACCGGTTGTACATATAACCCTGGCACGTACTTCATGACGATGGAATAATCTCCTTGGCTGCAGATAGAAAAAACAACTGCCTGTAAGAACAAAAATGTCTTCTTAATTATTAAATTAAGTCACCAAGTTTCTCCACGGTATTAAAATCATCATGTATGGATTTAGCATCGTAATTAGTAAGGCTTTGCCATTTTCTTTTTTAATTCGAATAAAAAGTGAAATGAAATGGACTGCTTCTTATTTGCATTCTGTACACACACTATAAAGTGGATTCTCGGCGCCTGACTGTAAATTCCTCAGTGGAAGCCCTTACCTGGATAATGATTCTACAAAAAATATGGTAATACAAGTGAAAACGTGACATATATATATATATATATATATATATATTCAGAATGAGTATTGAAAAATTTCCAAATTTTTTTTAAGGGTCCTATGTTTTAAGTTGAAAAAATTGTAAAGTGTCCTTTAAAGCAGAGGTTCCCAAAGTTTGCTCCGGGGAGCCCTTGGGGCTCCGCCTATACTTTTCAGGGGCTCCGTGTCCGCGGTGTTCCAGGAAAATAAACAAAACATGAAAGAAATTAGCGTATTGCAAGAGAAAAATTTTCAAAAGTATGTAGGAATTTTTGTGTGTGTGTCAAAAATAAATACATCTATCACTGGGTTGAAAAATAGTATAATATATTTTTTATCAGGGAAAAATACAGTCAAAAAAAGTAATAAATATTCTTATAGAAAAATTCATCTTCATTATTTGATCGAATAATCACTTGAATTTTTCTATAAGAATATACTGGTGTTTATTACTTTTTTTAAATTTATTTTTCCCTGACCACTAGCCACCCTGTTTATAATCATATAAAAATTTACACTATAGATGTATCAATTTTCTATATAATATTTTTGGTTTGAACTACTTTATTTTATGTTTCTGCATTTAATGTGTGTTAAAAATTTTATTCAAAATAAGCTACAAGAAATAGTATTTTGAATCGAATGCACAACATGAATCAAACAAGCAAAGGCGCTGTTTATGTTATTTGTATTAATTTTTAGTTATTTAAATTTTCTATACTGTTTTTCATAATAAAACAATGTTTGTCTTATAAAACATCTTTTTTATAACATCTTGTATCATTTAAAGCCCCTCATTAGATTCTTTTTACATTTGTGTTTATTGTGTATCTATATTTCTTTCTTTTTATATAACTTTAATTTCTTTAATCTGTGTATGTTATTTGTATATTTAAATTTTCTATACTGTTTTTCATAGTAAAACAATGTTTGTCGATTAAAATGCCTCTTTTTTGTAACTTCTTGTATCATTTAATAAACCCCTCATTAGATTCATTTAATATTTGTATACGTTGTGTTTATAGTTTTTTTTTTGGAATTTTAAGTCTTTAATCTGTTTATTTTATTTTAATTATTTATTAGTTATTTAAATTTTCTATGCTGTTTTACATAATTGTACTTAATTTTCAAAGCAATATATGTTGCTGAAAATGCATTTTTTTAACATCTTGTCACTTAACAACTCCTCTTTAAAATTTTTAAAATTTTGTTTTAAAAGGTCTCGGCATTGGTTAAGACTCTTATGTTATGATGCCACATTTTCCTATCAGAAATAAGGCTGTAGCATTTAAAAATATATATATTGGTTCTTTACATTTGTCATCACACTAACAATCTAAACTTTTGCCCAGCTCCACCCCTTGCTTAGACTTTTCTTCAATGAGTACCCGTCCTGGTCCTGATATAAATTTAACCCCACCCATATATCCCGTTTTGTTAGTAAAGTTTTTCTACTACTTGCAGTTCTTTTAACATGTGTAGTTTTTAACCGTATATCTATTTTGAGGCAAAAACAATACATGGTGAAAGAAAGTTTCTTTCAAACCTATAATTAATAGCTAAATACTTCAAATTAAAAAAAAGTGAACGATGCTGCACTTAACAATACAGGTTATAGATTTTGCCACGCCCATTAAACACTAAAACGATGATCTGCTTCTAAATGTATTTTTTTTAAATGGTTCAAAAGAAGAAGCTCAGAGGCGATTCGTTTTCGTTGTATATTTAGAAATACTAGAAACGTAAAGTAGAACGAAAAAGAATTCGTAATCCATGATTCTATTACGGGTGAGCGGGACTAGCGAAAACGTGTTATATAATTACTCATGGGCGACTGGGCCTACGCATTTTCTTTCTTTTAACGAGTAGCCTATTGTGATTATACAGAAGTATCTCTTTGTAAACGAAAACTGTACAACTTACCTTTTTTTCCTGTGTGTGCATGTGGTTTTCGGTATAAATAACAATAGTTTCACGTAAGCCCCAATGTAATGCCTGACACAGACAGGGTTATCATTTTGATCTTTAATTATGAGTTCATACTGGAAATCACGAAAGAATATTTTTTATTTTAAAAATGGATGTCATTAATCCCTTAACAGTATTGCTCGAATGTCGTTCGGGTAAGAAGAGTTTGTTTTCTTCGTTACTAAAAGCTTTCATATACCACAAATATTTAACTATAATTTTTGCTGTATTTTGGTGGAGATATCTCGATTATACAAAGGAGATATTTTAATACACAAAAGTGGCTTTTCGTCCTTATTTTTAATTTATTGTGTCCAATAATAGTAATATTAAATAAAACTGTTAAGGTGTTAAATAATAAAAAATTTGAATTTCAAAATTTCTTGTATGAATTCAGAATTTCTGTATCAAGAAAAGGGCCAAACTTGGCCCCATGTTAGAAACTACTAGTTCAGAGATCTTTCTCTGCTCCATAGGCATTAAAAAAACATTAATTTGCAAACCATATAGTACCATGCCACCGTGGGGTTGAGAGGCTCCGCCTTAGAAATTCTTCTCAAAAAGGGCTCCGCGAGCCCAAAAGTTTGGGAACCACTGCTTTAAAGGACTGAAGTTCTTCCTAAACTGCTTACAGATCATATGTTTCATGGTTAACATTTTCATGCAAGACACTGAACATGAAAAAAAAATCAGAATGCAGCCATAATAACATTTTGAATGTATTATTTTATAAATTAGATTTCAATTTTTCCGAACTGGAAAAATTAAAAATTACACATTTGTAAAAAAAAAAAAAAACCAGTTTTCCCAAAGTTTCCGGTTTTTTTCTGAGCATTCCCATCTCTAAAGTTGAGGCGAATGTAACTAGGCAGTGGAGATTATACTAGAGAAAAGTGTACATGCGCGAGAAGAAATAGTTCTTTACTGAATTTGAAAGAAAAAGCACTTTAAATCCGTTTTTTTTTAGATTTTTCCATTGAAAAATGATTTACTGATTAAACAAAATTGATTCAGCTTAATGTATAATCTTTTTTATCATAAATACCTGTAATATTAACTGAACTTGTATTGTTTCGCGAAATGATTTCCTGGCGAAATTTTGGCGATTGGAATAAATCAGTGGGCAACCCTCGGACCCCCGCAGCGTTAAGTGGTTGACCTGCGACAGATAATTCTCCTGCGATTGCCGGAGATTTCAGATTTTTGATGTCCAATCAAATGTTCCATTTTTTAAAATATTAAAGATAGAGTAATAATTTCGACGGATTTGAATTTTTCGGAAATTTTCAACTGAAGTACATACCAAACATATCGATAAAATATATAATATAACAAGAATTTACTTTTCTTTAAAATAAAACTTGTCACGAAAAAGTTCTTTATTCACATTCAACGACGTCGATATTTCCGTGTTTCCTAAGTTAAAAGTATTGTTATTTTAATTACAAAGAACTGATCAGCCGTTTATTTAATTTGTTTTTTGAGGTATGGTAAATATTCAATATATCAACAGTAATTTAGACTCAGAAACTCCATAGACGTAATGTAACTGAATTCTTTTGACTGTCCCTGTAAAGTATTTATAAGTGCTATGCACACGCTATTCCATATTAAGCTTCTTGTAATTCACCTTAGTAATATATATCAATTACAATGTGTTTGAAATTTTGTAACATCATTAAAATAAACCGCAAATGATTTTCCCCCATAGACCATAATGTAACGGAATTCTTTTGAGTGTCCCTGTAAAAAAAACTATAAGTGCTACACACTTCAGTTGAAATAGGGAACATGCTATAAATAACAACAATAACAAAATTATGTTGCGAAAAAAAATCGAGCATTTAAAATGGGGGAAGTTGAAAAACTTACTCATGAAGGAATTCAGAAAGCGTCTTCTTCTTGGTTTAGTTGTGTTCAACATGTAATTGAAAAAGTCGAAACAAACATGTGGAAATTAGACGGAATTCAAGAACAATTAATTGAAAAAGTCAATTTCACTGTTGCATAGTGACTCATCTGACGATTCTGAGCATTACACAGATGGTAGCCTTAGCGGAATAAAGCCATTAGATTAATAACATAACAGTCCTTTTAAGGACTAAAAAAAAGTCCTTTTAATGACTAAGTCTTACCCAAGGCTAAAAAAAAGAAAGAATTACACTAAAATACATACTTCAAACAATACCTTTGGGGCTGTACATATATAACGTTATCAACATTTTGTTAATTTCGGACCCCCTCCCTCCCCCTTAATGATATCGTTATCAATTTCTAAAATATATTTTAAAATGATAACGATATCCAGTGTTGAATTCAGGGAGTGACCCGGGGGGGAGGGGGGGGCATCCCTCCCCGGAGCTTTGAAATGTCCCCACTGGAAGATGTGAGATTTTATGCTTTCAATGGTCAAACACTGGAACTCTCTCTCCCGGAACTCCCTTTATAATTGCCCCCCTCGGAGGAACAGAAATCCCTCCCGGAGAAAAGTGTCTTAATTCGACACTGACGATATCAAAAGACAAAACCCCTCTCCCCTTGCAGATATCTTACGATATCATATGCCAGATCCCCTTCCCCCCCTAAAGTCATGACGTTACATATGCACAGCCCTTTTTTCTCTTTATAGAATATCCCATTTAGAAAATATTTATATCATTAATCGATTTTCGCACCCTTAAGGCTGTCCTAAAATCCAAATTTGGCTACTTTGACATAATTTTAATGCATTTCTGTTTGGAAATGTATAAAGTTGATAGGTGTGCTTATTCAGAAACTTTGTAATCGAAAGACGTCCCCCCCTTTTTTTTATCAAGGCAAGATTTTTCAGAAAATACTGTCAAAGCCGGCGTTTTGAACCGAATTTCCAACGCCGCAGCACGAGAAAGGGGGAAAATGTGTCGTCACGTGAGACGAATCGCTTATAACTCTATGTAATTTTTATTTATTAAAAAATGAAAAACTCATTTAAATACTTCCACCTTTAGATACTTCCAGTCTTTAGTTAAAAAAATGTAGTTTTCTTTACGGCTGTTTGTCAATTTAAGTTTACTAATTTCTAACATTTTCAGGAAGTCATTTTCATTCGTAAAAACATACAAATTACAGAAATTCTCATTCAGACATCAAGAAATCGAATAGTGTTTCGCATCTTCATAAAAAAAGCAAATAATCTTTCAGAAAATGGTTAAAAATTAGCATTTTAACCTGATGAATGCCGAATAACCTTCATTGAAAAGATAACAAAATTTACTATATTCTTCTACAGATATAAACAGGATTCTTTTAGCTCATGTGGAAAAATCCCGCAAAAACGCTAAAAATAGCATTAAATATCGCTAAGATTTCAAAAATTGCAAAGGAAAAAATTATCCTTTTTTGGACTAAAAGACAAACGGGATTTCTTTTACGAATGTGGAAAAATCGCCTCGTAAACCCAAAAATTCTATACAATCAAATAAAAATATACGCATAAATTCCAAAAAAGTACGTATGAATTCTGAATAAACTTTATTGAAAAGAGGATAAAATTTACTAAATTGTACTAAAAGTTTAAAACAGGATTTATATTTAATAATGTGGAAAATCACCGCTAAACGCAAAACACCCCATTAAATCGCATAAAAATCGCTAAAATTCCAAAATCGCAGATGACAAAATTTATCAGATGACAATGCGTTAAAACATTGTAAAAGGAATTCCTTAACGAATATCAAAAGATCGGCGTGGAACATAACAGTAACATCCGAAAAGGATTGTTCTAGACGCCAAATCATCGCTTTTCTCCCAGTATAGGAATCTACGAGCGCCAAAGTGAGTGAGCAGGCTTTCCTAGCTTTGCCTCCACAGCCAAGATACGTTTGCCGCGACATTAGTGCCAGCATGACAAAAATTACACATACAAATGTATATATATAAAGATATGTATACCATAATCCCGATTTTAAGCACCCTTTTTAAAAGTAAGCCCACTACCCACTTTTAGATAATTTGGATTTTCTTTTCAATTCTAAAATATAAGTCCCCTTCCCCGAAAAAAAAGGCTTTCTTTGAAAAAAATCCAAGAGAGAGAATTTTCCATCCTTTGATTTTTTGCAGATTTTGACTTACATTTTTATATAATCTGAATGAAATACCCTCCCCACACATGTCCATTTCCCTTCCATGCCTCCTCTCAATCACAAAAAGTTTAAAATCTTGAAAATCGTAAATTCTGCAGTCCTGTTTATTGCTCGCTAGTAAAAAATAAATCATAGGTAAAAAATAAGTCATCTAAACTACAACCTGTCCCCACCATCCAAAATTTATGTTCACCTCTCAGCATACAAAATTTATAATCTTAAAACTTTATAAATTATGTTTATTTAGTGTTCTCTAGTAAAAATAAATAATAATCCATCATTTAAATTTTCCTTATAACCCAAAATGTTTACTTCCCCTCTTTTTAAATCCCAGCAAAAAGAATTGCATCTTTAAAATACTATTTTAAATTATTGTGTCCTATTTGCTGCCCTCTATTAAGGATAAGCAAATATGCAGTTATCTAAATTACCCCGTCTCTCCAAAATTTACACTTCTCCTTCCCTCCCTCTCCTCTCAGCATACAAAGTTTAAACACTTTAAATGTCTTTATTAAAAAATATATGCCCTTATTTGTTGCTTTCTAGTAGAAATAAATAAGTAATCAGCCATTTCAATTATCTCTTTACCCAAAAATGTCTTCTCCTGACCTTTGCCACCCGTTAGCAACAAAAACAAATCTTTAAAGCTTTAGTTATAAATAAAATTTATAATTAACGCAATTTCAAACTTTCAAAATGCTATTTACGAAATTGGTGAACCTTGAATAGAGATTTAAATCTCAACCAACCTAACTTTCGGCAAAACATTGTACTTTGCACTTATTCCTTTATGTATTAAAAACCATTCAAAATACTTACATTACAATAGTTCTATTTTTTAATAAATAAAAATGTATTAAAAACAATTCAAAATATCTTACATTACAATAGTTCTAATTTTTAATAAATAAAAATTTATTAAAACCCATTCAAAATATGTTACATTACAATAGTTCTAAATTTTTATAAATAAAAATGAATATGAATCTAGCTAATTTAATATCCATCTAGTTACAATATTTTACCTTTGAAAAATTCAATAGGCTTGGTTATGAACATTTGTGAAATAAAACATGCACATTACATATTTCTAATTTCTTTATACAAAAATGGTAAAAACAAACTGTAAGAAATTAAGATCTGAATATACTTTGGCATGCCCCTAAGAGCTTTGTAAACATAATTTGCACGAAATTGTAGATATCAAAGTAAAATGTAAACATTTTTTTATGGTTTTAAAAAATGTTCTTATTTTATTAATGACCATTGTAATATAATTTCTTCAATAAACTTTTGAAAGTTCATGAACAATTATAAGGTATGTATACATTTCAATTTATTTTTCAGGTGAAGATGTTTGTGAAGTCTATTCTGTAAGGTGTAACATACAGTGAAAGAACTTATGAAAAGAAATCATGCCTAGAGACTATTTTTTTTCTTTTCAATGAATTCTCACATAAAAAAGAACTTGTTCAGTAAGAATCTTTTTAAGTTTCTAAGCTAGTGTGCAATAGCATGAATTTCTTCATTTTCACATGCAAATTACAGAATAGAATTTTACATTTATTAAGATATCAGGAAGTTGAAATTTAATAAAATTACTACTGTGAAAAATTCATGAATCATATATATTTTCAGCATGTTTTCTAAGTGAAAGAGTCCTTTTTTAAAGGTTTCATGTAGAATTAAAAGACTTGCTTGCATCATAGCACATTTGTTGATATTTCCAGTTTATTTTATATCTTCAATGGGCTATATAGAAGACGTTCTGCTGGCAAATCTTTATTGGAATGTCTAATATATATCTATTACAGTAAATGGCTCATTATGTTAAAAAGAAAATTATTATTTAAATGTATATGTACTTATTTTGGTATATTTTTACAAAATCTACAATTACTCTTCATTTCTGCATTTAGACTTTAGAGAACATTCTGTTACATCACTTTAACAAAGGCTTCGCCATTTCATAGTAAAAAGAAAGCAACTCATATTTATATTCATTAAAATGTTCCTCAACATATGAGATATAAAATAGAGGTTATGATTAATATCTAATTTAACTTTGAACCAAAAACTTAATTGGACATTTTTTGTAATAAAGTCAGAAATTTTGTTTTATATACACCATCATACTGATGGTAAGTAAAAACGTTCCACCTGGGAGATCTACCATATGAGAATTTCGGGTAAATCTGCATTAGTCTTCTTTCATCCCTTTTTTGTGACGATTGTAACACAAACGTTTTTGAAAAAAGTTATTTACATGTAATTTTTGTGTTATACTAAAGCGAAGCCTTTTTCTTGTGAGGCATTTAACAAGAGATATCAAAGATATAATTTGTGTAGACTTCACTGTGTCCATACTAATGCGAAACCTTTCACTTGTGAGATGAGTAGTGAAGAATTTCCTCAAGAAACTAGTGATGAGCTGCGAATCCTTTCCAAAAAGAAACCATTTTCTTGTCATGTGTGCAACAGAAGGTTTTATCGTAAATCTGATTTAATTGTCCACTTGCGAGTTCATACTGATGGGAAACCTTTCTCTTGTGAGGTGTATAACAAAGTGTTTTCTCATAAATCTTCTTTGAATAATCACATGCTAATACATACTAATGCGAAACCTTTTTTGTGTGAGGTGTGTAACAAAGGGTTTTCTCAAAAAATTCATTTAAATCAACACTTGCGTGTTCACACTGAAGAGAGACCTTTTTCTTGTGAGGTGTGTAACAAAAGGTTTTCTCGAAAATCTAATTTAAATGTCCATCTGCGTGTCCACACTGACGAGAAACCTTACTCCTGTGAGGTGTGTTTCAAAAGGTTTTCTCATAAATCTCATTTAAATGTCCATCGGCGTGTTCATACTAATGCGAAACCTTTCTTTTGTGAGGTGTGTAACAAAGGGTTTTCTCAAAAATCTAATTTAAATGTCCATCGGCGTGTTCATACTAACGAAAAACCTTTCTATTGTGAGGTGTGTAACAAAGGGTTTTCTTACAAATCTTATTTAAATGTCCACCGGCGTGTACATACTGATGAGAAACCTTTCTCTTGTGAAGTGTGTAACAAAGAATTTTCTCACAAATCTCGTTTAAATGATCATCGGCATGTTCATACTAACGCGAAACCTTTCTCTTGTGAAGTGTGTAACAAAGAGTTTTCTCAAAAATCTCATTTAAATGTCCACCGGCATGTTCATACTAACGACAAACCTTTCTCTCGTGAGGTGTGTAACAAACAGTTTTCTCAGAAATCTCATTTAAATCTCCACCGGCATGTTCATACTAACGGGAAACCTTTCTCTTGTCAGGTGTGTAACAAAGGATTTTCTCACAAATCTAGTTTAAATGTCCACCGGCGTGTTCATACTAACGTGAAACCTTTCTCTTGTAAGGTGTGTAATAAAGGTTTTTCTCACAAATCTCCCTTACGTAGACACCTCCGTATTCATACTAAAGGGAAACCTTTCTCTTGTGAGGTGTGAGCAAAGGGTTTTCTGATATATCTGCTTTAAATAGGCATCATCGTATCCATTCCAATATATGACACTTCCTTAATATATTTCACATACAATTTATTTTATATCTAAATAACGCTTTATAGTGTGATTAAATATTTGTAATTCCAATTTGATTTTAAGCATGCATTGTCTGATTAAAATAAATTTTTCAGTGGTGAAGTCTCTACTGTATTATTTTCTTTAAAAATATAACTAGGCATTTGTCTTAAGATGTAATTATTAATCCTGATGTAGGCAGGTTGATAGATGAGTTATGCATTGATTGATCTATTTTAAAATTGGCAAAAGGAAGACTTTTGTTGATGAAATATTTTCTCTCTTAGCACTCTTTCTCATCTCATGTCGTTCATATAAGCAGTCCTTCCAAGTTGAACTTCCCGATAAAATGAGAGCTTGCGAAGGAAGTTACTCAAGTAGTTGATAAATGTTGAAAACTTTTTAAATGATTATTCATACTTATCAAAGATAAGTATGGAAGATCTTGCAACATTATGAAAGTACACATAAAAACTTCACACACCCTGCTGCAAAACACAGTTAATGGTATCCCAATTATACATGTTATTACAAATTCATTTGTCTTTCAACTACGTTGGCAATCATTATTAATCAGGGTAGTATTCTCATTTTGCTTTGCAGTACGGTATGCAACATTGCTAAGTGTACATCAAAATCCCTGGAAACCTGCTAGGTCAGTCGTACCTATTCCAGATAAGTGAGAAAAATCATTTTATAAAGATTTCAACCCTTATCAAATAAATAAATTTGTTCACTATCTCTCAAAGTATAATAGTTTGTACTGTGCCTTAACAATTTGTTGATGCCTGGAACAAAATATATATCTTTTCTACCTATTATTTATCACTTAAGGAAATTGGTGGCTGTAATGAAGCTTCTATCTTGTTAGTTACTATGTAGGCACACCACTCATATCCTTAATTGTTGCTTTGTTTGCGTAATTTACTTGCACCATCCCTGCTTGTGGCTTGTTTGCATTAGTTCTATAACTACTTCCATCTGATTTTCAATCATTAACAATTAGAATAATAACCAGCCACCCAACCTGAAATTTATACTAGGTTCTTAAAACTAAATTCAATTTACGTGATTTAACTTTTCGTGTTATACCAGAATGAATCTTTATTCTTTGTCCCAAAAGAATAACTTTTTCAAATATTTCATTCCATTCTAACACAAAGTTCAAAATCGTTAAAACATTTTCAATTTTAAATATGTCTGTGCCATATGTTATTTTTCAGTAACAGTGAATAAATAATCGCATTTTAACAGCCCGCAAAATTGGATAACAGTGAATAAATAATCGCATTTTAACAGGCCACAAAATTGGATGGACATCAAATCTCATATATTTACACAATTATAAGTAGAAACTGTGAATTTCCAAGAAGGGTTCTATGCATTAGATTGAGCTGCTTTTATACTTTTCAATGTATATTTTATTGCATGTGGTTTTAGAAAAAGTATTTATGATTATAGCTAGTTTAAAAAATCGTTTTTGTAGAATGAAATCTTATATTTCAATATCATTATCGCAGCTCAAAATCAATTGAAATATGATTATATTCGATTAATTTAATCACTGCTTATTATTCACTATACATCACCTAAGGGGCAGACTGGATATGGTGTAGTCCTTTGATGCATCAATGAAAATAAATATTTATTACTTTTGAAGATTCAGAACAATTTATTATTCCAAATGATTATCTTTTGCAATCATGTACATTTTTTATGCTTTGCCATTAAAATTTTTCTTTTAATTAAGCAGTTTTGCTTTTATTTTTGCAAATGGTTTTTTAATGGAAAATACAATAGAATTTTTTTAGAGTTTCAAATTGTGAATTTGTAACACTTCTAAAGAGTGGATTTTTTTTTCATGTATGCCACCCTACTGTAAAATGTGCTCCCTTAATCTTAATTACCTCATTTTAGGAGAAAATAGGAGAAAAGTATTTCAAACTGATTTTATTCTTATACACAATATCATCTTTTATCAGACAATTAAATACATTAAACCAACATGAGTGAAAAATTGACCTGGGCCAGGACTCGAACCTGGGACCTCAGCGTACCGTGCTGACGCTCTGCCACTAAGCTACCCAGATCGACATCCTAGCCAGGCAACCTCTCACTTTATTCATGTTGGGAACAGTCATCGGCCACAGTTTTGCAGCTTCAGATGACATAATACAATGAAAAACCATTCATCGGTCCGTAATTAATTTTACATAATATTTCACATCATAAACACTAACGTCTGATCAATTTTATACTTATACACAATATCATCTTTTATCAGACAATTAAATACATTAAACCAACATGAGTGAAAAATTGACCTGGGCCAGGACTCGAACCTGGGACCTCAGCGTACCGTGCTGACGCTCTGCCACTAAGCTACCCAGATCGACATCCTAGCGAGGCAACCTCTCACTTTATTCATGTTGGGAACAGTCATCGGCCACAGTTTTGCAGCTTCAGATGACATAATACAATGAAAAACCATTCATCGGTCCGTAATTAATTTTACATAATATTTCACATCATAAACACTAACGTCTGATCACTTTTATACTTATACACAATATCATCTTTTATCAGACAATTAAATACATTAAACCAACATGAGTGAAAAATTGACCTGGGCCAGGACTCGAACCTGGGACCTCAGCGTACCGTGCTGACGCTCTGCCACTAAGCTACCCAGATCGACATCCTAGCCAGGCGTTAGTGTTTATGATGTGAAATATTATGTAAAATTAATTACGGACCGATGAATGGTTTTTCATTGTATTATGTCATCTGAAGCTGCAAAACTGTGGCCGATGACTGTTCCCAACATGAATAAAGTGAGAGGTTGCCTGGCTAGGATGTCGATCTGGGTAGCTTAGTGGCAGAGCGTCAGCACGGTACGCTGAGGTCCCAGGTTCGAGTCCTGGCCCAGGTCAATTTTTCACTCATGTTGGTTTAATGTATTTAATTGTCTGATAAAAGATGATATTGTGTATAAGTATAAAAGTGATCAGACGTTAGTGTTTATGATGTGAAATATTATGTAAAATTAATTACGGACCGATGAATGGTTTTTCATTGTATTATGTCATCTGAAGCTGCAAAACTGTGGCCGATGACTGTTCCCAACATGAATAAAGTGAGAGGTTGCCTGGCTAGGATGTCGATCTGGGTAGCTTAGTGGCAGAGCGTCAGCACGGTACGCTGAGGTCCCAGGTTAGAGTCCTGGCCCAGGTCAATTTTTCACTCATGTTGGTTTAATGTATTTAATTGTCTGATAAAAGATGATATTGTGTATAAGTATAAAAGTGATCAGACGTTAGTGTTTATAATGTGAAATATTATGTAAAAAAAAAAATGATTTTATTCTATTGAAATCTAATGGTTTTTATGATGTTCTAAGAAGTGTTTTCTTTTATATTTTGTTTACATCAGTTTTTGTAACATTTATTGTCATCGACAGATAGTTTATAAATTACTCTGTTCTTAATAAAATAGCTTACTTCACATTTTACTGACTTTTACCTTCAGTTATTTGAGTTTTCAATTTTTAATTTTTTTCTATAGTTTGTAATCAAACAAAATTAATTGCAGTTTTCTAATAGTATAATAAATATATATGTGTAGAACATTTTTGTGCTTCTTTCTATTTTTTAATAAATTTTTCTGAAATAATTTTGTTTTCACACTAACAAATGCAAGGATTTCATGCTTTCAAACTAGAAATCTTCAACCCGTCGCTCAAAAAAAAAAAAAAAAAAAAAAAAAAAAAAAAAAAAAAATTTCGAATGAAAACAGCAAAATGTTTTTGGTGACATCAAAATATTTTTGAGGAATCTTATTAGAGCACATTCATAGCTACCAATTTTTATTCTTTTTTTTCATCAAATAAACTTGTTTTGAACAAGAAAATTTATTTAATAAAATATTTCCTGTTTCTTTGTACGATTTACTTTATTTCATTTATTAAGTAAATTTCTGGTTTAAAGTGTTTTTTAACTTTGAAAAAATGATAAATTTGGTAGCTATGGCAATTTATTCTCTTCCTTAGATAAAGAAAAATATCAAGAACTCGTACAGTCACTTTGTACATATAGTATTTCCTCACATCAACTCAAATGACAGTGAAGAGAATTTTCTCCTTTTATGCTGTGAAAAGCTGGATGTGTATGAGACAGACACTGTGCCGTGTTATGCAAAAAGCTCACTATGGTATTAATGAGTGCGTTCTCATGTACTGTCGTTTTTTGAGTAGTAACCGACTGATTACACTGTACAACATGAAAAATGTCCTCGAAAGGTTTTCCACTTTCTGAAAAATTTCCATATTTATATGTAAGCAAATTTAAGCTTTTTTGTGACATTTTATGCAAATTTTAGGTACAATAAATGTCAGATTGAATTATGTTTTCTAGATTATGACTACTGGACCATTTACTTTAGATAAATGTCTCAGTCTATATATTCTTAACATTTACCTATCAGTTATTAAGCCTAAGTTGCATAATTTTACTAGTGCAAGATGTAGAATAGTACACTATTACTGTCAACTTTAAAATAGTTGGAACAGAATTGAAATAATTTTTTCCTAGACTAGATTTTTATGTTGATTTAGAATCTGTAATTTCATTTCCTTCTATCACGTCTACTTTTGGAGTAAAATTAATATCTACATTTGTGTGGTATTGGCACACGTTTGATATAAAAGGCTTTTTAGGGGAGAGTACCTCCTTGTCAAAAGGGTTAACAGTGTGAGATTCCTATCAGGGACTCATCACCAATGGATATAATCGAAAAACAAATGAAAAAAAGTAGTAGAATCTATCCGAAATAGCTGAAGTGAATCACAAAGTAGTATAAAAGCGTTTTCTGTCTTTTTTGACCAAAACAATTTCCGTTTTTCTAAAACCTAGACGTGATAGAAAAAAATGGACACCAGATTTGGGATTAATGTAGAAATCTGATATAGAAACATGTTAGTGTACTCATATAGCAGAAATATTTGGACATCAAGAAACGTTATTAGGAAAACATGAAATATAATGCAAACTAGGCACAATATTTCACGGTCACATGTCAGTATGATCTCGGACACAACACTTTTGTAAAGTAAACTGGGCAGTAATCATTGTTGAATCCAGGGGTGGCCTGGGGGGAATGTCCTCCCCCAGAGTAATTGAAATTTTATGCTTTAAGAGGTCAAAAAGTGGAATATCTCCCCCGGAGCTACAGAAATCCCTCCCGGAGAAAAGTGTCTGAATTCAATACTGGCAGTAATTATAACACACAAAACAAAAAAAAAAACAGTCTGATAACGCTTTATGCCTTAAATTTCATGTAATTGTACAGAAATTAAAAATTTGCATACATCGAAATATGTAAATACCTGAAAATCTGGACATGCTGGAGAAAATCTAAAATTGGATTCAGAATTAGCACAAAAAACTGAATAAGAAACAACTGATTTCGATTTTGGGACAGAGCTACATGTTCAAATTTTTTGTCCAGTGACCCCTATGTACCACTACAATTACTAATAAATCAAGTAACTGTATAGCATTTCTGGTGTTAAAATTAAATATTGTATGCAAATAAAAATAAATAAAATACTTCTTTATGAATGAAGAAGAAAATGAGACTTCTGTAATTCTGCAGCACTCATGTAGTCCTGGCATTGAAACCTTGGTGTGTATATATTTCTTTCCTGTGCTATTTAACTGAATTATGGTTTGTCCGTGAAACTTGAGGAATTTACACATGTGGCCCTCCAGCTTAAAAGTTTGAAAATTCCTATTTCGAACCCTTTAAAAATATGTATAAGTAAAATCAGTTTTCATTTGAGGTGGTCTCAAGAAACCTACACACATCCTGCAACTATAATTTTTAATATAAATTATTGTTACATTTATATCAGAGGTAGTACTCACGTCATCTGTTGCAAAGTGACCATTTTTTCAGAATAGAAAACTTTGCCTTATTTTCTTCAGAATAGGAAAGAGAGATTTATTTTTAGATTATCCTTTTAGATTATGCTTTCTTTTATCTTTAAATGATGAAGACGTTCTTAGAGTCCTCAAAAATAAACTCATAATCGCAAAAATAATTTTAAATTAGTTATATCAGTTTTAATCTCCCTAAAAAGGAAAAAACCCCCTTCAATTTGATGTCATTACACATGAACTGTAGATTCTGTATTGTGTCAACAGGCTGTTTTTACTTATTTACTGCAAAAGTTTTTTAGAAACTCATAAAAAAAATCTTTATAGCCAAAAGATTATTTTAACATCTCTATATTGCCAAATCCCCCATAGAGTTACATAAAAAACAGAAAAACAAAAACATTTTACGTCATGACAATGTAATATTACACAACATTTCTGCGCTTGTAGTGTGTTTTTCCTGTCAATTATCGTGAACATTGCAGTTAGAGTGAATGGTAAGGACAATTATTCGCGTAATCAAGGAGAAGGTCCATGGGATATGGCTAATAGAATAAGAAAAATCACCGTACGTTTTTAGTAGCCAAATGTTCACAATGGTACAGCCTGTTTAAGTTAGTAAGAACTTGTTTCGTACATTCTATGCAGGGTTATTCAGAAACACTGTTTAATAATTTGAAAGAAGATAGAGAAATTACAACAAGCAGCTTTTGTATGAGAAACCAGTGTCACAACCGATTTACTTCATCAAAAATTAAAAGTGTCTTGCTCTAAACAAACTCTTTTTTCTCAATTTTAGAAATATTTTAATTTGATACACTTACCTTATTTTGTGGGACTTGTCATAACATCACAAAAATGCTAGAAGTGCGCACAGTTCTTCAGTCAGTGACACTATATAATTTTAACTACCTTTTGGAACATTAACATTGTTTGGATGCAGAGCCTTGCAACATCCAACACTTTTCGTGATGTCATTGCATATTACACAAATCAAAATAAGTAGTAAAATTATCAGTAAACTATCTTCATTAGTGCTCAAGTTATAAATATTTGAGTTTGAATTGATGTAAGATAGCCAATATTTCTGACTGAACAAATGGGTACAAATCTTGGCTTTCTAAATAAACTTTGTTAACTGTAGCACTTTACCACATTTTAAAGTTTTGACCCTGGTCCTGAGACACCCTTTGTAAGTAAAAGTTTTCAAACCAAACTCTTTGAAACTAAATTTTGCCATTATTTAAAGTTTACTAAAAATCAATTTTCTTGATTCCTTTATCTTCGGTAAAGTCATCATATCTGTCATTATTATTGAAATCCATTCAAGATTAGAACTTCTAGAACTTGTCGCATTAAATCAGGAGCTTTAAAAAACCTCGACAATTTTTATGATTCCGAATTTTCATGATTAGAATTAAAAGGTGAATACACACAATCGTGCAACAAATGCAAGCGAGCCAATGAAGAATGAATGTCTACCAGAATGTGCTTTTAACTGGTTGTGCATTTTATGTGCTTTTATGCATTGAGAAGCAAAACATATAATTAGCATTATAATTAACGTAGCAAGAATTGTGCTATAGGGAGTTTTTTGAGTTGATGATTAAATGATAATGCTTGCCCCTATTTTTAATCACTTCTTAATCGAATATGAATCGAATCTTTTTCATGAATGAAATCATAATTCTTTTTTTTATTATTTTTTTGAAATCGGTAGCTATGTTGGACATGATTTGTTTTAACAGCATTTACTGTATTACTGTTAGAAAATAAACCAGTGAATGGTTACACCACAAAATACACTAGTAAAAGTATGTTAGATTTAAAAATATTTAAAAAATGATGAAACAAATTTTAAGAGAACAAGCGATTTTTGTATCAGAAACCAGGATCACAATCCATTTGTTCATCCAGAAATATAGGTTGTTTCAGTCTCAGGCAAAACTAATTCCTTATTGCTAACTTTAACAATAATCAAGCTAAGACATTTTTTAATAGACTTACTATTAAATAAATGACTGTAGTCTGTGACATCGTCAAAAACAAGATGGTGGCATTGTTTTTGTACAAATACTTTATTTAACGATGTAAAGCTACACAAACTACAAACACATATAAATCGAGATGAGAACAGAGTCATTTTAAGTTGAACATATCTTAGTCTGATATTGTAATAAGGAAATAAGATGAGGTTGCTCTCTTTTTGAAAATATTCAGCCGGTTTAGGTTTTTACAAACGGAAGCTATTTGCATTTGAAACCAGAATCAATTCTCCGTCCCTTTCTTGTGATGGTAAGGCGAAATCTTATATGTAATTTTTCTGACATTTAATTGGTACATTAAAGTATTGAATAACTGGTGTGATGCAATTAAAGCATTAAAACTTCTTGAAAACGCCATAAAATAAGAAACACACTAGGACTTTCGAATGAACTTTGTCTTTCCTTGACAGGCGCAAAAAAGACATGCTACAACTTTTAACATAAGCAAAACTGAGTTTTGCTCCTGCCTTGAAAGTGGTATCACGTTTTCTTTGAACCTGGCGAAAAAAAAGAAAAGTTATTTTGTAAAGCCTAGTGCATTCCTTATTTTATAGTGTTTTAAGAATTTTTATGCTTTTATTTTAATTGGTATTTTTGAACTCTCGAGTGTTTTCAAGTATAGCCAGCTGTTTCTGACGATATAACGACCGCAGTCGAATGAAAAACGTGTATAACATCACATTCAAGAATTTGGTGAGACTAATAGCCCAGACGCAGTTGGTGTTAGATGCAGACATAGTGTTAGCAGATTAGTGTTACCAGATGTCCAGGTCTTTTAAGACCCACTTCGTATAACCACTGTTAAGGGCATCTGAAAAATCGACACTTTTCAGTCCCGATATTCCAGGGTGCACAAATTCATTTTGTAATTTTTGCTATTTGTTAGTCTGAATCGAGTGAAATTTAAATCAGTAAAACCACTAATAAGTAAACCTATCTATAACGGAATTTTTTATGATTCTGTCAAAAGGAATACCATACAAATTTACCTATTAAGACGGAAACCTGTCTAAAATGAAATATTTTTCTGGTTCCTATAATGCTGTTCCTAAAAACAATTCATTATACTTTGTTTAGTAAAACATGCGAAAACAGAACTTGTTTATAATGGAATCATGTCTTAAACATAAAATTTGCATAGTTGTTATGGAAGAAGTATCAGACAAATATATCTCTACAGTCAAAAACCTCTCAGAAATGGAGTTTGTTTTGGTTCTTAGCATTTTCCTTTTTACAGATTTTTACTGAATACTTATGTTTATTTAGCACAGTAAAACCTGAAGATTAAAAGCATTTCTATATTTTAGATCGGAATGACAATGACTGAAAAATATTGGGATGGGCACGATGTTCAGGGCCTGACTAACACAAGAGCATGCGGGGCAGCTGCCCCGGGCCCACCAATTGCGCCCCCTCCCCCATGGACATAAGTGGGATTTTCATTAAAAGTGAAAAAATTGGCTAAAAGTGACCAAAATTCTTACTTTTGTAAAGATTTATGACCCTCCTCCCTAACTTCTGTACCCTATCCCCCTCCCTCAAAAATAAAACAACCAACTACATCATCAGAAAGCTGATGATTAAAATTTTACTGTAACAACTAAGTAGTCCACTGTTTTCAAGGGAAATTCATTATTGACATTATCCTCGTACCAAGAGCAAACTAAAACTTTTAATGGTGACCAATTGGGGACATTTTTCTTTTAGCCATCTTATGACATAGATATGGTATTATGTCAAATAGCCAAGAATGACAGAAAGACCTGTATTTACATTTCAACAGCTCGCATAACCCCTTATATTCCTATACAAAAAAATGTTTATTCTATCATCTTTCTTATGATACTCCTGTATGAATAACACATCGAACGAAATTTATGTATGCAGTTTAGTCACTTCTGTGTAATTCAAGAAAAACTCCTATGGATATGTAGAAAGTGGTTAATGCTTGCCCCGGGGATCTAGATACTCTAAGTCGGGCCCTGGCGATGCTATTCACAAAAAAATCTGCTATAGAAGTGAGCTGCACTTGCATTGTTGAAGACATAATAATTCTCCTGCAAGAACAGTGACACAACTCAGAAATATTACTTTTCATAGGAAAGACAAATGAGATTGGCCTTTTTTAACACTTTCCAACAAAGATGGAAAGTGCTTATGAATTCAGTTTGCCTGCCCATGCTCTAACATGCATAAATATATTCAAATTGACATGCAAATAATATATGTTATTGAGATGATATACAATTATTATACAGACATACATACATTAAATACAATAATCGAACATTGAATGAAAGGTTAACGAGAGTCAGGAATCGAACCTGGGTCCACAGCGTTCCAGGCTGTTGCTCTAACCACTGAGCAATTATGTATGTCTGTATAATAATGGTATATCTTTAAAATGCTGAATGCAGGCGTCATATATGTGTGTTTTAATATGTTATTGAGGTTTACTATGAAAAGTTCAGTATTGAAAATGAAGTGCATAGCACTATTAGTTTTTCTATAGGGGCACTCAAAATAATTCCATTACATTACAGTCTATGGGAAATATTATTTGCGGTTTATTTTAATGATGTTGCACAATTTCAAATACATTGAGTTAGATATATACCAATAAGGTGTGCTACAAGAGGCTTACTATAGAATAGGGTGTGCATAACACTTACAGTTTCTTTACAGGGACATTCAAAAGAATTCTCTTACATTACGCTCCATGGAGAAAAATCATATGCAGTTTATTTTAACAATGTTTCACTATTTCAGACATATTGAAATTGATGTATGGTGCAATACTAGGTTTACTATAGAATATTCTGTGAATAGAATTCATCGGTCATTTACAGGGACACACAAAAGAATTCGCTACTGTCTGTTAACAATAATTGCTGGAAGTGCGTTTTCAGTTACTGAACACATTTTTTAATTTAAATCATTTTTTGCATATTATTTGGTGTGTATAAATTCTATAGATCATATACAGAGCTGCACAAAAGTTTTCAAGCACATTTCTGTTTGACAGAATTCCAGAAGGAGAATTTTAAGCTATGTTATGAGTTTCCTAACTAAACTAAAATTTATCATTCTATGTAGTATATAAACAAATCTATAGATCCTATACAGGGCTGCACAAAAGAATTCGGATATTCTGCTGAATATTGTTGGTTATTCTTGAAATTGGGTTTTTAAATATGTTATACGTTTAAAATTGCTTACTTAGACATCATCTTTCACATTATTAAACGGTAACAATTTGTAAAATTATTGTGGAAGTGTTGGAAAGCGTTACATAATCTATGCTTGACGCAAGATTTTTCGTTCTTGTTTAATTACTGTAACATAAAACTATAGCACTTAGCTCTGAATACAGCTGTAAAACGTTTAGGAATAAAGACATAAAAAAGATAAGTAGGATTGAATATATTTCTCCACACCATACCCTTTGCCCCCTTTCTGTGGTGGCAAAGTGACAGACACATAGCATAATCTAGCTGTCTTTGGGATTATTATCCGAGTCTTCGCGTAAGAGACTCTAGTATACGGGACATAGGTGAGGACATAGGTGACACTGTCTCTTTTTACAAAATTGCATAAATATTTAGTAATAAAAAAGCAATCGACATACTAGTAGAAAAATACTTATTTTAAACTTATGGACCAAAATTTTTGTTGATACATCACATTTTTGGTTTTCATATTTACATATTACTTACCTGTCATGTATAGTATAGGGTAAGTTTTGTAACCGTTTTAAAAATTGAAAAACTTTTTTGACGGGTTTACATGTTTCAGACGCTGAATATTCCGAAAAACATATTTTTAGAAAAAAAAATTGCCGTCCGTTTGTCTGTAAACGCTTTATCTCCTGAATAAATTGAGATAGAGATTTGAAATGGTAGTAGGTAATAATGGGTAGAAGCTTATTGAATTTCAGTAACCTCGATTTTCCGGAACTATTGTTTTCGGACTCTCGAAATATACGTTTTGATAAAAGATATAAAATTTTTTCAAAATTGTTTATTTTAAGGAGGGAATATAAAAGACAATAAAAAAATAAATTTTGCATAAAGAATGAAGTCTATCGGATAATGAGTTGCCTAGATATTTGTAATCCTATTTCCCACACTCTTCGATTTTTCATGACATTGTATTTCATTCCAATTTCAATTCAGATATATTTTAAATAGAAATGAGACGCTTAATTCGACGCAGTAAACCGTTACTTAATATGATTATCAATTTTGGACTTATAAGAATGTTTCTTTTATGCAATTTAGTAATAGAGCATTTAAAGTTTATGACGTGTCATCCAGCCACGATTTTATTCGAATTGCAATGTATTTTATAAATAGTTTACACATATTTTATATTATGCATATCCATGATAAGTAAGTATTACGGAGTCCCCCAACGACTAGTTTGTTTTATTTTTATCAAATATAAATAAGTAAATGTAAAAAGAAGTAACAGTCTAAACTTATTACAGGTTTCATAATCCACGATCAAACTTCAGTTTATTTTTGTTGTTTAAAACTTTTATGGTTCCCTTCAAGTGCAATGAATAGATTCTGTCCTTGTCAAGTGGATTTTCACTTCGTTTCACTGTTCTGTTTCCCACTGGGAAATTTACGTGCCAGGCATAAAACAACTTGTCATTTGACATTCAATGCCAAACAGGTTGTCCGGAATTAAGGGGCCACTTCACAGAAATTCCCCAATCGCGAAATCTAATGTTAACCTAATGGAAAAATTTTAAAGCGTGATGATTGATGTCTTACCTAATTATTAAAATAAGGTTTTCACCATCAAAAGTAGACGTCAGATCCCGACGATGTGCGTTTTTAAAAATTTTCTCCATAAACTTTTAGAATTGAAAAAAAAATCATAAAATTTCATCACGTAGAAATTCCAAAGTTTATAGGGATTTAAAAATAATTAAAATTTACGAGACAATTTTTAAAAACACACATCGTCAGCACTGATGTCTACTTTCTAGTGGTGAAAACAGTATTTTAATAGTTATATTAGGTAATGTGTCATCGCACTTTTAAGTTTTCTCATAGGTTAACATAGGATTTCACGATCTGAGTTTCAGTGAAGCGTGTAGCACCTTAAAGAAAGATGCCAAAGGAAAGAGTTGTATGTTTAACCCATTCACAGTCAAGGCACGACCTTTTTTTTTCTTCTAAGAAGCTGTACTTGGATGTATTCCGTATCTTTGTAAGTGGTCAAGCTTTTCAGAAGGTAAAAATTTAGCAGAAATACTATGAAACTGATTTCCCCCTCTGTGAAGTATCGCCTAGTAATGAATAGTCTAGCGAAGTCTATTGTCCAACGCGTCCAGCAGGTCTGGCTTTACTTGAGAAATTCATTTTTCCCCGGTGATCGATTGCCCATCTGACAAAATCCCCTGAACTTAATCTCTAATCACCTTACAAAAAACTCATTCTGCATTTGATGTGCAAACATCGCTTTAAAAGCAGGTGACTACCTATTCGCATTGAAATGAACAACAATGAAAACATATTTTCGAGTTTATTTTAAAAGTTATAAAACAATAAATTATAAATTGTTTCGTAAATAACTTGCTGTATTAAATGAATTACTATCTAAGGTATTAATATTTTATTCCAGCAAGGGGATTTAACGAAACAAACAATAGTACTCATTCCTCGAACATAAATGAATTAATTATTAATTATTTCATCCCTGTAAATATAAGCTAACAAAGCAAAATCTTTTATGATACCAGATGCAGTTAAATTCAGATATAGACTTTTTTTTCTTTATTATTAAATCAAATCTACAAGGAATGATTCTTTATGTAATGCTTTAGTTTGAAAACTTTCTAAGAAGATACTTTTAAAAGATTAGAAAAATGTAATTAAAAGAAAAAGCACGGTTTCAAAACTATTTTATCGATACCAGGAATGTAACAAAATTAATTTTTAAATATTATAATCTTCAGATCTAAAAATTATCAGCTAAAATGGGACAATTTTTGACTTTATATCAAGTATACTTAAATTTAGATATGGATTATTTTGTTTTATCAAATGAAACATATAAAGCATATATCATAAGTAAAGACTTTCTAACAGACTTCATGCTCGAAAAGAAATACGAAAAATATAGTTATTATTTACAAACTAACAAAAGAATAACTTCATACTATGTTTTGCCACTAAAAATATGAGACAAAGAATGTAACAAAATTAATTAATATTTAAATGTTATAATTTCACATCTGAACCTTTATAAACACGTATATATGTATAAAAACTGATCTGATACCATACCAAAACGCTGTAATTAATCGTTCTAATTAATATTTTTGATATGATATCACATATTAATGAAGTTCAGTTATGGATGTAATGTTGTTATGCATAAGTTTGTAAATCGATATCAAATTAATGGTGAATTTTCATTGGTTTAAATTATTATATCATATAAAATAAAAAATACTTCTTTAAAATGTGATTTGTAAAATAATTTTAGAACAAAAGGTTTTATTTTATATATATATACTTCAATTTCTTTCTTTTCTTTTTTTCTTTCTTTTTCTTTTTTTTTGTACCTTTTTCCTTTAACAACTCATTTTGTATCTTTGGAATAATAAACCTGTTCAGGCACACCAATCAACACAAACATTTATTAGTTAAAAAAACCTAAACATGTCATAAATTGCTATGTGTTGTTCAGAATTCCGTGAAAAATGCTGTACCTTAATTTTCTGAATAAGTATGGATGCAATATTCCTTTAAAAGAATTTTTAATTGTAGAATAATGTTGTTAAAGGCTGTATTCAATCTCAAACTGGATGCTCTCTGACACATTTTTTAAATAAAATTAATTTTTTATTAAAATAATAAATTTTTATTAAAATAAATTAAAATTTTTAAATTAATTTTTGTTCACAAACGTGACAGATTGGCATATTTTTCTATTAAGATAATAAATTTTTATTAAAATAAATTAAAATTTTTAAATTAATTTTTGTTCGCAAACGTGACAGATTGGCAGATGCTTTTGTTAAAAAATTATGTAATCTGTTTTTTAGTTTTTTGCTAGACAAAATAATTTTCAGAAAATCATATCAAATTTCCAGACGCGATAGCGTAGGAAAGGAAAAAAAACTGCTGCCGTGAGACAAAAATCGCTTGTAACTCAAGATGCCGTGGAAAATGGCGGAAATTGAAACTGAAAAAGAAACACTGTTCGATTACATATCACTTTAAAAATCATACTTTCAAGTCTCATGCTTTTATGTTTAAAAAACAGCTAGAAAATGTATCAGCATTGTTGGGCGAAAAAGTTTTAGAGCTTTTCATATTTAAATTGATATATTTAAATTTATATTAAAGGTAAAGCCATAAATTTTTGTACAATATTTTTCAGTTAAGTAGTCTTTAAATTGGTTTCGGGATTTTTTATTTCAAAAGAAAATTTGTAAAACCTGATCGCTGAAGTAAAAATTACTCATGAAAAAAGAACACTTGTTGTTTTAAAAATTACTAATTTTTAAAAAATAAATATTTTTGTCAATTCCTTATTCAAATTAATATTTATAATTTCCATATCAAATGAAAAAAAAAAGAAATATTCAAAAATGATTTTAGAAGATAGAATATTTTAGTTGATATATCAGACATTTAACACGAAAATTAAAAAATATTTTTTAAAAGAATTTAAATTTAAAAGGGAATACATATATAAATTTATATTTAAAAAAATAATAAAATTAAAAATTAAAATATTTAAAAATATAAAGCAAAATTAAATTTATAAACATTTTGTTTTCCAATCTTCACTTTTTTTCCCTCAAAAATATAGCTATAGAATTTTCTCAAAGTTTAAAAAGGAATGGAATAAAATATTAACCAGAAAACTTTTTGTCTTGAAATTTCTTAGAATGAAACCTATCTATATCAATACTTTTTTCTGGGCCCTTCAATATCATCATAGACAGGTTTCATTGTATTATTTTGTAAGTTGTTGTAAAATTTGAATAAAATTTGAGCAACAATCGTACGTCAGAAAATATTTTTTGAAGCGTAATATTAATTTGGGTATTATTATTTGAGATTTTTATTATTAACACATTAAAAGTGCTGGAAGTAAAAAAGAAAAAAAAGTATTTTAGTTATTTAATATTATAGTTAAATAAAAAAAAATGTTTAAAAAAAGAAGGAAATAATATATATATATTCAATAAAAGAGCAATTTAAATGAACCTAATATGGCAAATTATTTAAAATAATAATTATTATTATAATGAATTAGAATCTTATGGACAAGAATGATAAAATATATGTATATATAAGTAAGCAATGATATTCTATGAAGTTGCCTCGTTTGAACTAAGTGTCTGTTTTGAAATACAATGTCATTCTTAACCATTTACAGAGAATGAAATTCAAGGATTTCGACTGAAATACAAATATTCTAGATGACAAATGGTCTACCTATTATACGCCTATTGTGTAGTAAGAAGAAAGAGGTGCCAATAAACGCCTTCTTCGCCTCCCAATCCGAAAGGGGAAAAGAACAAACGAATATAGACGGTCTTGACCATTTAGAAGTAAAAAATGCTGACCGTCTATAAGCGGTCATAACCATTTAGAAGTAAAAAAGTGTGACCGCATATACGCGTTCATGACCATAAATGGGTTAATGCCAATTTTCTGAACTTACAATTATTTCAAAGATTGAGTTAAATACAAATTCTACATATAAATATGTGTTTTTTTTCAGTATAGTATATATAGTTCTATAAGTTCAGTATAGTTTCAGTAAGTTCTGCATTTTTTCTATGGAAAATATAATATGAAAATAAAACTAAATATAGTAAAAATATAAAGTGTACTTTAAAACAACTCTTCTGGATAATTTTCTTTGAAATTTTCATTGTACAATTATATCAATTTTAAATTATCTTTTCAAGTGAGATCAACTATAATGACTTTTGTGTTTATTAAATATTTAAGAAACACTTTGCTTTATATTTTTTCTATTTTCATTTAATTTTTATATATAGATGCACTATGAAGAGAGACTAAAAATATTTGTACATTTTCATGTATTTTTGTGTGATCTTTCAGTCATAAACAGGCACAAGAAATGTTTTACTTATTGCCATGACAAGATGATACTCAAATGCAGTTCACCGAATTCAGAAATTCTGCTGAAGTTCAACAAAATAACAATAGTTGTACCTCAGTAAACACGGAATCTTGAGTAAACAAAATAACAGATAAAAAAGAATAAAAATACCAATTTTCATAAAACCACATAACATTCCACAATTTTGCCATTTGAAACTTTACAAAAAGTCCACATTCGAATATATAAAATTTTACAAAGTTTTCCGATAAATAACTGTGTGCGAGAAGTTAGCAAAAATTTATAAAATAAGTCAACGCAGTTATATGTAATGCGATTTCATGAACTTTAATTACATGAAAGACAAGTTTTTTTGTTACTTCTTTAAATTCTTTATTTTTAATTATATGAACATTTGTCTTTTAGATTGACATAATCTGTAATTTGATTGATTTGAGAGATATTGGTTTATGGCAATCTTTTCAATGCAAATTTTTATGACATTAGCATCTACATTAACATTATCACCTTTTAAGATTTTTCCAGCCTTGTATATTTTCCTTAGTGAGTGCTCAACTTTTTGATTAAGGGCTGGGACTGGAGACTGTTTTTCTATTCAATCATACCACAATTTACAGGAAATTTCCTTTGTGTTACATTTCGCTTGAAAATGTCCTAGAATAGGTGAATGGGAGAGATTATTCTTCAAAAATTGGAATGAACATAATTTAAAAATTAGCAGCGAGGATGACACATGTCCCAATCCTGTAATTAAAAGGTTTACTCATCCCTAACTAGTACATGAATTTTTTAACTGTAGAACAAAGTTCAGACCAAAATAATTTAAACGAAAATTATAGAATAAAGGTTGATCTAATGACAGAAGCCTTGTGCAACAGTAAACAAAACTGTTAAGCAAATCCTACTGGTTTCCCGAATTTAGCTAACTTAACTAGACTACTGCTATTGTTTGAAAAATCTGTTCCATTGAGCAATAACTTTGTTCAGCATTATTTTTTTTTTGCGTTTTTAGCTCTCGTACAAAATTTTTCTTTACATTGTGTTATTGAAGGCTACAAAGTCGCTTACAAGAATAATTTTAATCTTTTTCAACAATTCGTTTATCATTCTTAGAAATGGCGTCACAATGGATAAAAATATGTGTAAATGTTTAAAGAAGAGTTACACCTTAGATTAGATATGATAGTTATTTAAATTGGAATTCACAATTTAGTTTCTTTAACATGGAAACACAAATGGCAAATTAAATGAGATTTAATAAAAATCTTTTTGAAACACTTTCACAAAAGTTTCACTTTTGTATGTACATGCAGGTGAAAATGGAAATGATCACAAGAGACAGCTTTCTTCTCAGTATGAATTCGGAGATGTGTATTTAAATTAGATTTTTCAGCAAATCCTTTGTCACAAGAGAAAGGTTTCGCTTGAGTATGAATTCGGTAGTGATTATTTAAAGATTTTAGAGAAAATCCTTTGTTGCACACCACACAAGAGAAAGGTTTCCCTTTAGTATGAACTCGCAGGTGCTTTTTTAAATCAGATTTTTGAGAAAATCCTTTGCTGCACACCTCACAAGAGAAAGGTTTTGCTTCAGTATGAAATCGCAGATTGACATTCAAATGAGGTTTGTGAGAAAATCCTTTGTTGCACACCTCACAAGTGAAAGGTTTCCCATGAGTATGAATTCGAGGATGAACATTTAAAGAAGATTTGCGAGAAAATACTTTGTTGCATGTCTTTAAATTATATTTTTCAACAAAACTTTTGTTGCACACTTCACAAGAGAGTTTTCTCCCCAGTATGAATTCGGTAGTGTCTATTTAAAGAAGATTTTTGAGAAAATCCTTTGTTGCACACCTCACAAGAGAAAGGTTTCTCTTCAGTATGAATTCGCAAATGGGTATTGAAATGAGTTTTGCTAGAAAATCCTTTGTTGCACACCTCACAAGTGAAAGGTTTCTCATGAGTATGAATTCGGATGTGTGTGTTTAAATTAGATTTTTGAGAAAATGTTTTGTTGCACACCTCACAAGTGAAAGGTTTCTCTTCGTTATGAACTCGCAGATGGTATGTCAACGAAGATTTCTGAGAAAATCCTTTGTTGCACACCTCACAAGAGAAAGGTTTCTCTTCAGTATGAATTAGCCGGTGTCTACTTAAATGAGATTTTTGAGAAAATCCTTTGTTGCACACCTCACAAGAGAAAGGTTTCGCTTTAGTGTGAATTCGCAGGTGGTCTTTCAAAGACGATTTTCTCAAAAATCGTTTGTTGCACACCTCACAAGAGAAAGGTTTCACTTTAGTGTGAACACGAGAATGCTGATATAAACTAAACTTATTAGAAAGTACTTTGTTGCACATCTCACACGTGAGTAATTTCTCAGTAGTCTGGACATAATGATGCTTATCTAAATTAGACATCGCAGAAAAATGACTGCTGAGTGTAAATAAGAATGTGTCTCTATGAATAAGATTTGCATAAAGTCTGCTATTGCAGATATCTCAAGTGAAATAGTTTTTTCTTACTATCAGTATGACGGTATATTTTTAAATTAGATTTCTGAGGAAATTCTTTGCGAGGAAACCTACTAATAAAGTTCTTAAAACAAAGACAAAATACCAAAAAATTATATTTCTAAAAAATCTCTTTTTCTATATCAGACATATAAAAGAAGTATTTAACTGTTGTAAACGATTTGTTTTCTTCTTACCCTTAAATGAATAAAATGTGAGATAGTGTAGATTTTCTATGCATAATACCAGAATTGAACAGTAATGAGTTAATACTTCAATATAGAGTCTTTAAACAGAATTTGTGTTAAGAAGTGTTTTCACGGTATGTTCAGAATAAATTTCACAACATCTGCACCTGCAATATAAATAAAAAAGAACATAGCCACTAAATTAAAAATAAGTGTCAAATAAATTATAAATTAAGCATATTTTATTGCACTTGCTATAATACAATTCAAATGTTTGATATGAAAATATTTTTACTAATCTCTTAAGTTTAGGGGAATAATAATGTACATTTAAATGTTTATTTTTATAATTCTTTTTCCATTTTGTATATACAGAAATAAAAAATGTGGATTTATTACAGAAGTTTTAACAAATAACACTTCTTATAGGATTTTGCGAAGATTCTGAGTAAAGTTATGTTGGTTCAGATTTAGCTCTATTTAATTTCAATCAGTGTCATTTCTAGAGGCCCAGACTTACAAACTCTGCAACTATGACAGGCGAAGAAGCGAGTCAAAAAGATGTAATAAGAAGAAACTCGAAAAGAAGGTAATTTTAAAAGAATATTTTTTTTTAATTATTATACTTTGTTTCCAAAAAAGGTACGTTATGGCTAAAAGTTTCTCATTATACACGTTTGTAAACAGATTACTGATTTATTGAACAAGTCAGGGTCGAGAAAAGTAGACAAATTAATTATATAAATTTCAATTAATTAGAAAAATCTTTGTATCATTAAAACGTAAGTTGAATTTGGTTTCTCGTGTTAACTTCAAATAAATTATAAGGATTTAGCATATTTTAGTGCATTTTCTATAATTCAATTCAAATGTTTTATATGACAATATTTTTACAAATCTGTTAAGGTTAGGGGAAGAATAAAATACCTTTAAATGTTTATTTTTTTCATTTTTATATACAGAAATAAAAAATGTGGACCTTCCAAGAAAAAACTAATTAGTCCACTGTATCTGATAGTCATAACAAATATTCCAAAATGACTATTGTGACTATTTTCTTACTTATAAACTACATTTGTGTCATTTGGTACACTCTTTTGGTAGGAAAAAATTAAATTATATGTGGTACTAGAGGCTACATAACAGAAATTACAAAAAATAGTGACACCCACTTTTTATCGAAAAAAATATATAACAAAAAAGGGAATTGAAGAACTAATTTATGTAATATTTTAATTATTATAGTATGTTCTATTATAAAAAGAAATGCTTACACATGAGAATGAGAATGTTATAGTTCCTAAATAAGTAATATCTGTCAAAGAAACTTCATCTTGGGACAGCAGAAAAAGTGGGTGATGAATTCTTTAACATTTTTTTTTGCTTAGTAAATAAAGTCTTAAACATACTTAATGTGTTTTTAATGAACAAATAAGATATATTAAAAGTGATAATAGCAGTGCATAAAAAAACTGAGTATTTTTTAAGTAAAAATTTCTTCATTTTCAGGACATGGAATTTGCATGTAAATTTAAAACTATCCATCTACCTCTTTCACTTTTAAATTTTCACAACATTTTTCTCATCCAAACGGTATCAGCAATGCTTCAGTATGTATTATAAAGTATTTTTTAACATCAAATTAGAATAACGATATAACTGTATATTATAAACTCTGTGCTGTAGAATTTATCACTTTTAAAAAATTGTTAATACACTTCGTTATAAATCCATACTAAAGAATGAAAAATAAATGCACTTCTGTATAACAGTGTATGTTCTTTTATCACCGAAAAAGAAATTAACTTGCATCATAATAAATAAGTAGTCGGATGAGCCAATCCTAAAACTTTCTTCTATCTCACACATGTTAATACTTCAAAAAGTTCAATTTTGTAACTATGTATTTTTGAAACAGAAATGAGTAGATAGCATATCTGTTATTTATTTTTTGATTACATTGCAAGTTTTTTGTCAATAATTGTTTAAAAAGTGTGAGGACAGAAGGAATTCGTAGAAGTCTAATTAACGGATAGGGTAAATCCAGGTTAGATGCCCCATCAGGTTAGTTGACCTTGTTACTGTATTTCAGTTATTGGATGTGTGATAGAGCTAGTGACTTTTTCTTACTCTCAGTTATAAAAAAAATTAGTAGACAAAGTTACAGCGATTTATTTCTTCAAATAAAAGTTGTAATCATCAAAGAATGTAAATTTGCCTTTTGTTTTAAGGTTTTTGTAACCCCCTCCCATTTGTTTAAATTACATAAGTTTAACCTGCCGTAGAATATATAAAATATTTTGAACTGATTCATGATGAAACACAAAAATCTAACGCATTCAATTTTAGAATTTTAAATTTGCTGCCCAAATTAGTTTTTGGAGTTTGTATGTTGAATATAAATAGGGGAGGAGGGTAATCCCTCTTAGTTTACATTAAACAAGGTTAGCCTTCAAGAAAATTATTTGATTGACTTCACATTTTGCATACCCATTTATTCGAAGAATTGGGAATAACAAATATCCTTTGATGTGAAAGTGTAATGTAAAATTAGTGTACAGAGCCTGTAAGCTCAAAATTTTTTTTAAAGAAAAAGCAAAAAAAATGATGTAAATAAGACATCAAGTCGAATGCAAATCCAGATTTTAAATTATAAATGTTAATTACCCATGATTCTTATATTTTTAGGTATGGGACATTTATCCAATCAGGTGGGATGTCTAACCCTGAGGTCCGGGGTATACAGCCAAATTTATTGATTAAGTTTTTTAATAAAAACACTATTTTATATGGTATTTATATTAAAATAATATTTCTCATGATGTTCTACATAAAATTTGGAGTAGATTGGTTATATGTGCATTACAAAAATCACTGCTATAAAAAAATGAATGAGGCTTAAGTCAGGCAACTATCCCAGCCTTACCCTAATATATAAAAAAACATGAAAATTTTTTGTTTATGACAAATATGCAAATTATGGATAGATTGGACAATAAGGGGATTTAGTGAGATTTATTTTTAACAGCCACCACATAAATCCCATAAATCAACAAAATTCGCCATATTTTAAAAATAAATACTGCTGATGTAACCATTCTAATATTGCCACTATGTTTCATTTCAATTGCATTTTGAGCATTTATTATGAAATTAGTCCATATATTTATGCTCATAATTTTATTATCACATTTTAGTGTGTACATACATTCTTGAGACAGCCTATACCTTTTTAAGAAATCAATATTTATATTTTCAGATGTATTTTAAAACATTTTCAACTTTTACACTATTAAAATATAACATTTAAACTGTCATTATAACATCATAGTAATTTACAAATCCGTATAAAAATTACTGACATGAATTTTCATTAAAACCATACTAATTATTTTTGTTAATTTAAATGTTACATAAATATAACATAAGGTTGGTTGTATTAACAATCAATACTAGCTGCACTGTTAAAAATCTTCAGCTTTTGCTGCAGACACATTCCACCGCTTTTAGAGAAAATGGTTACTTTACTATATTATGGAGCATTTTCATTGTTCAAAATAGAGATATTCTATAAAAGCGGTGGAGTGACTGTGCAGCAAAAGCTGAAGATTTTTAACAGTGTGGCTTCGCAAGCTAGCGGGCCCCTAATTTACATCGGGCATCGAATCAATATGAAACTCAAATCATACGAAACTCGAATTAGAAAAACCTAAAACCGAATGAACCTCCGGCTCAGGTCGCTGCTGCCTGCGGCACCGTATCACGGTCGTTGCTGGAAAATCCTTTATTTCCAACTCAAACAGAACCAACCTCCTGCTTGTGTCCCCACTGCCTGTAGTTGCATATAGCGTGGTTTGCATGTTCCGGAAAAACCTGTATTTCACTTCAAACAGTATAATTTTTTAACTGAACAAACCTCCTGCTCGTGTTCCCGCTGTCTGCTGTATCCTAGAGCAGGCATCTGCTCTACGGTGCAGCTGCATATACATAATGTGCACGTGCCGGATAATCCTGTATTTCCATCTCGAACAGTATAATCTTTGAACTAAACCAACCTCCGGTTTGTGTGCACCACTGCCTGCGGCACTGTATAGCAGGCGCGCTCATCACTCGCTGCAAAATCCTGTAATTCCACCTTTCACAGACAGGGGAGGGGAAATCTGTTCTATACAAACATGTTTGAAATCTGTAAAGCTATCGAAATCAAGTCGAATGTGCCAAACTTTGTCACAATCAGGCTCATAGAACCCATGATTGAAAAGCGCCCCTAGCGATATAAAATGGAAATAAAATATTTAAGGCTATTGATATCAAATCAAATGAGCCAAACCCCTTCGTAATCGAGCCCATAGAATCCGAGATACTCTAAAATGAATTTTTTTAAATCTGAAGTCATTATTCAAAAAGAGTGGTATATACAACTCATAAGTTCACTTTAATGTTATAGAGGGTGATTACTAAGTTTATTATCATGTTTGAAATCAATTGCGTTAAAATTGGAAATTTAATTGCTGTGTTATGGAAACAGGGCACAGTTAGAAGAAAAAATAAAACCTTGAAAGGGGGTGGGGAGATGAGACTGCTTTTTGTCAAACAACTAATTAAAACTACCAGACTACTTGTTCAAAGACTGGGAATTCTAAAAAAGCTTGGAACATAAAAAAAATTGCTGCGATTGTTATTCAGAAATAGCGGTAATTATTTAACCATGACAGCAATTAAACACTACGGAAGAACCTAAAAAAGTTAAATTTGTTAAATGGAATTAGTTTTCCAGCTACTACTGAATCAGTTCTAACTTTTCCCACTAGCGGTCCCCTAATTTACATCAATCCTCGAATCTGTTTGTATTTCTCACAAAACAAACCTCTGGTTTGAAACAAATCTATAAAAATCTAACCTAGAATATTGTAAAACTCGAATCAAACGAAACTCTGGCTCGGGTCCGTGCTGCTTGCAACACCATACCCCGGGCATGCTGCGTACACACCAGAAATTCTTATATTTACAACTTCTCTCAAATATGAGAAACCTTGAACCAAATGTACCTCTGGCTTGGGTAAAATCTTTTATGCTCTGTATCTGTAAAATCTTTTATTTTCATGTAGAATGCTTCAAACCAATCCTGCTTATGTCCCCGCTACCAGCAGCAGCCTATTGGCATGCCACGCATGTGCTGCAAAATCCTGTAGTTCCACCTTCCACCGTTAGGGGTGCAATCTGTTCTATATGAAATCTATACAGCTATAGAAATCAAGTAGAAATGGGACAAACACCGCCACAATCGAGTCCATAGAACCCGAGATACAAAATCGAACTCTGGTGCTAAAAAGTGGGACTGAAATCTGTAAGGCTACTGATATGAAGTTGAATGAGCCAAACCACATCGTAATCGGGCCCATAGAACCCGAGATAATTTGAAATGAAATTTAAAAAGTTGTTATTCGAAAAGAGTGGCATATACAACTCATAAATTCACTTTAATGTAATAGAGGGTTATTAATAAGGTACTTATATTGTATGGAATCAGTTGCGTTGAAATTGGAAAGTTAGTTGCTGAGGTATGGAAACGGGACTCAATTAGAGGAAAATTCATGAGGAAGGTGCTGGGGAGTAGCAGATGTTCAAGTGCCCTTCGTTAAATGACTAATTAGGAGGAACACAATGTACCTTTAAAGATTGATTCATTTTGTTAAGTTAGGAACATAATTTCAAATTTTGCTTAGATTATTATTCAAAAATTCTGGTAGCTCTTTTGTAGAAATATACCCTGAAGATATGAATGGTTGATTGTTATGCTAATTTAGCAAAATGGAAATGGTTTGGAGAAGCTCGGAATATTATTAGCTGAGTTATGCATATAAGCCAAACTTAGAAAAAGAAACGTTATGGAGCGGCCTCTAGGAGACGTAAAGTCAAATGTTGAAAAACAGTACACTAACTTTGACTGTTGGTATGATTCATCTGAATACGGGTGGTTTACTTTTATTAGGAACATAAATTTGGTTTTTACGAAAATTGTTATTCCAAATTTCTGGTATTCTTTCTATATAATAGCCATTAAACTCTATGAATGAAGCAAAAAATGTTAAATTTGTTAAAGGGAATTAATTATTCCTGTCAAATTCATCATGTTGATTTATTAATAAAGGGGTTGAATTAAGGAAAAATCTGCCGACAGGGGGCATGTGATAAAATACAATCGATGCAATATTTAATTAAAAGTCATTTATCTCCCCCCCCCACTCCCCATCCCCGCAAATAGAACAAATAATCTGTTAAGTAAAGTTTTCTGTATAAAAAAATCTCCATTATCCATTGTCAATTTGCTATTTACTTCTATCGACCATAAAAAATCACGATTTTTATAAAATAAAAACTTACTGTCCTATTTTTTCAATAAAAAAAGTCTTAATCCTCATATCATTTTGCATCTAAATATAAATTTTCAAATCCATATGTTATATACTTTTTTAAAAATGTACATATTTATGGTCAATAAGATTAATCTGGTCATTATTAATAATAACCGGCCCTTATGACCACTGTTATTATTAATAATAACCAGTTATTATTAATCATATTAACCATAGCATATATACCTTAAAATCACTGAGTTAAAATTGCTGCTTTTTAATTCTGACATCGCTTGTTCCTGGCAATTCTGGCATCGCTGTCTCAGTGAAAGACAGCTGTTGTGTTGACTTCCAAAATATTAATTTTCTTTTTGAAAATTAGTGATTTTTTAATTGATATCTTCGGGAATTATTATCTGATTTTTACAAAAATTAATTTTCTGGACTCGGTATTCCCTATTATGTAGGGATACTTTATTTTCAAATCCTTAAATTCAATATTTTTAATAATTTTATATAGCCTACCCACTTACTACTGGTTTCATATCTTGCATCCTTCTAGACGTCCCAATGTCTGAGTGTAAAACAGAACTTTAAAAGGAATAATTTTTATGCAATCAAATTAATGAAATAAAAATTAATATATTTGGTTCTAATGGATGGATTTCCTTAATTTTTACAATCTTTTAATGTGGAGAGAGAGATAATTCACACAGTGTTATTTTCAAAACTGTAGGCAATTTAGATCTTATAATTTGCATGCCCATTTTAAAACCCTACTTCCGTATTTTTAAACATAGATTATTGTCTCTTTCTTGCTTGAAAATAATTTTTATCAAAGACGTGTAGCTGCAGGTTTGTTCTCTGATTGGATAAAAATTGTTCTTTTCGTGCAATTTTTAATGAGTTTTAAGGTTTTTAATTAATATATTTTCTAATTACCGGCAGATTTTTTCAAAATCTGAAAGAACAGAATTCTCGAATTTTCCTGCGTATTTTGATACCTTTAGCGCATCTGTACTCCGTCTGGAAGAATAGTTTTTAGAGGTATAGACCAAAACAGTAAGAAATCAAAAATTGCGGGAAACTGAACATTAATAATATAGTAGACTAAAACTTTAGTAACTTAGAATGAACATACCAGGGTGGTAGAAAATTTAATTAGATTAACGTTTGAAAACTAATGATTAGATTTTTAATCATGACTAAAGACTGACAATTAAAATTAGTTTCAATCCTACTGATAGATTGAAGATTGAAATTAAATCAATCTCTCTCTATGATTAACGATTGAATCAATTCTCAATCTAATTAATGAATTAAGATTTAAAATGCCATGTGTTATTCCTGCTTCGAAGCCTCACTTTGTGTTGTTCTTGCTTCGATTTTCTCTCCATCTTCTGATTTTATAACTCTGGATTACTGCTAGTGTACTGCATTAGGTCGGGTAACGTGATTTTACCTGAGCCCTATCCAAACTGTGATTGATTTTAAATGTTTCAGGTTCAGATCGGGTTGACTCGACTTTTGAAAACGGAAGTGGTGAATATTGTTTAAATGAAAAACTATGTTTGAAAATTAATGAGTGCATTAAGTGTTCATTTTTATACAAAAATGAAAAAATTCACATTACAGCTATAATATTAGACAAATTTTTCCATAACTGTATTAAAATATGGATTAAATTTAATTCACTTTGGCTTCAAGTTTTTCTTTTATTCAGCATTTGCCCAATTTCTTCCATCTGTTTTTCAGTTGATCCTATAACTTGTCTCTTTTCATCTTTCTTGTTTCGTCTCCACCCCCACCCCCCACTGATCCATATAAATGCCAATTACTGTGTTTTTTCTTAAGGCAGTTCTCAAATTCCTTGCTTAACAATGTGAAATTGCCTGACCCATTTTTTAATGTAAAAGCATAAAATTGGCAGGCTATTGAAGCAATTTGAAATCGAATGATGTTTTTCAATTTTTAATACATATATTACTTACCAAGTTATAAGCCGTTATTGTCACGTGATGACTGATTTTACTCCTTTCCGCAATGTCATGATCAGAAATTTGGTTCAAAATGCCAACTTTGACAGTATTTTCAAAAATATTTTCTGCCTTTATCAAAAAATGGAAAACACCATTCAATAACATATTTTCTAAACAAGGACACATGCAAAATTTATGTTTCCAAACAGAAATGAATTCAGAAATGTACCAGAAAGTAGCTCTTTTGGATTTGAGAACAACCTTAATTTATAAACAATGAATAATCCAGAATCCTGTCTTCCTGCCCCCCCCCCCCCCCCCCCCCGTCTCTCTGCACCAAATGGTTTTATTATTTAACAAAATACTGAAAATTATCTGCCGAAAAGTAATTTGTCAATAAATAGTAAATTAAACCAAATTAAACAACTAATTTAAAATTATTCAAAAACGTTCTCACTCCCCCCCCCCCCCTTAAGACATTCTTGAACTCATTTTGAAGCACACATGCACAGCATTTGCAGTAACTAAGAATCAAATAATGTTTTTCATTTTCTCATAAATGGGATACATTTGGAATTGCAGTCAATCGCTCACTGATGATGACTTTTCTTTGTCACTCATGTCCCAAAAATTGGCTCAAACTGCCAAATTTGACAGCATTTTCTGAATCTTTTTATATCATAAATTGTTACTGATAGGAATTTTTTGTGTGTGTTTGAGATTCCGAATATTTCAATTATACCCTTCTGAGGTTTTTTGAAGGAAATAAAGCTCATTTCACCTAAAAAAATTAGATAACCCTAAAACAACCTTTTCCGTCAATAGCTTGGTATGCTATTAAATAAAATAACATACAAAAGAGCTATAACAAGCTAAATAACAATACTGTAATGTATCAACCATTTAAATAAACTTAAAAAATGACTCAAGGCCTTGCAATTCATACCGAAAAGATAATTAAATATACGCATTACGTCAAATGACAGACTTTCAAAAAAAAAAGGAAGAGTAAGCATTTTATTAGTACCGTAATTTCGGGAATATGCGCCGCACCCATCGTAAGCGCCGCATCATGGAAAAATCGGTAAAAAAAAAACAAATATACACGTAAGCGCCGCATCATTGAAAAATCGGTAAAAATGAAATAGTCACGATAAAAAACGATCGACAAAATTGGATTAAAAGTAACAAGAATAGTGATAAAATCTTACAAGATATATGAATTAACAATAAAACACAGGTTATCTTAAAATACAATAGGGAAAAAAATACGTACTACGCCAATATGCGTTCTGCGCCAATCGATTATCGTTTTAATCAAATATCGCCGTACGCGGTTTGCTTATGAAATAAATATAATTTATCAACTATTTTAAAGTATACAATAAATACTTTTAAAGAGTGAGCTATTAATAGTGAAACACAGGTTATCTTAAAATACAATAGGAAAAAAAATACGTACTACGCCAATATGCCTACTGCGCCAATCGATTATCGTTTTAATCGAATATCGCCGTACGCGGTTTGCTTATGAAATAAATATAATTTATCAATTATTGTAAAGTATACAATAAATACTTTTAAAGAGTGAGCTATTAATAGTGAAACACAGGTTATCTTAAAATACAATAGGAAAAAAAAAATAACGTACTACGCCAATCGATTGTACGATTATCGTTTTAATCGAATATCACCGTATGCGGTGTGCTTATGAAATAAATATAATTTATCAACTATTGTAAAGTATACAATAAATACTTTTAAAAAGTGAGCTATTAATAGTGAACAGAAAATAGAGAAATATGGGTAAGTTAAATATATTTTGACTATAGTAATTACGTTTTTATAATAAAGATATATTGTGATACTATGTACTGTTTATGAACTTTATACTGAGATTAAATGATTGTAAATAAAGGTGAAATATGAATGAATGTTAATGAATCCATGTGTTTAAAAGTGTATTTGAGGCAGTAAGACTAAAAAAAAACCTGAAATAAAGGCTTGTTTTTCACAATATCCAGATTTTGCTATGTTGAGGGAAAAAAATCATCGTACCCGCCGCCCTGGCGTATGCGCCGCATCGCCGATATTTTGAACTTTCAAACACGTATGCGCCGCGGCGCTTACTCCCGAAATTACGGTATTTTTAAGCTAATAAAAATTAATAATGCAAATTTAATTGTCACATATCATGTTTTATACAATAAAACATGAGTAAATGGAACCTGTTTTTAACAGAAACCAGGCTTGAAACAGGAAGTTTCGTGGTTTCTAGGTAAATGACACACTTACTAAGATATAAACCTGTCTAAAACATAATGTGCTTTGAGGTTTCTTTCCATTCTGTCTTAGAAGATTTTATTAGATTTTGCAAAACATTCGTAAGTAAACTTCATAATATTTTATTTAAATTTCAAGAGGTTGGGCTGCCGCCCCATCCCCTATCCCTGGATACACCACTGGTTTAAAGTGGAATATATTTACTCAAAAGTACTATAAACATCCACGCCTAGGTCTTGTTTCAAAATAGCCATCGACAAAAATTAGCCTTCGAAAGTAGTAACTACTTTCGAAAATACAGTTAGTAGGCACTACTTTTCAGAACGAGTATTAATAGTGTTGAAAAAATAAATGAAAGGAAATAATCGGCCATGATCCAGATTAAATAATTATATTAACAAATAATGACATATCACACTAACATAGCTTTCAGATACAAGCGCCAGCAAACGCGGCAGGCATCAACAACTGCTGACCGTTGCCAAATTGAGTTGCCAATCTTGTACTCAAAGGCTGTTGCCACTTCACAAATTTAATACAGTGTACAAGTTAAAAACAGTTAAGTTACACATTAATAACATTTAAAATATTAGAATTAACATATTTTAACACGCCCCCTTGCTAATTATACTATTTTAAATGATTAGAGTTCTTCAATTTTAAGAATTTGTAAGTGAGGGCATAATAATATACAACATAATACTTCTACAATGCACGATATAGAACATACTTCTACGATACACAATATGGTGCATAAATTAACACCTTACCTGTTACACTGGTATAAAAGAAAAAATAAAAAAAATATATATACGTGCAAAAGGAAAGAGTTCCAATGTTTAAAGTTCAACACTGTGTCCTTATGTATTACAGTTCATGTTCATACCATAATTGAACTTCGACAATATCTTCTTAGACACTGTTTTTGTCAATAAATCAGCGTAGTTATTTTGGGACGACACATGCTCAAACTGTATCACTTTGTTAATCACCAAGTCTCTTAAGAAAAAATACTTGATACTGATGTGCTTGCTTCTTTCGGATGTAACAGGATTCTTTGAAATAAAAATAGCACCTTGATTATCAACATGGACCTTTTGAGGAGTATTCAGAAACTCCACACAAATCTCTGCGAGCAAGTTCTTCATCCATATTACTTCTTTCGCTACATGGCACATTGCAACATATTCCGCTTCAGTAGATGATAGGGCAGTGACAGTTTGCTTCTTGCTTGACCAGGAAATGGGTGCACTAGAGAGAAAGATCACGTATCCGCTAAAGGATTTCCTGTCATTTTTGTCACTACCCCAGTCAGCATCTGAGAAAACTTGCAGACCCCGGCCATTCTTCTTGAACCTAAGTTTCTTGAACATGGTTCCTTTGAGGTATCTCAACATGTGTTTGATCCCCCTCCAATGTTCTTCATTTGGCTTTTCGTTGAATTGACTCATATATGTAACTGCATATGCTAAGTCAGGGCGGGTGCCACATACTAAGTGCAAGAAACTTCCAATTGCTTGTCTGTACGGTATCCTTTTGCTTTCTTCTTTAATTTTCTCCCATTGATAGTCATCGACATGCTTGTACTTAATATTCGGATCTAAAGGTGTTGCTGCGGGTTTGGCTTCTGACATTTTAAATGTGTCGAGAATTTCAGTAATGTAGGAAATCTGATCTAGAGTGATGGAACCATCAATATCTTTGTCTATCTTCATTGACAAGATTTGACTAGCTGGTCCAAGATCCTTAGCAATGAATTTTCTCTTGATGTTTTGCTTAAATTCTTCTATATCCTTCAAATTTCCAACAATAAGGAGATCATCTACATAAACACCAATGATAAGATTCCTTTCAGCATTGTAATAAATACAGGGATCTGCATCAGATCTTTTAAGACCACATTCAGACAAGAATTTGTCCAAACATGAATTCCAAACTCTGCCAGATTGTTTAAGACCATACAAACTTTTCTTTAAGTGACACACTAGGTGTTCTTTACCTTTCTCCACACAACCTACTGGTTGGGCCATGTAGACGTCTTCTTCCAATGTTCCGTTAAGGTATGCGGCTGTCACATCCATTTGATGAACTTCAAAATCCTTTTCTGCAGCTATGGCGAGTAGTAAACGTATGGATTTGAGCTTGATAACTGGTGAAAACGTGTCTTTGAAATCTACACCAGGCACTTGGAGATAGCCCCTTGCCACTAACCTGGCCTTAAACTTTACTCTTTTTCCAGTTTCGTCCTTCTTTTTGCGGAACAGCCATCTGGAAGATATTATCTTTACACCAGGAGGTTTGTTAGTAAGCTCCCATGTTTGGGCTTGAGTGAGGTTTGCTATTTCTTCATTCATGGCCTTTTGCCACATGTCTGCTTCGGGGGATTCCAGAGCTTCCTTTACTGTCACTGGGTCTCTCTCATCATGCCAGCATATCTCTTGGGCATTGTAGAGATAGAAATCTTCAAGATGTTTGGGAGGCTTGACAGGTCTTGCTCCTTCACTTCTCTTGATTGTACGAGTAGGGTTATCTGTCATCACTTCAGCTTCAGTGTCATATTTGTCGGGCACTTCTATTATTTCTATAGCTGATTTTGGAACATCTTCAAGCTGTTGGTAAGAATACTCTTCAGGACTTGGGTCATCTAATTCTTGAAATGAGTCAGGCAATCGATTTGAATCATCTGTGTCAAGGTTTGATTGCTCTTGAAAGGTATCTTCAACTTCTGCTTCAGGTGTATACAAGTAGTCCTCTTCAAAGTTTTCAATACGGAGTGAGACTTCTGTGGCATTATGACAACTGACAGTCTTCAATGGAAAAACATTTTCCTCAAAGATAACATCTCTGCTCACAAAGAACTGTTTTCTCTTCATGTCATATAACTTGTATCCCTTGGTTCCAGTGGGATAACCAACAAAAATGCATTCTGTTGCCTTAGGATCAAGTTTGCTTTTTCTTGAATATGAGCGCACATGGCTCCAAGCTCTACATCCGAATACCTTGAGATGATCTATTTTGCCTTCAGAATTTGACCACATTTCTTCAGGAATATTGCCATTTATTGCGCAAGATGGTCTCTTATTATGTAAGTATGCTGCAGTGGCTATTGCTTCTGCCCAAAATCTGTAGTCCGCTCCTGATTCAATGAGTAGGCATCTTGTTGTGTTTACTAGAGTCTGGTTTAGCCTCTCCGATTTACCATTCTGCTGCGGTGTTTCAGGTACACTTAGCTGCCTTTGGATTCCATGTGTGGTGAGATACTTGTCAAAATTTTCATTCCTGAATTCTCGACCATTGTCGCTTCTTAAAAATTTTATCTTCTTGTTATGGAGATTTTCAACCATGCTTCTGTACTCATCAAATTTTTCCAATACTTCACTTTTGGCCTTCATGGTATACAATGTAGTATAGTTTGAAAAATCATCAGTAAATGTCACAAAATATTTTGAGTCTCCAAAGGATGATGGGGAAATTTTGCCGACGACATCCGAGTGTATGATTTCAAGGAGATCCTTAGCTCGAGTGTTGGATGATTTTGGAAATTTCTTCCGCTTCATTTTTCCCTGAATGCAGATAGAGCATGGTGCATTTGGTAACACTGGTAATTCTTTGTCAATAGACTCTAAGTTTTTGATTGCATTATAATGCGGGTGACCAAGCCTGCGATGCATCAGTTCAATGCTTTCAGTTCTTGTTACACAAGCCATTGATGCCTGCTCTTCAATAATGTACAGCCTTCCTTTCTTCTTGGCTGACAGGAGTGTTTTGCCCTTGTTGTCAATCACTCTGGCCTTGCCATCTGCGAATTCGACCTTCAAGCCCTTCTCCTCAATCCTTCCAATTGACAGCAGGTTTCCTCCTAGTTTTGGGACAAATAAAACATTTTGAATTGTAATGTCTCTCTCTTCACTTTCTTCATATATCTTGAATGATATATTACCTATTCCACTGACATTTATTCTTTCTGAATTTGCAACTTCAACTTCAGATGAATATGGTCTAAGGCTTGAAAATTTCCTTCTATTAGAGGTCATATGTTCAGTTGCTCCACTATCAAGAATCCAGAGATTTTTCCTCTTTGATTCATCTTCGTCTGCTAATAGTGCAACACTGGTCTTGCGGTCAACTGCTGTTTTGGCACTGTTTTGATGTTGTTGTCTGGCTTCTTCACAGTTTCTTGATATGTGTCCCCATTGGCCACAGCAAAAGCATTTAGTGTTTTTTCTTCTGTTAAATTCAGCTTCTTCAGTAGTTTTTCTTGGCATAAATTTCTTAATTGATTTTGCTGCTGCAGGTCTTCTCTGATTTGATGGGAAACTTCTAGTGTGGAGGGCTTGTTCTTCATGGCATGCATTGGGTAAACTGTCGTTTCTTGCTATCCTTTTTTCTTCAACCAGCAGTCTGGACTTGACAAATGTGGTTGTCAAGTTTGCTTCATCTTTTTCAAGATTCAGGATCAGCGATTCATAGGCCTTGGGTAGTCCTAACAGCATCACTAGGGCAACTTCCCTATCTGTGAATGCATAGCCTCCGTTGGATAACTTCCTGTGTAAATCCATTAATCTTGCTAGGTAGGCTTGCACAGATTCATTAGGCTTCATTACAATGTTAAAAAATTCTCTCATGAGTTGTAGAACATGTAATAAACCGAACTTCGTATGCATTTCTTTAAGAGAGTTCCAGGCGTCTCTGGCTCTTATACAGTCCCCAATGTCGTCTAGATAAGTATCTTCAACAATAAGAAATAATAGGGTAAGTGCTTCGTCATTTTTCTTTCGCTCGGCATCATTCATGTCAGTTCCATATCCCGGTTCAATCGCTTCCCAACACCGCTTCTGGACTAGGATAGCGCGGGAACGAATACGCCAAGTGTGATAATTGTCGCCGTTTAATTTCGGCATTTTATATTCTTCAGAGGTCATTTTTTTTTTTCTTTTTTTTTTCTTTATACGTTAAAATTTGAATTAAAAAATCCACCAGCAAATTATCTTCTTCAAGCGGTAAGGAAATTCATTCACTTCGTCTTTCAACGTGGTTAGGCTTAAGATCGACCTCGTGCTACAACATCAAATACTTTTCCATTCTGGATCGCAATCAGCTTTCTAAGCAGAGCTTCGTGCTGATAACGTGTTGAAAAAATAAATGAAAGGAAATAATCGGCCATGATCCAGATTAAATAATTATATTAACAAATAATGACATATCACACTAACATAGCTTTCAGATACAAGCGCCAGCAAACGCGGCAGGCATCAACAACTGCTGACCGTTGCCAAATTGAGTTGCCAATCTTGTACTCAAAGGCTGTTGCCACTTCACAAATTTAATACAGTGTACAAGTTAAAAACAGTTAAGTTACACATTAATAACATTTAAAATATTAGAATTAACATATTTTAACAAATAGCTGTAGTTGACTACACTTTTTAGTAAAGTGTATGTATTTTATATACAATAAAAAAAAGTAGTTTTTTTCAACCTTTAAATAGATGCTTGTTTAATACGCACATAATATGAATAAAGAATCTAATGGTTATTAATATTATTCAGGCTAAATAAATCGACTTCTCAATAATGATAATTTACAAATAATCAAAAACACATGTTCTGCACACGCACACATTCTAATCCGTTTGCATATCGAACCAATACAAAAGCATTAATATAATTGATTGATTAATAGAAAAGCTAACTTACCTTACCACACCCTACTACACTACATTTAACAAAATGGCGACATGACGCTATCAGAAAGTTAGGAAATAATTCGATTAAAATCGTATGTTCGATTATTATTTTTCCATGCTGCCATCTCTTGTCCGAGCAGAGCTTTATGGACAAGTATTTTAACTGCATCTGCATTTTATGTATTATAATTGCAAACACAACTTACCTATGCCTGTTTGTCTATACAACTCTGCTCAAAATAATTGGTAATTATTTAAATTACATTTTAAAATAGTGCGGAAAAAGTGAAATCACACAGAAACTTGTGTCATGTCACCTGCAAATAGGTCAGAGATTTTTAAGAAAAACATTCTTTATGCCTAAATTCACTTACAGCTTTTTACATCTTCTAGCTTCAATTTTTGACTTACTGTAAAATTCGTGGTAAAACCAGAATTACTAAAACAAAATGCAATGTCCTGGTAAACGAATTATGTACAATCATTATGTCAGAAATTTTCAATCGCTGTTTTCTCTTATAAGTTAATATATAAAAAAGAGGCAATATTATTTATGTATTTCCCCCCTTAGTATATACGCTATAAACCAGCGTATAATGTGAAGTTTTGATCCAAGAAAACTAATAAAAAATTAGAGGTGTCACATGTCGGTTATAAAAATTTTAAATTAAAAATTAAATAAAAGATGATTATAAAAACTCCTATTTTTAATTTAATGGATTGCCTATAAATAATTTTCAAAAATTAAAGAAATAATTTAGTACCTTTACTAAAGTGCATTTAGATTTTTAATTATAGAGAAATTGAACAGAATGGTAAGTATTAACAACAACAGATGGCGCTTTCGATGGAATTTTCTAATCTATACTAATATTATAAATAAGTAATGAATGTTTTTTTGTTTGTTTGTTTGTAGGAGGTAATCTCTGGAATTACGGAAGCGATTTCAAAAGATGGTGACAATCCCTGCTCCAACATAGGCTATGTTTTATGATGGTGTCATTACACCCAAGGGGGTGCAGGAGCAAAACCCGTTCTAAAATTTAGATTTTTTTTTATACTGAAGGAGCTAGAAACATGAAATTTGGCATAGTAGTTACTTAGAAGATGTAAATGCTCTCTAAGAACCAATTCTAAAAAAAATCAAAATTTAAAAGGGTGAGTTGAGCAAAAAGCATTCTTAAAACATTCTAAATTACAATTTCTATGGATACTCTGGAACTACAGAACCATTTTCAAAAGTGATGGTGGGAAATTGATGGTAACAGTCCCTGTTATAACATAGGCTATATTTTATGTGGTGCCACTACCACAGGGGGGGGGGGGGGGTGCAAAAGCGAAAAACGTTTTAAAAGTGCGATTTTTTTTATACTGGAAGGAACTAGAAACTTCAAATTTGGTATGGTAGTTATTTATAAGATGCTAGTGCTCTCTAAGAACAAATTCTAAAAAAATTCAAAATTTAAAAGGGTGAGATGAGCAAAAAGCGTTCTAAAAACGTTCTAAATTACAATTTCTATGAAATCTCTGGAACTACAGAATTATTTTCAAATTGATGGTAACAGTCCCTGCTGTAACATAGATTTTATATAGGTGCCACTACTACAGGGGGTTGCAAAAGCGAAAAACGCTCTAAAATTTTGATTTTTTTTATACTGAAGGAACTAGAAACTTGAATTTTGGCATGGTAGTTAATTATAAGATGTAAATGCTCTCTAAGAACAGTTTCTAAAGAGTTCGAAATTTAAAAGGGTGAAATGTGCTAAATGTGTTCTAAAAATATTCTAAATTACAATTTCTATAGAATCTTTGAAACTACCGAACCGATTTTAAACATAATGCTCTCAAATTTATAGTGACAGTCTGTAACACAGGTTATATTTTATGTCAGTGCCACTACCCTCAGGGGGTTGCAAGAGCGAAGAACGTTTTAAAATTGCAATTTTGATTATACTGAAGAGATTAGAAACTTGAAATTGGGCAAGATAGTAACTTATAAGATATACATGCTCTCTAAGGACAGTTTTTAAAAAATTCGAAATTTAAAAGAGTGATATGAGAGAAAACTGTTCTAAAAACATTCTAAGTTACGATATCTATAGAATTGTGAAGGACAGAAACTTGAAATTTAACATGGCTGATACTTTTTAAGAAACAAATGCACACACAGAACAGTTTTTTAAAATAAATTGAAATTTAAAGGGTGAAATAGCAAAAAATGTTCTAAATTACGATTGTTTTTTTTCTAACAGGATTGGAAACTTCAAATTTGGCATGGAGGTTACTTTTAAGATACAAATGCTCGCTAACAATGGTTTGTAAAGAAATTCAAAATTTTAAAGTGTGAAATGAGCAGAAAGCGTTTAAAAAGTGTTCTAAATTGCAATTAATATGGAATTGTTAGGGGTAGGAAACTTAAAATTTTACATTGCTGCTGATTTGGTCGCACAGAACAATTTGAAAAAAATCGAAATTTAAAAGAGTGAGAGGCGTTCTAAAAACGTTCTAAATTGTGATTTATTTGGAACTATTAAGGCTAGAAACTTAAAATTTTGCCGGGATGTTACTCATGTAAATGATAACCCAGAACAGTTTACTAAAAATGCGAAATGTAAAAGGACAGGAGCAAGAAAATATGTACTAAAATTTCAATTTATGTGATACAGCTGGTATAGAAGCTTCGTATTTGGTATAGTGGTTACTTTTAAAATGCAAATGCTTGCGAAGACCGGTTTCTAAAAAAATCAAAATTTAAAAGGCTAAAATGAGCGGAAAACTGTTTAAAAATGTTCTACATTATGATTTAATTGGATTTATTCAGGTTAGAAACTGGAAATTTAGTAGAGTTGTAACTTTTAAGATGCAGACGCTCGGTATAAACAGTCTATTAAAAATTCCAAGTTTAAAGGTGTAAACTTAGCGGGAAAACTTTAAAAATTATGTTTTTTTCTAAATTGTGAATAACAGAAACTTAAAATTTAACATGCCTTTTATTTTTTATACGTAAATGCATCCACAGAACAGTTTTTAAAATTTTTGAAGTTTAAAATTTGAATTTCTGTGATATAGTCATTACAAAAATTTGCTTTATCAGTGTGGCTTAGTTAGTAATTTCTGAATTATCTGTGGCAGTAAAATTTCCTCTAATGAAAATAGGCCAACGAATACCACTTGGCATTTTTTTTAAGAATTACGCGAGCAAAGCCGCAGGTTTTGCTAGTTATCTATAAAATAAAAGCTTTACTACCAAGCTATCATATTAAAAAAAAATTCACTAAATTCTAAGCTATTTGTTTGTGTTTTTTGCATTTTTTCCCATTTTGTCTGGAAAATCGTATAGTTTTCTGTTACATGTACCAGAGAATATTTGGATTTTCATTTATAAAGCTGGGAAATTTAGAATGATTGCGTCAAAATAATGTCAGTTTTTTCTGTTTGTAATTTTAACTGTTTATGGACGTAAATGCTTTATTATGAATATGATCGACATATTTATAAGATATTGAATTTTTATTTATGTTAACTGGAATATCTTCAAGGTTAACTTGGGCGAAACCAGATGGTTTTGGTAGTAGGGAAATAAGAAAACGCTGTGATGATGTCAGATTTTTTGTCTATACGTGCCTATATTATGGATGAGCTTATGAAAATAAGAAATAAACTCATTTGTACATTTTAAAAAATTAAACTGAAGGCTTTTTGTGCATTTCATTTATTCAGTCATTTTCAATTTCATGCCAACTTTGTTTCTTTGAAAAATGATACATTGATTGAATAAAATGTTGTATTTTGCATTTTATTTTTATATTCATTTTTTAATTTCATATTTTTGTATTATTCTACTTAAGAAAGATTTGACTTTACAACTAAAACTTGAAATTTCTGTATATACACTTTTTTCAATGAAACTGAAGTTTTTATTTTGCATTTCCGTAATTCAGTCATTTTCATGTTAACATTGTTTTTCTGAAAGTTGTTAGATTAAATAAAATTATATATTACGAATGTTTTGTAATTTTACTAATATTTAAGTGCAGTATTGTTCAATATTCATTATTGAAAATCTTTTTTCTTTTTTATCTGAAATGCAATGATTTAGTTTTAAAAAGAATGCTACTACGAATTATTAAAGAAAGTAAATGAAATGATTTTTTCTCTAGAGTTGATAAAAAGAAGAAAATGTACAAATTAGTGCTAACGCTGAGTTTTAGAAACACATAAAAAATAAACTTGTTTTAACATTTTATTACTAATGACTTCTTATTAAAAAAAGAGTGTAAAATATTTCTTTACTATCAATTTTTTACTCTACTTGTGAAATATTTGTAAGATTATGCTCTGAAAAGAAATCAGACAGATCAATATTTCATCAAATGAAATTTGTCATGACATGAAGTCCAGATGTGTTATCCTAAGAGTTGTTTTCTTCTACATTTTTATAATTATGGTACTTAACACATTATCCAGGTCAGGCAGATAGATTGCCAAAAATGCTTGTCAATCACCAATTTTGTTTATATTATTGCTAATTGTGTTCAAAATGGTTATTTAATAAATATATACCATTACTAATAATGAATAATATGAAGGCAAGCTAAAATAATACAAACAGCAATTTAGTAAACATTTATTAAATACATAACATCAAATTGACAACTTTTAGCAATAAACAATACACTCTCAGAAAAAACTGTAAATTTATAAGCGTTGCCCTTCAAATTTCATGGGCAACAGCCTTATTTGATGGAAAATGGTCTGATTCACTCAATAAGCGGCCTTATCCCTTAGATACTTAGAAAATTTCGAGCAATCCACATATTCTTACAGTTCTAGCCCATATGTTAGCAAAAATACGGTACGACCCCATACATTGTCCTCCGCTAGGGTGTAACCCTTCATTTGACTCGTGTTTCGAAAATTTTACCCCACCAAAAAAGCGATTCTGTGCAGTAAGTAAAGTTTTATTATGTTTTAAAGTGCATTATATCCTGTGCATTAGAATGTTGTATTACTTTGTCCCATAAAATTACGGGCTGCACAAAATGATGGGCATGGATTTTTTTTTACGGGGTATGACTGGAATCTCTGCTGCCGGTCTCTGCCCGTAATTTTACTGCAATTTTTTTAACAGTGTATTAACAACAGTAGTTTTATTTCCAGTGGTAGAATAGCCCTCCAGGTAGCCCTGGAGGGCTATTAGTTAGCTAGGTAGCCCTCCAGAATTAATATAAACATAAATATTATGTAATGTAAATGTATTGCATCAATGAATATAGTCTACTAATGTCTCTCTCTCTCTCTCTCTATATATATATATATGCTGTACCATATTATATAGTTATATACATAGTCCTGCCACTGACATTAATAGGGCAACAATATAACATTAGCTATACAGTTAAAAGGAAGATAGCAAAAAAAGGGGGGCAGGGGTTACCGTAATTAATATTTTCGGTGCTATTGTTGGCACAGTGAATATGACCTGGACTTGATATTAAATAAGTACCATAAAAATAATTCAGACTGCATTTGCATTCTTACCACATGTAATACAACTCTAATTATTTTTTGTAAACTGGGATTGAATAAAATTTTGTATTCAGTATTTTGTCTTTGTAGTTTTAAATTAATCTTTATTTGGAGTAAAATTGAGTCATTTTATATCGATATGTTGTTCCATTTTCTTTATGATTTTTAGATATAGGGTGTCCTACTAGAAGATAGTCCCAGAAACTGTTGCCTTTAGAAAAAATACATGAACAAATACAACAATTGCATATCATTAAATATGTTTCAGAAATGAAGTAAATACGGCAGACGGCTGGAAATGTCCTTCATTTGCATCCAAAGACAGTTTTTAAAAAATACTAGGGTTTCTCCCAACAGTGTTAGGAGGAGGCTGCACCCTGTCAGTACTTTGGATTAAAAATTACACCTTCTAGCTCATTATTAAAAACTAACAACCCGTCTTGTCCTTTATTAAAAAAATACTATGCTTATTGCCTTTTGTATTGTAAAATTCAATTTTATGATAAAAATGGAGAAGTGTGTCCTGGCTTTTCAATATTAAAAGTGTCTTTAAAAATCAGAAGAATGCTTTAAAAATTAAATGAAAGTGTGAAAGTAAAACATTCCTGTATTTTTATTCTAAAAAAGAATATTTTCCAAACTGCCTTCTTGTGGAACCCCCTGTATATGTTTCTATTTTCAGTTGATAAAAGGAAAATTTAGTAGAAATTGGTGTATGAATTAGTGCTAGCAAATCAAGTAGTGTTGAATTTGAGAAACAAAAAGAAAATAATACATGTTCTGGGTTCTGGGTTCCTCATTCTTATATGTTATATTGCTAATTACAAGATTCTCAGGTCAGATTAAAAGAAAGATATTTAGTGAATTGCATAAATAAAAAACAGTTTTGTATATTTAAAATATCATTATCATTATTGATAAAGATTTATAAAATTACTGAGACACTTCAAAATTATTTCTGCAATTTTGAAAATGTTAAATGCAACTTTCTTAAATGTATGTTTGAGTAATAAGCATTATCTCAACAGTTTTTAATAATTTAAATCAAATTCAGTGACATTCACAAGAGAAAAAAACAATTCTATTTACACACTCTAGAAAGAATCTGGTGAGATTTTAATTAATTGAAAACTAATTTCTGCAAATAAATTTCCAGTTCCCTAATATTTATCGATGAAAAGATGCGTACTTCTACACTCACCTATCATAAAATCATATGTTACAAGCCTTGTAAGAATTTCAGCATTGCCCATTATCCAATACATTTTTAAATTTTTTTCACCAATTGGCAGCTAACAGTCAAACCTCGTTAACATGAACACGCTTAACGTGAATTACTTTTAACATGAATTGTTTTCATAGTGCCCTATAAAAATGAGTACAAAGATTTGATACTGATAACATGAACAAAATTTTGATTCCCCTTGAGGTTCATGTTAAAGAGGTTCAACTGTACATACATATTACATTTTCAAAAAATATTTTGATGCGTTTAAAGTACTTTTTTACCTGAAAACAATGTCACAATTAATTATATTTTTCAAAATACTTAAAACTTAAAGAGATAATGTATAAAATTTTGTATGTTGATATTACAATCCTCATGGCGAAAGCAAAATTTTTAGCGATGCATTATATAATGAATAATCCAGAGTTGAAATTCTCCTCACCATGACACAGAATTTTGCAATAGATAAGAAGTGCAGAAAATCATCGTTTGGTCATTTTTATGATGATGAAAACCAAATATTGAAAAATGAATAGTTAGATTAAGTCTAAACTATATATGAATGTTTGGCAGCAACATTTTATAGAATAAAATTTGTTGAAATGAAAATATGTCATGTGCTTAATGCTAGCTTAAATGTAGTACTAAGAATTATACATGGTTCAGATTTCCACTAAACACAAGAAAAAGTTGAGAGTTAGTCATTTACAAGATTTCAACAGGTGTTTAAATTGTTAATTCTAGAGGAGGAAGTTATAATTTTTTCTTTTTTTTTTACTATACTATACTATACTTACCTATTCTGTCACGAAAATTTTAATCCTTCAGATAACTAGGATGTATCTAAAATCTAATAAATCTACAGCTCAGTGGCCTTCAATGACTCTACAAGTCATCGTTTTTTATGCTCACTTTGCATAATATTTAACATCCTAAAATCCATAATTTATTTTTGTAAGTTATGCTTATATTTATAAGCATGTTAGATTCCTTGAATTAGAAGCTTCATATTAAACATGGTTTTTGACAAAGATATTCTGTTGAATTGCTTATTCTTGCAATATTTTCAGAAAGGGAAGTGCATATCTTCAGGAGAACTCTGTCCCATCCTGAACTCCCTGTAGTCTCATTGATTTTACATTTGCAATTTTCATTGTGCTGTATCACAATTATAGAAAATCTTGTATTTCAATTTATACTGTGATTTGAGTAGGATAAACATGAGTTTGGAAAAGGGTTTTATGTTACCCTAATATCCAACTAGCAATTCTTAATTACTTGCCAACTAACGAAACATCTACATCTGATGGAGACAATGAATAACATCTTACGATAAAGGTACTTATAGAAATGTTAGTTAAGTTTACTGCATTTAGATTAAAAAAAGTAGTGTTTTACAATTTTTGTTTCAGAAAAACAGTTTTAGTGCTTAGACAATAATATTTAGATGTAAGATCTTATCCAAATACATCCTAATCTACTCAATAGTAATAACATACTAAAATTACCACAAATAGGCATATTTCTAGACTTTAAACCCATAGGGTAATCATCCATAATCACGTCCACTGCTAAATGACTATTTTAGAAAATAATAGTCTTTTAATAATCTTTACCTGCAGTTTTAATCTTAATTTGATGCAATCCTAACTTGTAGACCCGATTATATTATTATTTTTATAGTGTATATGGTTGTGAGGAAACTGATAAAAGATATATATATATCATTTCAACTATCTAAAGGGATAAATGTTTCATATACAGTACACTCCCTTAAATCCGCATAGCTCAAAGCCAGAGGTTGCACAGATTTTAGAATTTCGCAGATTTCTGGTCACTGTTTTGTTTACATTTTTTAATCAATAACTTGAATTTAATTATCCACTTGAAGTTTTAATGAATGCTTACAATAAAGTAAAATAATAAAAATTAAGAAAATTTAAAAAACACTAGATGGCCCCCATCAAAACTTGACGAAAAAAAAAAAATACTATAACAATATCAGTAAAATAAACTTCTTTATTATTTAAGAAGGGGTGCGTATGAAACAGTCTTTCAAATATTATATTTTAAATGTTTTTTCCCAGTCAAATACAGTACTATTTCTGATGCAAACTGCAAACAAACAGTCCGTAAACAACTGTGACATTATCGCCATATTCCCCACGGCAAAAAAAATTCATGGACCTGTGAAGAATCATACAAATAGTATATTCCTACGTTCATTTCATATTCAGTAAATAAAAGAACATAGTAAATAATGTACACATCTCTCTCCCCCCCCTTCCCCCTGTGATAATGCAACCGAATGAGCTCCTATGCGCATGAGCATTGTATCTACCCAACAGCACGATCGAAATTCAATGTTAAAAAAGTTTTAAAATGTGTAAATTAAAAGTTTTAAAATGTCCTCTTTAATCATTGTTCATTACAAATCCATATCCTCTAAAACGCATCCATTATTTTAAGCTAAGTTTTCAAGTGTAATTTGTTTGTATGGTTTCTTCGGTTCCTTTACATAATCAGGATAATTATTCCTTTTCCATTATAGTCGGGGATATTTTCCCTCTTATACAATTGGCAAATGGATCTTTAAAAAAATGCAATTTTTAGCATATTCTGATATTTGCTGGAATATATACATCAACGAATTCAGCATATTAATTTTATGTTCAACATAAACTAAAATTAGTTTTTCTTTTTTGACAGATTTTAGTTTAGTGCCAAAATAATGGATAATCTGATCTTATGATTTATCACTGTTTTTTTTATTATTATTATTCACTTTTTATGATGGTTAGGGAAATCTATTTTCAATTGTGGCCACTTTCCCAGGGGCTATTTTACATTATTGAAGCAAACTGGTGGTCACTGATAAGAGAATTAAAAAACTTTTCATGCTTGAAAATTATTTAAAAAGTCGTTAAATTAAGCGGCAGTTTTCAAATAAATTTCATTCGAAAGCTAATTTTTTTTTCTAATTGATGATGTAAGAATTGAAATTATAAAATGTAGTCAAATGTAGTAAAAAATAGAAATTTGTAGTACTTAGAAGTGATGTAAGCGCGATGAAAGCTAAAGCGATAGCGTCGTTTGTTGTCACAACCGTTGTACATTTCTAAAAAATTGCCATATGTATTTTGACTGGCGACCAAAAGTAGAAAAACATTTTTTGACATCGAAAGAGGAATTCACAGTGAAAGAAATAGGACTTTGCTGTAATAAGGAACTGTTAAATGATTTATAATAAATCTACCAAAATAATTCCTATGAAATATTAGTTTTACACTGTCTATTCTACCTAAAAATACAATCATTATTTCAAGTTTTTTTTTCTATCGTAAAATTTTTTTAAATATAATTTTTAATTTCCTGAAATCCTTTACTTATGTGATTTTTTTTAATTAAAAAATAAAGTTTTCTAATCTATAATTTAAAAAAAGTCATTGGTAACATCTAATCAAGGTATGCAATCAAGATGAAGCAACCAATAAAGACTCCAGTTCTAATCCTTAAAATAAAAAATTGAAAAATCAGTTAAAAATACATCATGTTGACACAATCATATAAATTTTTCTTTTTAATTTTATCAATGTTAAAATGCATTTCAAGCTAAGCATAACATCATTTTCACCAGCGCAAACTTTATGTATTTTCCTTTGTGTACGTTACTTTTATGCTTAAACACCATGTTAACAAATAAAAATATATTTTGTATTTAATGATAATGAAAAAAATGGCATCAACAAAGTTATATTGTATAATGATAAAATAAACCCAATGGACAATATTCCCGTGACGACACAATAAATATGAATTTTTATTCGCTTATAAAACACGCGGATAAATATTTTTACCGAAATTTAACTTGCAAATTAAAAAATTCGGCCTAAAAGCCATGTGATTTTAATATTTATTATTCCTCTTTTATTCTCGGAACCACAGAGCTTAGAGAATAAACTCTGTATCTCGCAGCAGTGGGCGTTAACGGGTTATGACGTTATTAGCAGATGTAAAAGTTTAATTGAAAATTACGGCTAATTAATTAAATTTTCGAACAAACGAATGCACGATAACAAATCTGTGTCCAAATATCTTTCATTTAAAAACAGAATGATGTAATTCGATGCAGTAGTTTGTTCTCACGGATTGTCGAAAGAAAAAGCTTAGCGTTTTAAATATATAGATTTAAAATATTAAAAGTAAAGGTCAAGTAAATAACTAACAATGTAAAACGAAATATGCATAATGATGATGAGATAATTTTTTCTTGAATTATTCAGTGAAATTTGTCTTAAAAATCTACACTAAGAAGAATTCATATCAAAATCTTAAAATAACAATGCTTTATTTCATGTTTATCCATACTTAATAACCTTAATAGCTTGATTGATAGCTTGATTGATATCGCCATCGCAACGAATATCAGCACTATATTGAATTAAAAAAAAATAAATTTATACTTCCTTCATGAGAAAACATAAGTGGAATCATATTAACAAGAATTACATATTAAAATGGGTACTAAATGATATAAAAATGTAAAAAAATTGAATTTTACACCTACTACTTCTTAACTGTAAATTTCATTGTTTACATTGGAAACGATGTGTGGATTTTAGATTGGCAGATTTGAGGGAGTCTACTGTATTTCAAACAGATGGCACAGCGTGGCAAAATCCCAAAAAGCTGGCCAAAATATAAAATGTTATTCAAATTGCACGAAACTTCGTACACATGTGTTTTCCCTGAATGATGATTATGATTCCCACGTTAAAAAAAAATAGTGGATTCAATATGGCAGAATAAATATTAAAATGTTTTCAAATTTATTCAATTTGTATGAAATTTCATATGCAGGTGCTCTTGAGGATGCTAATTACGAATCAAAAATTTAAATTTCAAAAAGAAAATGGCTGATCATCATAGATACTGAAAACACACAGTAGACTTTTGAACTTTGAAGGGAGGTGGGCTTTGAGACCTATAGCTACAAGGCTGTCGTCTCGAATGATCCATATACATTTATTTTTAATCACAGAAACACGTACACGACTTCTACAATTACATAAATCTGGACGAGAAAGTGAAATCCTGAAAAATAAAAGAAGTTCATGTTCTAAAGGAAATTTCAGAGTGAATGACTCTATTATCCTAGTTAACAATGATTATAAAGCCGCAAAGAAAGATTTATGAAAGTAAATTATGCAAAAAGTTAAACTTCCATGGACAGCATTAAATGACAAGGAATGTTGTGCTAGTCTAACCAACACCAGAGGTATTGTGAAGACTGTGAATGTATTCATGATTAAGATGGTATCAATGTGTTAATTAATTTATGCTAAGTGTGACTAGCAAAGAAATTTTATCCATTTTAAATAAAAATTGAGCCGATTCCTGAACACTTAATTCTATTTTTCTCGCAATCCATATCTTCTTGAAGTCAAACAATAAACTGACTTTTGTATTATAAAAGGTATTTCATGAAGTATTTTACTAAACAACGCTAAAAAAGTATAATTCCACTATTAAGATACTCAAGTAACATGAGATTAGAATAGAATTATTTTAATTTGTTATAACCGAAATTATAAATTAATGGAAATTTCATCTTCCAGATTATTTCTGCCAATTTTTTGAAAAATAAATAAATAAAACAATTATACAACAAATAAATACTTTTTAGGAAGATTTTCAAATAACATTTAATGAACTAAATCTTCATTTAGGATTTTTTCATGAAAACTTACCACTACACTCAAATCTTTACTTTAAATTTCGTTTTTTTGTATTTTATAAAAAATAATTAGAAAATGTACACACACAATAAATATTGAAATATTTATATTGTGCCCTTACAATACAAATATTGTGGAACAAACTTTCCACTCCAACAACTGAAAGAGAAATCACCCATTTTTGTTTTGTAGAACCAAAAATGCTTTCAAAACAAGATAAAATACTATAGCTCATTCCTAATTGTATCAACCCAAACCAATATATAAACGAATTTTAACGTTTTCTCTGATGGTACCTTGAAGAACCGTCAGGAAACAAAATGTTAAAGGATCTGGGGCAACCATATCTTTGTCTCTCTTTAGTAGTGAACACAAGTTTCAGATTTAACCAAATTAATCTATACCTCCAGATTTGAAAAACACTTAATATATTTCTTATTACAAATTTATAATATACTGGATACAATATTAAAAACTAAAATATTAAGCACCTACATCAATTTATATGTGACAATGTTTTATAAACATAAGATTTTATTTTGCTTATTTTAAATTTAATAACAGCATAATTTTTTTAGTAATCACAAATCAGTATATCATAAATAAATATTTACACTTTTAAAAAGAATAAGATAACACCTTATTATATTTTTTCAGAAAATTCTTCATTTTAAAAATGAGAATTTTTTTGAAAAATAATTATACACATTTAAATTCAAAATTTATCTACAAAAATCTACACTGCAGACCCGATAAAAAAGGCTTTTTTGGACATTAACATGATGAATAAAATAAAATGTTTGTGATTTACATGTTATGACTTACATGTTAGTTTGAATAGAATTATGTTATTTAAATTTGACTACACAACTAAAAGAGTTCTCTTTTATATACATACACAAATGGCACACCTTTTAAATGAGATTTTGCAAAAATGCTTTTCTTACATATTGCACAAGATTCAAGGTTTTTGTTTAGTGTGTACACATATTTGAACTATCAAATGAATTTTTAAGAAAACTCTTTATTAGATTCATCACAAAAGAAATTGACCTCTTAAGTGTGACTTTGCAGATGACTATTTAAATGAGACATGCGAGAGAATCTATTTTTGCAATACTAAGATGATAAAATTTTATATTTAGAATGAATTAGCTGGTGTCTATTTAAAGCAGATTTTTTAGCAAATCTTTTGTTGCACATTTCACAAAAGAAAGGTTCTCTTCAGAATGAACTCGTAAGTGGTCATTCAAATGAGATTTTTGAGAAAATTCTATCTAGTGGTATCTTGAAGTATCGTTGGGGCACAAAAAGTTAAAGTTCAATTGGGGTGTGGACTGGAATTATAAGGCTTGGTATAGATGGGTCACCTTAAAATGCATATACTTAATTAAAAATTGGTCTCTGACAGCCCCTTTTCAGTTTAGGAATTGGTAGAAAAATATCTCTGTCTCTCTCTTTAGTAGTCAACACAAGTGTCAGATTTAATCAGATTAATCTATCACTCCAGATTTAAAAGATACATAATATAATTTTTATTAAAAATTTATAATATGCTGGCTGCAATATTAAAAACTAAAATATTAGGCAAATTCATCAATTTAACATATCACGATGTTTTATAAACATAAGATTTGACTTTACTTAATTTAAATTTAATAAGTGCATAAATGCTTTAATAATCACAAATACTATAACATGAATTAATATTTACACTTTTAAAAAGGATAAGAAAATACCTTATAATCTTCTTACAGAAAATCCTTCGTTTTACAAATGAGAAATTTTTTTTGAAATAATTATACACATTTAAATTCAAATTTTATTTACAAAAATCTTCACTGCAAACACAATAAAAAAAAGCTTTCATTGGACATAACCATGATGAATAATATGAAATGTTTGTGAATTTTTTAAAAGAAGTCTAACATATTAGGTTGGATTTAATAATGTTATTTAAATTAGATTTCACAACTAAAAAAGTTCTCTGTTATATGCATACACAAGTGGTACACCTTTTAAATGAGATTTTGCAAATATCATTTTCTTACACATTGCACAAGATGCAAGATGATTCTTTAGTGTGTACACATATTTGAACATTCAAATGAGATTTTTAAGAGAGCTCTTTATTAGATACCCCACAAAATAAATGGTCCTCTTTAGTATGACTTTGCATATGACTATTTAAAGATGATTTGTGAGAAAATCCTTTGTTGCACACCTCACAAGAAAAAGGTTTCTCTTTAGTATGAATTCGGAGGTGGTCATTCAAATGAATTTTTTGTGAAAATCCTTTGTTGCACACCTCACAAGAGAACGGTTTCACTTTATCATGAACTCGAAGGTGGTTATTCAAATTAGTTTTTAGTGAAAATCCTTTGTTGCACACTTCACAAGAGAAAGGTTTCTCTTCAGTATGAACTCGGAGATGGAGATTTAAATAAGATTTTTGAGAAAATCTTTTGTTGCACACATCACAAGAGAAAGGTTTCTCTTTAGTATGAATCCGGAGGTGTACATTTAAGTTAGATTTGTCAGAAAATCCTTTGTTGCACACCTCACAACAGAAAGGTTTCTCTTCAGTATGAATTCGGAGGTGGACATTCAAATTAGATTTTCGAGAAAATCTTTTGTTGCACACCTCACAAGGGAAAGGTTTCTCTTTAGTATGAACACGCAGGTGGACATTTAAAACAGATTTTTGGGAAAATCCTTTCTTACACACCTCACAAGAGAAAGGTTTCTCTTGAGTATGAACACGCAGATGGGCATTTAAGACATGTTTATGAGAAAATCCTTTATTACATACTTTACAAGATAAAGGTTTCCCTTTAGTATGAATTCGGAGGTGGTCATTCAAATGAGATTTTTGGGGAAATTCTTTGTTGCACACCTCACAAGAGAAAGGTTTCACTTTATTATGAATTCGGAGGTGGTCATTCAAATGAGATTTTTGGGAAAATTCTTTGTTGCACACCTCACAAGAGAAAGGTTTCACTTTATTATGAATTCGAAGGTGGGTATTCAAATTAGATTTTTGTGAAAATCCTTTGTTGCACACCTCACAAGAGAAAGGTTTCTCTTTAGTATGAACACGCTGGTGGACATTTAAAACAGATTTTTGGGAAAATCCTTTTTTACACACCTCACAGGAGAAAGGTTTCACTTGAGTATGGACACGCAAATGGGCATTTAAGACATGTTTATGAGAAAATCCTCTATTACATATCTCACAATAGAAAGATTTATCTTTAGTATGAATTCGGAGGTGGTCATTGAAATGAGATTTTTGGGAAAATCCTTTGTTGCACACCTCACAAGAGAAAGTTTTCACTTTATTATGAACACGCAGATGGACATTTAAATTATATTTTTGAGAAAACCCTTTGCTGCACACCTCACAAGAGAAAGGTTTCCCTTTAGTGTGCACACGTGTATACTGATATAAATTTGACATCACAGAAAATCAGTTTTATACATCTCAGAAGTGAGTCTACTATTATATGTGAAGATGAATATGCCTATTTAAATTAGATTTATCATGAAGTGTTCTATTGCAGATCTCACAAGTGAAGTTGTTTTTTCTTGTTCACAGTAGGATGGTGCAATTTTAAATTAGATTCCTGTCAAACGTTTCACCATAAAACTTACAGATGAAATTCTTAAAACAAAGGCATAATTGCAAAGTTAAATTAGATTTGCAGAAATCATTTTTTACATCATACATGTAAATGAATATTGTAAGTATTATAAGCATTTTTTTTTTGTCTTCTGACTAGGAAATGAAAAAATAAATGACTTTTCTTTGCACCAGAAATGTAGCCAATTTTAATGAATCGAGCACATTTTGCAAGCGAAACTCCTATACAGTAATTTGACAATGTAAAAAATTTTGTAAGAATGCTTTATATTTTATAAATATCTTTAACTACTCCATTGATGCCTTAAAAAGTGATTTTTTTATGGATGAGGGAAAATACTACATTGCTACTGCTAAATAGACATTACTACTATTAGAAGTTTTCTGAGTAGTAAATTAATTCCAAACACTTGATGGTCTTTCAAAGATTGTTGTTTAGTAATCATAAGCTAATTCAATAAAGTCAATAATGCAAAAAAATATTTATATTTCCTACTAGTTTAAAAATTTTAGAAAATCCTCACTAAATAGTTTCTTTATGCCAGGATACATGGAGTGGAAAAAATACACTATAGTTTTTAAATAGAATTTGTGTTCTGAGTTATTTCCACTGTATGTTGAGAATAAACTTCAAAAACGTCTGCACCTGAAATATAAATAAAAACATATACTTTAAATTAAAAATAATTGTCAGAAAATAAAACACAATTTGTGTTCTGAAATATTTTCACAGTTTGTTCAGAATAAATTTCACAAGCAGCTGCACATGAAATATAAATATAAATAAAAACATATACACAAAATTAAAAATAGTCGGCAAAAAAATATTTAATTTCATTTTATTCCAATTACTACAATTGAATTTAAATATTTTATGTGAAAATATTTTTACGAAACTGTTAAGGGACAGATAAGATATAAATAGATTGAAATATTTGTTTTTAAAAAATTCTTTTTCTAATTTTTCTATACAGAAACTAAAAATGTAGATTTATTAAACAAGTTTTAAAAATTAAGACTATTTATTGAATTTTGCAAAGATTATGAGTAAAGTTATGTTAGTAGTTCAGACTTGGCCTTTTATTCAATGTCCATCTCTGTCATTACTAGAGATCCAGATTAACCAACTCTGAAACTGTGACAGAGGGGAAAGCACATAATATTAAGAGATGAAATGCGAGAAAGCTCAAAAAGAAGGTAATTTTAAAAGAATTTACAAATTACATTTTCATTTAATAATGTTTCAAAAAGGTAATTTATGGATAAAATGTTTTGCATAACTATTTCTTTGTAAACAGAATAAGATCTATTTATCATTTACTAGCTTTGCCCGTGGCTCCGCTCACGTAGAATGTAAGGAATGCAATTCAGTATGGAAATTTTACATTTGAATTTTTCATCTTTCATTTAACTACCAGTGCAATTCCTATAAAAATACATTGATTAGAACTTTACAAAAAAAAATTAATCTTTCAAAATCAGGTTCACCTAATTGCAGATCTTTCACCTATAGGTAGATCTATGTCTGAGCAGAGTAGACAAGCTACACACTAATGCGTTCCCCCAAATATTACCTAAATGACAATGTAAGTCCCATAATATATCATTTAGCAGAATGCGATGTGTAAGTCTTGGCCTAATTATAGAACTTTCTCCCATAGATCTGTAACTAAGCAACATAGCACAATGTGTCACATACAAAAAATTTCCTTGAAAAAGTATCTAACTAACAATGCAAGTTCCATCAAAATTTCTTAAGCAGAATCTTTCAAAAAGACAGATCTTTCATAATCGAGTTCATCAGATTATAGAATTTTCTCCCATAAGTGTACAACTAAGCAACATTGAGCAAAATGTTATATACTAAAACCTTCCTTAACAGTTCAAGTCCAAACAAACTGCAGTCAGCAGAACTCTAGATATATGGGGTTGGAACGAAATTCCCATTTCCATTATATATATATTTTAGCAGATTTCGCCAATTACGCTGGTTGGTTTTTCCAATCTTAAATCAAGCAAAATATTATATCGGTAAATTTGGCCTTGTGTTTTAAAACAATATGGACCTTTATGTGGAGCGTCCTTCCACATTGCTGAAAAAGATACGAACGGCATTGTACTATTATATATTCTAATTTATCGACAAAATTTTGACTGTTAATATGCACTTACTATGGAACACTTACTATGAAAATAAAATCATGTTTTATGATATTCATTATTTTATATTTTCATACATTGATCATAATATTTGCATCACTATATAACAATGTTTAACTCTTTTATTTTATCATTTACAGTAGGATTTGGTAAAGAATGATATGCAATATACGAAAATCATGCCTGAAATTTATTTAACTAACAGTGTAAGTGTAAAGCTGCTATCACACTTACTACCCATACAATTTGAAGTATATGCTATTGCCTCTCGCTTGCTTGGAGCTACACTTTCACGCTGAAACTGGGGTTATTTTTAATACTGAAAGTTATCTGCAAATGTTACGAGAAGGCGTAATCTTTGGTGAGTAATTGCAGCTAGGTGTTTTAATATTTAGTGTAGAGCTCGACGGATAAACAGTAAACATTATCGCGTGCTAACATTTTATATATTACAATTTCTTTCATTTCTGTTCCTATATTAATATATATAGATGTTATTATTATTATTATTATTATTATTATATTATTTTAAATTCCAAGATTGTAAAAACAATACTCTTGGTAATATAACATTAAAATTCTAAATTATAGAGTCCATAGAAACTGAATCTTCACTTTTCATCTTTCATTACCTGTAAATATTAAGAATTCTCAACTATTAGTAATAAGCAATTTAGAAAAAAATAGTATATTGAAAGTAGTTTTTTGTAATATGTATTAGAACCACACTTTATTGCTAAGCCGAAATCTGTAATGCAAAGAAAGATTTTAAATCAGGTTTTAGTTCTTTTGCCAAAATCACTATGACATTTTCAGTTAATATATTTTACATATTATAAATGTAATTCCTGTTAGATATTGAATGTAATGTAAAATTAAAATACACAATAGAATTTACATATAGGTCCCCCTCTTTTGTAGTGTTTTTTCTTGGTTTTGATGATTAAAATAATTTTTCGAAAGTTTAAATGAATTTTTGATATTTTATGTTTCAAAAACACAATCTTTATTTTTATACATATTCTGTACAGTCCTGAGGAAAAGTACCACCCTCTACTAACTCTGCCGAAAATCAATGTATAAAAATGTCACAAGTACCAATCGATTAATTAGTAATAACATCTAATAATAATGCTGTACATAAATTTTTCTGGGGGGGGGGGGAAGTTACGTATAGTAATTGTAACATACTCTAAAACTTTTTGTACTAATCCCTAATTTCTACATCATATTTAGAGTTTTTGGTAAATTTTACCTTCGTGTATCAAACTGAAAATCACTCAGTAAAGTAGTTAAGAAATTATGCAGGTTTTATGTTTGCACCTGCTAATGTTAAATGAATGTTCGAGCATTGCAAAATAGATTACAAGACAAGTGCTCTTTTAAGCATAACTTAAAAACTATTTGACTGAATAAGCTTTAATTTTGGGTTCACATATTTGCAAATTCTAGAAATCTACTTCTGTTAGGAAAGTTTTACTTTACAATTCATTTTTTTTTCAAAAATATATCAATTTAAAAGAATTTTTGAGAAGGATTGATTTATAGAAGTTTCAAATATGTCAAATGTATATATCCTTTTCCTGTTAATTTACAACATTAAAAGTAATACATGTAGGGGAAAGGGGGGCACAGTGGGACAAAAGGCATTTTTCCTACCATTCAAATACTCAACAATTAGAAATGTATGCATAATTTAGTTAACCTGTATGGCAACACTGTGTAAACTAGTCCCATTCACATTTCATTTTGTAGGGAAGTTACAGCCATTTTTGTTTTTACTATCACTGTTGGAAAAATCAGCTAAATTTTACTTTCTTGAATTTGAGCAATAAAATATCATCAAACAATGAATATCTTTGCATTAATTTAAAGCTTAAACTTTCTTCATTACATGTGTGCAATGTTGTTAATTCAATTAATAAATTTTGTGCAACTTTTGACTTTGGATTTAAAAATACTCCTTGGGGGGTACAGTAGGACATGTTGTTAGGGACGCAGTGGACATTATTATAACTATTTTTAAGTTTTATCATTTGAAAATGACTTTCATATCTTCTATGTTCAATATATAAACCTGTATTTAATAATAATAAATGTATTGTGATAATATTGCTAATTTTGTATATGCCTTACTCATCGTCCCACTGTACCCCATTCCCTGTCCCACTGTGCCCCGCCTGGGGGCACAGTGGGACATCTCGAGTACCTTTCGAAAATTATTTTTTTTTTCAAAGAATAAAATAAGTATAAATTATGAAAAAAATTACAATGAAAGCTAAAAGTTGCCAAAATATTACTCTGTATTTGTTTTATTTTTTTTTAATTAAAAGGGAAGAAATTATCATAAAACAAGTGAAAATTGTTCCACTGTACACCCCTCTCCCCTACTTTCCTTTTATTTGTACAGTGAAAAAAATATTTGCATTTAATTTTAAAGCGAGAAAACAAATATATATATATATATATTAAAATATTAAATGATAATAATAACATTTTCAGTCAAAATAGTTCAAAGCTTAAATACACAAAAGTAGATGAACCTGTCAAAAAAATCTTCTTGTGTCCTCTTCATGTCCAAATATGTCTTATTTTTTTTTGAAGGGAAGAAAACCATTTTAACTGTAGGGGGTGGAGGGTTGTATAAATAATTTATTATAATACAAAGTAAAAAAGGGCACAATTTGCTTAACAAATTGAAAAACATATATCCGTTTTAAAATTATATACTGTTAGAAGGGGGAAGATTTTAGGGTTGTTGAAATCCAATAATTAAAAAGGAAAAATACACTGAAAAGCGAATTCTCACACATGGGTCAGAGCCCTTAACCCTCAACTGATGTGACAAAAATTGTCGCATAACTACTGTGAATGGTCTATGCGATCGCTTTATTGAAAGATGAAGAAAAGTCTCGATTAACTAATAGGATACTGTTAATGTACTAAACTTTTTGTACAGGACTATTAGAATTAAAATTTACCATTCAACCGATTCTAGTGGTAGTTTGAAAGCTCCAAACGAAACAAAGTGTTAATAGTATCTATAGTTAAACTGGAAATTTTTATTGAGTAGTTGTTTTTCTGAAAGGTTAATAAATCATGTTTAACCTTTAACTGTTGTTAGCTGTCTCCCAGACTACTGCTATTTTCAATTTTCGCAGTTTAACTTATAATTTTAAGTCTAATTAAAGAAACTAGTGAATTTTTGTTGCATTTGGGGTTCATGCACTATCGCTATAAACTTCTGAAAAGGTTAATTTTGATTATAAAAATCTTGTACATAATGTTTGATACAGAAACAGTATCTTTTGAGTTAATTTTGCATTTTATTCATGTTTCAATTAAGCTGTTCCAGAGACCGCTCGAAAGTAGTTATGCAACAATTTATGTGACAGTAGTTAATAAAATATTGAAATAGAAATATTTGAACTGGTGTAATTAATCGTACTGAAAAATTTTTTGTTAGATGAGATCTATTAGATGTATATTTCTTTCATACGGTTTTCCATCATCTTAATTTAAATATCCTGAGGAAGTTTTATTCTAGATTCAAGTGTGACGCACAGGTTTATTTATGGCTTTAATTGTCCTGAGAATACAAAAAGTTTGAGAAATAGTGCCTTAAACAAATAATCTTATTTTTTTTAATATCATAAGCATGGGCCGCAATAAACTGGATATTTTTTTGCCAAAATCTTACAGTTACAAAAAGTATATGTATATTAAGTATCTTCTTTAAAATTTATAACGGATTATAAAGATTATTTTAAAATAAACTTATTAAAAGGGAAAATATTATAATTATTACTATAAATATCTGCTAAATTAAATTTTTATTTATTAAATTTTATTTTTCTACAAGTATAAGAAAATTTTCTGTCCCCCTACCCCCTTCCCTACAAAATTTAGACTCAGAATACTGCATGCTAAAAGGAGGCTAGAATAATTTGTATTGCAATAAAATACCTTTTTACATGTTTGCTACATTTTTATCTTTGGCGACATAATTTGGTAACAAGTACTAAATAACACCAAATACAGTTGCAGAAAGTAGTTAAACATATAAAGTTTGAGAAATAAATAGCGACTACGACAGTGAAATTAAAACATAACAAATAATATAAGGAATTAAAAATAAAATAAACGCAATAAATAACTTCAAATTAGTAAATAAAGTTCTTATCAGTAGTGGAAAATAGAAAAACTCCGAAAGGACAATCGCCGAATACACAATTCTTTTATTTCAAAATAACTGCATATTTTAAAAGTTCTTTTCGTGTTTAACTGGTCCCTGTGTTACCAAAGATATTGCCTTTTTCTTAATTCTTCTGTATTTTCGGTTTCAATATCCAGTGGCGTAGCTACGCTTTTTGGCGCCCGGGGCAGGTGGAAATTCAGCGCCCCCCCCCCTAAATACTAAATATAAAATAACTACATTATTTTTCCGCAAGACAAAAAAGTCCTTCCGGCTTGTACCAGGAGGCAAAAGATGCTTCCCCCTTTCTTGTTTTTAAGAATTCAATTAATTTAACTCAAGCACACGAAGCTAAAATGCATTAAACCTGATTATAGAAGATTCCTAGTTTTCGTTAATAAGGAATTTGAACGAGAATTTAGAAAAATTAATCAGCTATTGACAAGTTGGATTCATTTATGATGACCTACTTTTAATGTCATATTTGGGAACATTTAACCATATATCGCCAAGTTTGTCAAGAATTTGATGTTAGCAGATATGACTATGTATTTTTAAGCGTATGAGAGTAAGCAGCAATGATTACAACAATGAAAGTAAATTAGGAAGAATTAGTTTTACGTTTTTGAAAACTCATAAATTAAATTCGATTATGGGTGGGGGAATATCTGCTCCTTTGTTTCATTTGCAAGTTGCGTACCATCTTTGGAGTTTTCAAGAAGTTCCTTATGTTCTAAGCGACAAAACTTCAACAAATATTTTTCAATTGATTCTTTTTTTTCTTTTCTTTTTTTTTTCTTTGGACAATCTTTTAGGTGCCTTTTATAAAATTATAAATATGATTTTCAGCAATAAAAATAGTTTATTTTCTAAAAATAAAAATGTTAAGTAAAAAATCTTTTTTGTTGTATCTTAAAATCTGCCATGACATTTACATTTTAAGGCGACAGTGGACGTTCAAATTCGCTAAAAACATTAAAAAAATCCATTTTCTGTTTTTTTTTTTTTTGAAAAAAATATTCCAGAAATCGTCTGCTTTTAAATAAAAAAAAAATTAATCGAATCCGATAATTTTTTGCAGAGATACAGCTGTTTTTTTAACGTAAACAATCTATTTCAGAGTTAAAAGGCACCTGTCAAAACAACAACATCTATCTGCAAAGCCATATGAATATCATCTTCCATGGTTTTAATTTTCAGAAACAAATACTACTACTGCTACTGTTTTCATTAACCGCAACTGCGTAACTGTGTTACTCAATGCTTGTTTATGTTTATAGCGTGTATCACGAGGTAAAGCGTGGTTTGTAATATCTAACATCTTGCTGCAAAAAGTGTAAATCTCTGAAGTTTTGAAATCGTTTTTACATCAGTGATTATTATTTTAAAATTTATTCTACATTTATTACTTGTTTTCGTAATGGATCTTATAAGTTCTCGTTACCGTAAGCCCAAAGGTAGGAGTTCGAAGCGTAAAAGGGCTTCTGTAAAAAATATTTCGAAACGATGGAATAATTCTTCAACTGTTGATATAACAGAAAATGAAAGTAGCATTGATAACACTGCTTTGAATTCTGAATCACAGGTTGATTCAAATTACATAATTATGGATAAACAAATGTTTTCGTCATTATTGTGTGATGTATGTTGCCCTGAATGCCAAACACCAAATTTAAATATTTCTTCTGGTAAAACATTTGGTTATTCAACTAACATTAAACTCTACTGTGAAGAATGTAAATATGCTTCTAAATCGTCTTTCAGTAGTTCACGCCAATCCTTTTCCAGAAGATTTGATGTAAATAATAAATTTGTGAAAGCATTTCTTTCTTTTGGAAAGGGACATTCAGCCCTAGAAACTTTTTCTATGATTTTAGGTATACCTGCGATGGATCGTAAAACTTTTTCAAGTTGCTTGGACCAACTTTCCTTGAACAATGCAGAAACAAAATCTAAACTTTTAGAAATATCGCATACTGCAATAAGAGAAAAACATCTGGAAGTTGATCCGTCTCTTTCTGAAAAAGATATTTTAGACATTTGTGTATCGTATGATGGTACTTGGCAAAAGCGTGGTCATACGTCTCTGTATGGTATTGGTGTCGTCATTGATATTATGACAGGTTTAGTTGTAGATTTTGAAATCTTGAGCAAGTACTGTCCTGAATGTGTTAATGCTGTTAGAGATCTGGGAAACAATACCGATGAATTTCACATATGGAATAGTTCACATTCATCTGAGTGCCAAAAGAATTTTTCTGGATCGTCAAACATCATGGAAATGCATGCTGCTCTCATTCTTTGGAAGCGGTCAATTGAAATTGGAAAAATGCGTTACACAACGATGCTTTCAGATGGTGACTCAAAAACATTTCAATTTTTGAATGAGAAAAAGGTGTATGCAGGCTCGGACTGGCCCGCCGGCCCATCGGCCCGCGGGCCGCTGCGCCCTCAGCCAGGGAAAATTTCGCGCCCCTAGGCCGCTCCAATATTTTTCCACACACATATAGTCTGATTAATGTACTAAATTTCAAGAATTTTCTTAGGGATAATCATCAACTAATAGACAGATAGCAAAAGAGAAGGATTTTTATTATCATAAAGAAAATGAAGGTATATCGAAGGAATTTTCAGAGTCGGACACCCAAGCGGACGGGTTTACGTAGGATTGAGGATAGAAAACGGGCAGCTAGGGAAAGTTTTAATATCTCTAGTGCGCCGTGGGTACTAAAGCTCACGCCCATGTGCTACTCCCGCGCCCTGACAGAGATTTTTTTTCATCCGTTCTTAGGATGATATTTTTTAGGTCTTAATCTCAGATCAAATATTTTGCGTACCCTCCATTATAGTACCTAGGAGACCTTGCGCCCTTTTAAAGCCGTCCCTGAATGGACCGATAATTGAAACCATGCTTTTCGAAAATGCAACTTTATAAAAGAAAGAGATAAATATTAGAAGGCAAAAACGTTTTGTGTGGATTTTGTTTTTGACTGGAAAAGTTTTCGAGGAATAAATACAACCTCGATGACACTTCTGAATTGCAATTCTGCAATCTGGGATCGCAAGGCCAGTGTTTTTTTATTCAAAATACCTACCAAAATTTTCGGTTAACTTTATTTAATGACAGCCTTTACGTAATTAAATAACTATTCCGAAATTCTGGTATGTATTTTAAATAAGAAAATTGTTTTATTTAATCACGGAAAAATCAATCATTAAATAAAGCGATGATTACTGTTTAGAAACTTTTGTAGGTTTTTTGAATTATAAAACGATGGGAGCAAGATCCTGTCGCTTAAAGGATTACAATCCCCGGAGGATATCTTTCGATTATGGAAACTTAATTTCCCTTAATCTCTTACTATGTTAAGAAATTTGCAAATCATGGGAAGAGTGTGCTGAGAAAAGTAAATTTACTCAACTATTTTAGCAATTTAAGACTACTAATCGCTATTTTTATGTCATTTTTCAGTAGAAATCTTTTTATAGTGCGATATCAATTCAACATTTTAAGGATGCATATTAATTTTTAAGCACACAAAATGCCTCTTCGTTCTCTTGCCTCTCCTTATCCCAAATTCTGCAAGTGCATTATTTTCACAAACAAGTGTTATTTCCCCATTCAAACACACCCCTATATTTGAAGATTTGGACATTCAAATACTGCTGTAATATGTGGTACTTAACAAAAAAAAAAAAAAAAAAAAAATCAAGCATGAGTTTTAGTTTCAAAATTTCTATTTCTGTACTGAAAGTACATTTTTGTATATATAAATATTTTTTGAACGAATTTTGAATACTGAATCTTTATTTTGTATGTGTGATGAGGCAGACACCGTCAGAGACGACATTTAAAGATTTTACTTTACTAAGAAAAAAAATAAAGCTGTAGTAATCAAACAGCATTTACTGTCAGATTACATCAGAAATTGAATCTGTACCATGTTTATAACTGACTTGATAATTATTTCATATTATGTCAAATAAATATATATTTTTTAAATAGAGGTTGGAGCTCTTAGCACTGATAATCTTGCATTTAGTAGTCATAAAAGTAAAATTTATCTGCATAATTGTTTTAGAGATATTTGTTTAAATACAAATGCAAAATGAGGAAATATTTCTCAAACCAAGGAAGCCAAATTAGAAGCAATTTTAATAGGTAATTCTAGAAACATAATTATTTTTTGCCTAAAATATCAAAAAATTAGTTGAAGTTTCTAATTGAAGTAGGATCAATTATTAGCATATTTTAATATTATTATTAGCGCAGTTTTTCCAGCAAACATAACTGTTGGTCAAATGGGAACTCATACATTTAGACCGACGATCAGCTAACCGTTTGCTCAGCTATTGGAAGCATCCAAACTCAATCGTTGGCCAACGAAGCTAGAAAACAATGGACTAATGATATCCCAACAATTCTGTGTTGCTTGCGAGAAAAAATAATTGTATAAAAAGGAAGAGTTGGTCAAGTCATATCTCAGAGCACGATGACGGTTTAAAAAAAAATCATAAATATCGTCAAACTTGTAATATTGTCTGCAATTGCTAAAAAAGTAAAGTAGGATTTATTTTTTTTTTTTTTTAATTTTTTTTTTTGCTTTAATGGACACAACTATGGATATATCAAGTGTTTTAATTTACAGTCCTGGAAAAAAAACGTGATCACCCCCTACTAATTGTTTTAAAACTAATTGTAAAAAATCTGTAGGTACTAATCAATTGGAAATAAAGTCTACTATTTAAAGCTATGGATTAAGTATGTTGCAGGAGGTGTCGTCTACATATTAAAAATTATACCAACTTTGAATTTTCAAATAATAGCACCTATTTTTGTGATCCTATATGAGTTCTTTGGATCGAGACAGCCCGAGTTTAAATACTTTATGTTAAATTTTCATAGAGATAGAAGAGTTTAAAGTTTGAGGAAGCTAATGTTAAATACATTTGACAAACTTATAAAAATCATCCGATATAATTTTTATTAATTGTTTTAATGAAATACACTTAATAGATCTAAACGTATTCCAGGTTTTTTTTTATCCAAAGCCATATTTTTAATTATGAAAATTAATAATAAATTCATATTAAAAATTATGAATTATCACCTACAATAATTTTTGTATAAAAAACTGTGTGTAAGTGTACAGCTCATTTGAATAATTAGTTTTCGAGATGCAGAGAACCTTCCTAAAATCTAAGGGGGCTTTCTGTTTTCAAAATATCTACAGAAAATAACACGTAGACACTTACCAGAAACATTTTGTAGTATCATATATTGTAATACGAGCAAATCTTGTGTGTGTGTGTGTATATATATATATATCCAAATTTTATTTTAAAAATGGCTCTAACGAATTTGATTAAATTTTATATCCTACCATTTTCGGGCACGAGAAATCCATTGAGCTAGCTCACATGTTCGAGAAATTTCAATTAGTGGGTCATTTTGGTCATGGGTCGTTATGGTCAAGCTATTTTTATTTTAAAAAGGCACAGACAATTTGAACTAAGTTTTGTATGCTACAGTTTTCGGGAACGAAAGGACTATTGGTCACATGTTCCAAAAACTTCGATTACTGGGTCATTTTGATCATGGGTCATTATTCATCAAGCTATTTTTATCTTTAAAAGGGCTCGGGTGGTTTGAACTAAATTAAGCATCCTACAGTTTTTGGGAACGAGAAGACTATTGGACTAGGTCACATGTTCGAGAAAATTCGATTAGTGGGTTATTTTGGTCAAGCTATTTTTATCTTAAAAATAACTCAGGCGATTTGAACTAAATTTTGTATCCTACGATTTTTGGGCACGAAAAAATCATTTGTATGGGTCACATGTTCGAGAAAATCCGATTATTGTATCAGTTTCTTATCACTATGCGTAATGCGTTTCAATGGAAATGAAGAATACAACAGCTATTAAGTTATTGAATATATGGCAGTAAACGAAGCTGGAAAGTTGTCATCATTTCGCCAAATTTGGAGAAATATTGGCGACATTAGGCTGAAAAATTAACTTTCAAGATTACCAATGACAAAGCACATACTTGGCGCAAATTGAATGATATTTCGTGATATTGGATCTCAATGCTAATTTTTTTCCGAGCGTAGCTCGGTCTTCCCTGCTCGTTTACTTTTATATAAAGAAAGTTTATTATAAATTTAAAGCTCTTGTATAATTTTACTCCTGACTAATTGAGTGTTCAGTACTTTTTCTTGTAAGATTTAAATTTTATTTCCCGATTTTTTTAGATAAATCCGTAACACATTTTATTTTATAAATCTATGAAGAATTAAGATAATTAAATTTACAGGCTGTCTTCATCCAGGGAACTCAAACATAGGTATTACAATTTGAAAAATCAACGTTCGTGCATTTTTTAATATGTAGACAATCCCCGAAACAGAATTTTCGAATAGAATTTATTAGCAGAAAATTTTCTCAATAAATTGGTACCTATGTATCTTTTTATACCTTATTTACAGGATAATTAGTAAGGAGTGATCACTTTTATACCATGACAGTTCTAAGGTATCTATTGACAAAAGAATAAAGTAGGATACAAGGTATAATCTGTATTCAACTTTCTAGAGTTTTTGAATATTACATGACATAGTTTGAAAACTGTGTAGCATTGTGTAAATTTAAAGGAACTTCAAACATGCACGGGGAATATAGCGAAGTCGTCTATCTAAACTCAGGAACATAATATTAAGCCTTTTTCTTACTTGATGCTATGCGAATGTGTTAAACATTGTCAAGTCAGACACAACACAAGTAAGTAAAATTGATTTAAGTTCGTTAAAATGTTTGCGCCCTCTGAAAATCCAAGGTCTGCGCCCTTTCCCCTGACCCAGTCCAACCCTGGGTGTATGGAAAAAAAAGTGTCGAGAAAGAAGAATGCATAAACCATGTTGCTAAAAGGTTAGGCACTGGTATTCGAAACAAAATTAAAGAATGCAAAAGCAAAGGAATCACACTTGGTGGCAAGAAACGAGGAAATCTAACTGAAGCCACACTTATAAAACTACAAAACTATTATAGAAAAGCTATAAAAGAAAATGCTCCAGATATAGATAAGATGAAAACGGCTATTTTAGCATCTTTATATCATTCAATGTCAACAGATGATAAACCGCAACATTCAAAGTGTTCAGAAGGATTGTCATCGTGGTGCTTTTACCAACGAGCACTATATGCAAAGGTAAAACCCGAAAGTCATTCCACTATGAAAACTATTTTGTCACCGTCTGTTGTCTCCAAAATTCTTCCTGTTTATCAGAGGCTTTTGTCAACAGAACTGTTATCCCGGTGTACTTCAGCAAAGACCCAAAATGCAAGCGAGGCCCTTCACAGCTGCATTTGGAATAAATGCCCAAAAGAGGTATTTGTATCCAAAAAACGACTAGAACTGTGTGTGATATCAGCAGTTAGTGAATTTAATTTAGGATATGCTGAGTCGTTAAAAATTAATAACTGTGAAAAAACTGTTTCTCTTGAAATTGCAAACAGACGCGATAATCGAAGAAGTTCACAAATTAATGTCAGATTATCTGAATCATACAAACGTAAAAGGAATCTAAAAAAGTTTAAAAATACATCTGACAATGCAAAAAAAATAAAAGCCGAAGGTTCATCTTATGGGGCTGGACAATTTTAGGGAAAATGTAAGTTTCAACTACAATTTACAAGAGTAAGTTACAAGAGTTGTTTTTTTCAATATGGGAATTTTTGTCGATCCGAGTAAGTCGTCAACTTGAATATTTTATAATAACTGTATTATTATTGCTATTATTTTATCATAACTTTAAATATGTACCTATAATTGATGCATTGTATAAATTTAAAACTATAAGAGTAATTTTTCTAGTGATATTTAAGTAAACAGTAATCTTATAAGAAAATTCATATAAAATGGTCATTTATATTGAAACTTACGGCCTTAATTATTTAGTCATTCCTAATTATTGAATTTTAATTGCTAGACTAAGCAATCATTATATAATTTTAAAAAAACAAACGCATTGTGCTGCATATGTGTACAAATATTGATCCAAACTGGAAATAAAACTTTGAATGTTGTTTTTTTTTCAATATGAGAATTTTTGTCGACCCGAGTAAGTCGTCAACTTGAATATTTTATAATAACTGTATTATTATTGCTATTATTTTATCATAACTTTAAATATGTACCTATAATTGATGCATTGTATAAATTTAAAACTATAAGAGTAATTTTTCTAGTGATATTTAAGTAAACAGTAATCTTATAAGAAAATTCATATAAAATGGTCATTTATATTGAAACTTACGGCCTTAATTATTTAGTCATTCCTAATTATTGAACTTTAATTGCTAGACTAAGCAATCATTATATAATTTAAAAAAAAAAAAACGCATTGTGCTGCATATGTGTACAAATATTGATCCAAACTGGAAATAAAACTTTGAATGTTGTTTTTTTCAATATGAGAATTTTTGTCGACCCGAGTAAGTCGTCAACTTCAGTTTCCAAAGCTTATACTTCACCAATTCTGATTATTTTTTTACTTTTAGTTGCCAAACTAAACAATATTAATATGATTTACAAAAATTAAGTGTTTCGTGCTGGTTTTACTGGAGAAAATTTGAGTTACACCAAAAATAAAAACTTGAAATCGCGTTTTCTCGAAACGAGAATTTTTGTCGAGTTAGTATGTTGAAAATGCTCCATGTATCTTATTTTTTATCCAATTTTCATAATATTAAGTATTCTTGTTTGCAATATGCTAAACTTCAAAACTTGGTATTAATATGCGTGAATTATTTTACATAAAAGAAAAATTTTGTAATTATAATAATAACTTTTTTTCGTGATTGTTTGCAGTTTATGGCAATTTTTCACAGCGTCCCTGAATTTATTGAAGTGCCATTTTTGAGTATTTTTATAATAATTTAACATTATTGTATACATAATATAAATTAAATCTTGATATATGCATTAATTACATGTAAAAATCTTTTTCCTAGCAAGATTTCAGCAAATGCAAAATATGTATGAAATTTTCCTGGAAAGTGATACATACTTGAAGTTTTCAAATCGTAAAATATTTCACCCATTCTGATTATTTTTTTACTTTTATTTGCCAAACTTAACAATATTAATATGGTTTACAAAAATTAAGTGTTTCGTGCTGATTTTCTTGGAGAAAAAGTAAGTTACACAAAAAATAAATTTTTAAATTGCGTTTTCTCAAAATGAGAATTTTCGTCAAATTAGTATGTTCAAAACGTTACATGCGCAATATTTTTTATCCAATTTTCATAATATTAAGAAATATTGTTTGGAATATGCTATATTTCAAAACTTGCTATTAATATGCATGCTTTATTGTACATAAAAGGAAATTTTAGTAGTTATATAACTTTTTTCCGTGAAATTTCATGAAAAAGTGTAAATATTGAAAATTTTTTAGTATTTTTTCTCAAACTATCAGTATAAATTTTAAAATGCATAGCAACTTTTGTTGCAGTGTTATAAAGCTACCATTTTAACAAAACACCAGGTACCTAAAGCCAAATTTAAAGCGCATGGAGCATTTTTAATTAGAGTAGTTAATTAACATATTTCAATTAATAACGTAATTAATTATCATTATTTTTCAATAAAATTGATTAATTTATGTAGAAAATTTATGAATTATTATGTATGCAAAATTTCACCAAAATTGAGTGAAAATTGAAAAAAAGAGTTTTGAACGTCCACTGTCGCCTTAACTAATTAACTTTTTGAAAATCTGGTCCTTACAGTTGGAAGGAAAATATGAAGAAATGTTGCGAAAATTAAAAAAAAATTTAGGTGAAGTCAAGTTTTAAAATTTTCTTTTAAAAGATTTTCAATTAAATATTTTTAACACAAGATTAATTTTATCACAAGAATTGTGTTTTTGCTTAATTAAATCATAAAACTTTCATAATGTAGCATCTTAAAAATTTACAACGGTACACCCTGTTTGCAAATTTTAATTACACTAAAATTTTGTATATATATATATATATATATATATATATATATATAATATGTCCGTTCAGATGAAATTTCACTATTTTCTGTCTCTTTTAATCATTATGGTTTATACTGGTTTCAAAAACAAGCTAAAAAACTATTTACAAACTTTATGAGCTTGCTGTTTAAAAGTAGCCTTCTGACTTCGATTGCGTGCCCGAAACTGCTATAAATATTTATTTTTGTGGGTTAGCCATAAAAAGTATGCAGATGATTTCTTCAATAGTATATTTGACTTATAATTAAATCCCGGATACAACGAGCCTCCAAAAGTTCTGTATAGCTTTAATGAATTTTCCTTTTTATTTATTTTATAAAGTTTTCTCTTTAAAAAAATATTTCCGAAGATCTAATAAAACATTTTAGTCATTAAATTATCTTATAATTAGCATTATATTTACCCTTGGAGTGCAGCTATTATACTTGTGATGTTTTTACTCAATAAATAAAGATTTCATTCATGATACATTGTTTTTTGTAACTCTTTTATTTAACTTGATTTTTGTATGTAAAGATTGAATTTTTGAACTGATTTTTCACTCGCAGATTTTTTTTTTTTTTAATTACGTGAATTACAGTCATGCAATTGTCATTTTTAAGATAAACATGAAATACTTACAAAAGTATGATTTAAAAAATATATTATTTTACTTTTATTATTATTAATTAATTTGCATTAGAAGAATGATTAATCATGAAAACTGTCACTCAAATAACAGAAGAAAAAAATCGACTTTTGAAATATAAAATGCACACTTCCTCTTTAAGGGGACTAGGCACTCTAAATGTCAATTTTCGAATTTTCCCTTGAAATTTATTTAGACATCCGTAGTATATTCTGGTGAAGTTACCTAAACATCCGATGATTATAAATATGTTAAAAATGCATTTTACAGCCTCAATTTCCCTTTAAATCATTTAAAGTTGCAATCTTTTAGTTAATTTTCTCTCAGCTCAAGCGCTTTTTTTTTCTTTAACTATGTTGCTGCTTTTGCAATCAATTTAAAAAGACATTATCTGAAAAAATACACTGATTACACCTTTTTTAATCCAATAGATGAAAGCATTTTTTAATTAAAATACTTAAAAATATTTTCCTGTTCTTGTTTACTTTTTCATTGTATTTAATTTTTTGCAATTTTCAATGTTCATTTAATAGTTATTTGGAATGTTTGTTCAAGACTAAATGAGCATTATTTAAATGATCTTTAAAGACTGCATGTCTTAATAATGCTCGCGAAAGATTTTTTAAATCGTCAAATACTTCTAAACATCACACACTCTTACTTGCATTGGTAAACAAAGCCAAGAAAATAATTTAGCTTTTTCTCCATTTCCACATAGTCATTTCTACTATGCAGACTGAAAAGTCCAGCTACGATTTTTTTATACGGTTTAAGAGGTGAACAAATTTGGGGGTAGGTGCACACATTTTATTATTTATAATTTATGAATGTCAGTTCGACAAAAAAGTGGCATTTCCAATAAAGAAATCATATCTTTACATATGGCTCCTCCAGCTAAATACATTTTGCATTAGTTCACAGAATTATAGTAAACTATTCATATGGAATGCTAAGAACTGAAAAATTAGCTTAAAAACCCATAGAAAAATGAAGAAATGCCCTTTTGATATCAGAAATGCGACTCTAGCAGTGTCCTTTGTTTTATAAGTTGGAAGCTAGACAGTGCGAAGATTCCCTCTGCGATTGGCACCTATGCATTTCTCCACTCCACTCTCCTTCGCGGAATTTCTTCAAAGAATTCACACACACAAAAAAAAAAAAAAAAAAAATATTATCGTCAAAATATGTGAGATGATTTCGATTTAAAGTGTCGCTTAATTTGGCGCCCCTCCCCTTATCTAATCATTTTGCGCCTCCTTTCAGGTACGTAATCATGTAATGCGGGGCTGTCCAACGCGGCGCCCTATGAAGGTTTTCTTGGTGCCTCTTCGAATGTTTCATTTTTCTAGATTTGTTTAAAACAAAAATCCGTCTCCAAAGTTTAAAAAATTTAATATTTGCATGCTTTTATTAATTAGAAGTGTTATTAAGGTTTTTGGCCCTTTTACCTGCAACAGTCCCTGAGAAGCGCCCCCCTCCCTCATTCCGAAATCTCAGAAAATGTATCGTTAAATTTACTATATGTTTTTTGTTCAATTTTTTTAGATGAACCATCTCTATCCTAGAGCGCCAATGATTACCACTGTGAAACATGTGTGTATCCTGCAAACGTATAGGTATCGCTATCAATGCTAAAGGTAGATAATTTTCTTGAAATTTTCGAATTATGTGAATAATAACGCCCTTCATCGTGTGCCACAAGCTCGGGTGCTCCCTTACTTACTGAAAGGTTTGACAGGTCTGATGTAAGTTACAAAGTGTGTTGAGCTATCTCTAGAAACATTTACCGAACCTTTTTTTTTTTCAATATTTAGTTCTAATAAAATATTTTACTAAAGAAAACATCCACACACACACAAAAATAAAGCGGTCATTTTTTAAAAAATTATTGTCAAAATATTTAAAAAGAACTTTCAATTTTGCGCCCCTTAGCAGCAGCGCCCGGGGCGGCCGCCCCCCTTGCCCCCCCTTAGCTACGCTACTGTCAATATCTGCGATCACGCTAAACATAACATGTTCACTTACTGACAGTAGCCATCTTGGAATTTTTAGAGAGCTCGGATTGGTGGATTTCGAGCTGATATCTATCGTAGGGGATACAAACAGCGGTAAGTTAGTGCTTGACAAAGTTACGTGAGGCAATTGATCACACGGAACGTTTTCGAAAACTTTCCTGTTAAAAAACGTGTTTCGGAGGAAGTATCTGATATTGACTATGACATGAGAGTACGTGTAATAACAGCTTTAGTCTAAAAATCCAGCGGAACATTTTCAAAAGGCTAATCTTTCCTAATCAGGTTCATCTGATTAAACTTACCCCCATTATTCTATTACTAGGCAATGTAGAGCAATATCTTATGTACTAAAGTCCACCCTGAAAAAATATCTAACTAACAGTGCAAGTGTCATCAACATCCATTTAGCAGAACTCAAGTTATATGGGGGCATTTTATATACTCGCATATAGTCAAAGAGTCAAGCAAAGAGAAATTGATTATATAAATATCAGTTATTTGGAAAACTCTCATTAAAGTTGAATTTGTTTCTTCATTCTAGTTAAGAAATAAAGATAATTCAATCAATTATTAGAAAAATCTAATTTGATTTTGTTTAATTAAATATCTTGAACAAAAAAAACAACTTCTTCATTTCTAATTTATTCATTGGAATTAAAAAAAAAAGGTGAAATAGAGTTTTAAAACTTTGTATGTAATCATGTCGCTGGAAGAACTTAAACATAGGATAAGTTATTCAATAAATAGTCAGCCACAATGAGATATAAATAGTTTGTTTTTAATTCCAAATGAAATATTATCATTTCCCAAAGCTCATCATTAGCAAAGAATTGTGTGTGGGTAGAAGAAAATTGTGTATTTTTTCGCAGTAATAATCAGCCATTTTTTTTTCTGTTATAAGAGGCAGACTACTGATGGTTTTATACATTATTGTCTTTTCAAAACTAGAAAAGCATTTATAAATAGAATAGTTATAAAACTAAAATATCAAGTATGAAAAAATACATTTATAAGAAGAAAATGTTATAATTGTATACAATAAGTCTCAAGTTTATAACCCTAATATTTTCAAATTAACAAAATTCTCTGATATTTCCATATTTTCCAGGTCTGTAACCACAGTGAAATGATGTTGAGGCAGCATTTATTAGAGGATTTTTTGCACTTTTTTATCAAATGATCAAGTTTCGCAGTAACGAGTAGACAGACCTAAATATAAATCAGAGATTAATTCAAAACATGATAGAGTAGAAAGGAAATAAAAACATATATGAAGCATTTTTAATACCTGGATTTTGAGCTATTTGACCAATAGATAAATGTACAGTCCTGGGAAAAAATAGAGTGATAACCCTACTAATTCTGCTGCAATTAATCATGTCTTGGAATAAAGTTTACTAATTGATGCTGTGTACAAATTATGTTTCAGAGTTTGTCTACATATTAAAAATTATATAAATATTCATTTTGCAAATGGTAAAACCAACTCTTTACAATTTGAGTTCCTTGGATTAAAGCAGCCTGTTAAAGTATATAGTTCACACACTTTATCTTAAATTGTCCCATCTTTACAAAAGAAAATGTACTAGAGGTTCAGAATTCATCCATAAATTACATTGTGCAAATTTCATGGGATTTTTACTTTTTACGTTTGTTTCCCTACCTTTATGTCACAGGTTCTCACACTCAAATGATACTCCCATCCCTGTTGTGATATCACATTTTTTGCAACTAATAATTTAAAGGATATTTTACGCAAAAAGTCAATCTATCATATTGATATAAATCCATTAAGATCTCATGTGCTTTTATTTATAGCTTTTGAAATTCATGACAAATAAAAAAATATATACCTAATTCTACTTCAATAAAAATATTTTTTTTTAATGAACTCTATTTTGAACTCTGTAATGAACTCTATTTTGCTGCTTGTAAATAATGCCTGCATTATTGTTTTCATATTCTATATGTGATGTCACAATGTGTTAATAAACATCCCCCTCCCACCTTGAAGTGTGATGAAAAATTTAATGGATGACCTCTTTTCTATAAATTTAGGATAAGAAAATTAAGATCTTACAAGGTAAAGTACCAAGATCATTCAGTTAGTTACCAGAAAAAAATTAAAAAAAACTCTAAATATAAAATAAAATTACATACATAAAAGAAAATTTTAAAGCATTTTTCTGGTTACTTTATAAGATTTTAATTTCTGTGGATGTAAGTAATATTGGAAGACGATCCCCTTCAGACTGTTAGAAAATATCTCCTGATATCTATAAATGATAGGAAATAAGTTGTAAGGGAACACAACTAAGTTTTCTGACAATGCTGAATCTTTTTATGCAAAACTAATAAAAAATTATAATTCATACATTTTTTAATATGAATTGATTAATAACTTCCATAACAGAAAAAAAAATTGAGTTTGAAAAAGGCCCAAATAATGTTCTTTTCCATTCAATATATATTATTAAAAGAAACTTTTTAATCAAATAATATTCTCAATAAATATAAAGTATGTGCCATTGTATGCCATCATCATGGCATAAAATTTGCATTCTCAAATGTTTACACTTTCTAAATCTATGAAGATTTAATAAAAATGAATTGCTGGCTCATTTGACCCAAGGAATTCAAAATGTCAAAAAGAGGTGGCCCAAATCTTCAGATAAAAATTAAGGCCAGCCAAAGCTTAATGAAATTTTCTTTTCGCCGAGTTGGGCTTCAGGACATGCACAGGCTTATGTGGATGTTTAATATATATTAGCAATTTGACCACCATGTTGCGGCTACAATGCACCCTTACACTTAGAAAATTCTGGTGCTAACCCTGATGCTATTAGATCTGATGTTATTAGAAAAGAATATAATGCTAAATTTCTTTTTCGTGCATAAATTGTATTTTTTGTAAATAAAATGTATATGATAAAAGTGGTTACAGTACACTGAAAAGCTTATAAATACTGTTATGAATTTTGTACATTTTCCAATTTTTTTATAATAAAATTGCAGCATTATTTAATGTATTTCCTATCGAAATTTATGTAACTCAATGCAAAAGGCCTCGGGTGCTTTGCAAGAAAAACAACCTTATACCCTCATTTTTATAATGGAGGTCTATGAAGAAATCGGCAAGTTGGCGATGGTTTTGGGAACTTATTTTTGTCGCCAAATTTGGCGATATGTCGCTAAGTTGGCGAAATATTTGGCGACTTTTTGTGCTACCCCCCCTTACATTGGGGTCCGTTCTCGCTTGAGCTCTTCTCTCGAAAGTTGAAGTACTTTCTGGTAAATTCTGGACATCCGAAAGCTCTCAAAATTTCTATAATGATCTCTAAATCCTATCTAAGGGCCAGCTGGGACCTCCACGCAGTTCAGTTGAGTTCACTATCAGCTGTGATTGAATTCACACGAGAGGCTTTTGCTTTGAGACTGTGTTGTCTATAAGCAATTTCGTATTGAACAGTATGCTATATTGTTCTGTGTGAAATTTTGCTGTGCTGTTATTACATTTGAAGATTACTGAATATTTGTGTCGTTGAGAAGATATTGGTGTTCTTATCGAACTGTTTGGAGTAAATAAAGCCTGTTGATTGTTCTTATATATTGGCATCAATCCTTCCGAACCCTGAACGCACAACATTTTGGTGTCAGAAGTTGGATAGGTAAGGACTGGAGAGGATGTGAGAGTTTCTTTCAGCCGCTGGAAGGAATTCTCGCATTCTTGTGTTCATAGAAACTTCTGCTTGCTTTCAGTGAGCTAATGGTGCAAATCTTGCGATGCATGTGCAGCTCAGAAAGGACCAAAGAAACATAGCCGAGAAGACTACATCTCTACAATGTAGGGGCACCTTTCAAACGGATCGCCCTTGACATCCTAGGTCCTCTGCCAAGAAGTGCTGATGGCAACAAATACCTCTTGTTGTCATGGACTATTTCACGAAATGGCCTGAAGTTTATGCCATTCCTGATCAAGAAGCTTCTATGGTTGCGGATGCCTTGGTACACCAGTGGATATCAAGGTATGGAGTCCCCCTTCAAATGCATTCGGACCAGGGGAGAAGTTTCATCTCTGCTGTGATTGAGGGTCTCTGTCAACTTCTCGGAATGGACAAAACTAGGACGACGCCTTTACATCCACAGTCAGATGGCATGGCTGAGAGGTTTAATCGTCCAACCTCTCACTGCTAGTCTCAAGAAACGAACAAGACTGGGACCAAAAACTTCCCTTGTTTCTTCTCACCTATCGCAGCGCCGTCAATGAAACAACCGGCTATTCCCTGTCTCAGATGCTTTTCAGTCATGATCTTCGTCTACCTTGTGATCTGATTTCTGGTCGCCCTCCAGATGCGCCTTCATCGCCAGAGGGAGATGTGCAGAATCTCCAGGCACGATTTGAAGACGTCCACAACTTGGCTCGAGAGCGAATCAATATACAGATGGAGAAGATGAAGACCAGGTATGACACGAAAGCCACAGGACATCAATTTAAAGAAGTTGACAAGGTTTGGTTTTATAATCTGACTCGACGCAAAGGACTTTCTTCCAAACTGCAATCGCACTGGGATGGTCCTTATACAGTCCTAAACAGACTGAACAGTGTCGTAATTCGGATCCGAAAGTCACCAAATTCGAAGCCTAGAGTCGTTCATTACAACAGGCTGGCTCCATACCTGGCTCCATGCTGGCTCCATAGTACCTAGTTCATATGGCATAGTGAGGTAGTTGTACATAGTGTAAATTAGTGTGACCATGGTCCCATATATAGGTTAATGTGTTTATTTATTTAGTTTATTATTATTATTTTTGTGTATAATTATGACTATGTTCAATTTTATTTTAAATAAGTGTTTATTTTGTATAATTAAGCATTATGAATGTGTTTTTAAGTGTTTTGATTGGTATAGTATTTGTTGATAACAGGCTTGCTCCTGATCAGGGGTTCTACTGCCCGGGACGTGCAGTCCTTGAGAAGGGGGCAATGTTATGAATTTTGTACATATTCCAATTTTTTTATAGTGAAATTGCAGCATTATTTAATGTATTTCCTTTCAAAATTTACGTAACTCAATGCAAAAGGCCTCGGGTGCTTTGCAAGAAAAACAACCTTACACCCTCATCTTTATAATGGAGGTCTATGGGAAAATCGCCAAGGAATGGGTTTATCGCCAAGTTGGCGATGGTTTTGGCGAATTATTTTTGTCGTCAAATTTGGCGATATATCGCCAAATGTCTCTCAGTTGGCGATGGATTTAGCGACTTTTTGTGCTACCCCCCCTTTTACCTGTACATTGGGGTCTGTTCTCGCTTGAGCTCCTCTCTCAAAAGTTGAAGTACTTTCTGGTAAATTCTGGACATCCAAAAGCTTTCGAAATTTCTAGAATGATCTCTAAAACCCATATAAGGGCCAGCTGGGACCTCCATGCAGTTCAGTTGAGTTCACTATCAGCTGTGATTGAATTCACACGAGAGGCTTTTGCTTTGAGACTGTGTTGTCCATAAGCAATTTCGTATTGAACAATACACTATATTGTTCTGTATGAAATTTTGCTGTGCTGTTATTAGATTTGAAGATTACTGAATATTTGTGTTGTTGAGAAGATATTGGTGATCTTATCAAACTGTTTGGAGTAAATAAAGCCTGTTGATTGGTCTTTTATATTGGCATTAATCCTTTCGAACCCTGAATGCATAACAATACTCTTTAACAAACAGATCTACTAGTTTCGTACACTTCATGGACTACATTCTCTAGATCAATAAAGATAAAATGAACTATTTTAACAAAAATTTGAAAAACAAACTAGATAAACAAAAACAGGTACATTTATGTTAGCTGGCATCAGGTGATAAATAGCCAAATACTGCTAACATCGCCATCATTCATGTGGCATTCACTGAATTTTGAATATAAACATTTTACTTATTTCATGAAAAATGCATAACTTGTTCTTAAAGTACATGCATTTGAAATACACATATTACATATATTTAAATGAAATATGATTGCCTTTCACTCATTTCATAAAAAAATTTAAAACAAATAATTCTACAAACCGAAACATTTTATTTCAACATAAAAGCATACTTTGTAATTAATGCATATGAAAAACAAAAGCTAATGTTGGATGAACCCAGTATACATAAAAGTACCCAAAATTCATGAGATCGCAGGTATAAAGAAATCAGGTACTTTTTCAAAAATGTTCATCTGTAAAAGTGATTAGTTTTATTTTATTGTTTCTTTAAAGAATAAGATAAAATATGTTTCTTCTCCATTATCCCATCGACCACGTTATATAAGAAAATTTTCACTAAACAATTGAATTTAATATGGAAAAAGTAGAATCGAGACATCACATACACTTGTAACCAGATTTGTTACATGTGTTTGTTAATCATTAAACAATGTTTATTTTAAAGTTTATCTGTGTTTTTAATGATGTTTTATTGATTTATTCTTTCTTTCTTAGTAAAAATATCAATTACATCATTAAATGATGATGTCATGTCATGATATTAAAAGAGAAGAAGTATTGAAAAAAGATCGTGATGCATAGTTACGTATAATAGACCAGTTTCAACTGACATCACAAATATTTATCTGTCAGCAGAGAAGAATAATTAAGGAAGATAATGTAAATAAGTAAATATATCCAAGATTATTTTTTCTTTTTCATTAATATACTGTAAGTTTTATTGTTAAAAGTAACTGATAGTTATTGCTTTTGTAATCAGATTTTTCAAAAAAATTTTTATTTTAATACATCACGGTCAATACATGTAGTGATACTAAAAAGCTAAAAACAACGTTGAAGCACACAAATTATAAAACTTTAAAACACATACGGCCGTTTCAAGGATACGTAGATCCCCTTCATCAGTGTAAGGTAAGTAAAACATGTTAAAAGGGTTTAAAAGACCCACGCTCGGCTATAGCCCCGAGTACTGGCTGCAATCTGACCAAAATGGCAAAGCAAGTGTAACCAGAGCAGAAGTGATGCAGCTGACAAGAAATCACCGAAAACAGGCATCACCGCGCAGGCTCTCTCGAAACGGGAGAAAGAAAAGGGGTGCTAGACATGTCGTTCACCAATGAATCTGTATATTTATAAATATAATGTGCTTCGTAAAAATCAAGATCAAATATTGAATTGCAATTTTGAACAATTTTGGCTCCGGAAAAAGACGACATGTAGACATGTAGTGTTTTTTTTTTTTCATGCATCCAAAGTTCTCATTAGTGCAGTATAGTGATTGTGGTATTAATAAAATTCTTGCATTTTTTATTAAGATTCCGATACAATGAGCTTACAGCACATGGAGCTTATGGCACATGGAGCTTATGGCATTAGTGCTCTTTTTTCCCATGCAGCCAACACTTTTTTCAGGAGCTTATACATTACAGTACTAATGAATTACTAGTGAATTACAGTCTATAGACTAATGAATTACGGTAGGAATGAATAGTTATGATTACAGTAGTAATGAATTTCATATATTTTTTAGGATTCTAATACAGTGAGGTTGCTGCATCCTATTATTAATTTTCTTATATGCAAAGCACTCTTATATGCTGTATAGTGACCACAGCATTAAAGATTTCTTTAAAGATTTCAATACAGCATGGTCACTGCATCCAGTAAAATTTTTTTCTTTGGTTTTCATGTGCATGAAATGGTCATACATGTGATATAGTAACAACAATAACAACTATCATGTATTTTAATTTTTTTTAATTTGCACCGATTGTTAACATTTTCTGTAACATATTAATGAATTGATCATTAAAATATTATTTCTTATTTCTCATGTAAACTTTTTATATGCATTGTATTAAATTAAAAAAAAATATTTATATATTAATCATAAATGCAATATAAAAAATGATCTGTCTGTTTATGGTTTAATTTAATAATTATTCATTTAAATGCCTAAATTATTTCTTGCAATTAAATTAATTTATTCCTATGATTATTTAAATTAATTATTATAATCATTTCTTAACAACAAAAAATCTGGAGGCACGGCAGTGCCTCTGCCAAGTCGAGAAAGCATGGCCGTAAGCATACTTTTCTGGAAACAACTCAGGGCACTTTTAACCCCCCCCCACCCCATATCTCCGCGCTGGAGTATCCCAAAAATTCAAAACTTCGTTTTCCTAGAGTATTTTGCACACAGGACCAAAATTTTAAATTACAACTTTCTGTCTTTTCTAGTTCAGACAATATATGAACTCAAACATTCGATTTTTTGTCACTCCCTCACTCACTCGTTCCGCGTCATCAAAAAGATTTAGGTAGATCCCGTAGCCCTAGAAACTTGACATTTGGAAAAAAGGTAGTGTTTAGGATACAAAGAGAGGAAAAATTATAAAATCCGGAAAATTCGAAAAAAAACATTCGAAAATTCAACAAATTCCATCAAAATTGAGAATTGAAATTAAGACGATCTTGTAGTCTTAGAAACTTAAGATTTGGTGTGAAGGTAGTGATTAGCATCCAGAAAAAGAAAACATAAAAAAAATCGAAAAAAAATCGAAGTTTTTCAAATAATCCGATTTTGTTGCGCTAAAAACTTGGAATTCGGAATAAAGGTAGTATTTAGGATGCAAAATAAGGAAAAATTACAAAATCTGGAAAATTAAAAAAAAAATTGAAAAAATTAAAATAATTTGATCTTTTAGCCTTAGAAACTTAAAATTCGCGGTAAAGATACTGTTTAGGATTCAGAAAATGTTAAAATATAAAATGCAATAAAATTCGAAAATAAAATCAAAAAATCGAAAAAAATCGGAAAAATCGAAAAATTTGAAAATAATTCGATTTTATAGCGCTAGAAACTTGAAATTTGGAATAAAGGTAATATTTCAGATACTAAATAAGGAAAAATTCAAAAATATGGATAATTCAAAAAATACCCATAAATTAGTGCAGACGGTATATGAACTCAAAGTTTAGATTTTTTTCACTCACACACTCACTCACTCTCGCGTCTTCAAACAGAGTGGGTAGATCCCGCAGCCATAGAAACTTAAAATTTGGAATAAAGCTAGTGTTTCAGATACAAAGAAAAAAAAATTATAAAATCTGGAAAATTAAAAAAAAAAACATTCAGAAATCTTGTAGTCTTAAAAACTTAAAATTTGGTGTGAAGGTAGTGTTTAGAATTCCGAAAAAGAAAACATCAAAAACACACACAAAAGAAATCGAAAATAAAATAAAAAAATCGGAAAAATTGAAAAAAAAAACGAAAATTTTCAAATAATCCAATTTTGTTGCGCTAGAAACTTGGAATTTGGAATAAAGGTAGTATTTAGGATTGCAAAATAAGGAAAAATTGAAAAATTCGAAAAAAATGAAAAAATGAAAATAATTTGATCTTTAAAACTTAGAAACCTAAAATTCACGGTAAAGATAGTGTTTAGGATTCAGAATAAGTTAAAATAAAAACGCAATAAAATTTGAAAATAAAATAAATAAATTGAAAAATAAAGAAAATTTGAAAATAATTCGATTTCATAGCACTAGAAACTTGTAATTTGGAATAAAGGTAATATTTAAGATACTAAATAAGGGAACATTAAAAAATATGGATAATTCGAAAAAAAAATCGAAATTTTCAAAATCTAAGAATTAAAAAAAAAAAAAAGAAAAAAAAAAGTGAGAAATTGAAAATAATATGAGCTCGTAGTCTTAGAAACTGAAAATTTGGTGTAAAGGTAGTGTTTAGGATTCAGAAAAAAAAAAATAAAAACAACAAACATCGAAAATAAAATAAAAAAAAAACGAAAATTTGAAAATAATTCGATTTTGTAGAGCTAGAAACTTAAAATTTGGAATAAAGGCAGTATTTAGGATAAAAAAAAAGAAAAAAGAAATAAAAAATCTGTAAAATTCGAAAAAACTTATTGTTTAGGATACAGAAAAAGGAAAAATTAAAACACAATAAATTCGAAAATAGAATAAAAAAACTCGAAAAAGATCGGAAATTTCAAAAGAATTCGATTTTGTAGCGCTAGAAACTTGAAATTTGTAATAAAGGATACAAAATATGAAAAATTTAAAAAATCCAGAAAATTATTTTTTTAAAAATCGAAAAAATCAAAGATTGAAAATAATTTTATCTTGTTTTCTTAAAAACTTAAAACTTGGTGTAAAGGTAGTATTTACTATTTAATAAAAGGAACAATTAAAACATTCGTTAAATTCGAAAATAAAATCGAAATATCTTTAAAAAATCGAAAACAATTTGATTTTGTACTGCTACAAACTTTAGTTTTAAGATAATTGTCCTATTATCTAGTACAACGCCCCTAATTGTTTTATGTTATTTCTCCCGGATTATGGTTTTCTTTTCTTTCGTTTACGAATTTCGTTATTTTAAAGTTCCACTATAGACTGGCTACGTTATAGACGATTTCTTTATAGACAGGTTTGTTTTCTTTCACAGGTTATACTCTATTTACTTCGCATATCAAATATGGATTGTTAAATGATGTTAGCCCCACAAAAATTTTCACAGCTCCCCCTACCCTCCCGACATTACTGCCTGGTTATGGTTTGATAGTTCTTTCTAAATAAAATCATGGTGACCCTAACATTAACTTGATTTACCTCTAAATTTAATCTAAAGGATCCTCAGAAGATGGATTAAAAATTTACTATATTGGCATGACAATCGGGTAACTTAGAAGTAAAATCGAAAAATCAATAAATTTATAAAAAGTCAAAAATTTGAAAATAATCCGATTTTGTAGTCCTAGAAGCTTGATATTTGGCAGAAAGGTAGGGTTTAGTATACAAAATAAGAAAAAATTAAAAAATACGTAAATGTAAAAAAAACATCGAAAAAATTAATATAGTTTGATTTATTAAAAATTTCTGGAAATTTTAATTTTGGTTTTCTTTTTATACTAAAAAGTTCTTTTATGCTAAATATAAAGTATCTAGGACTGCGAGTAATATCTCAGATGGAAAGCACCTATCCTGGAAGCAATTGAGAGTACTTTTGACACTCCCCATCCCATAACTTAGAGCTGGCCTAGGAACCTGAAATCTCTTTATATCTACAGTACTTTGCAAACGAAACTAAAGCTTCAAATTTTTTATACCTGTAAATAATAGGGACAGAGTGTGGGCTTAGCAAAAATCAGTGGATGATCTCCAAAAAGAACCCAAAATCAAGAAAAAGAGGATTACTTACAAAAAGAAGTGAAATCTCATCAAATACGTCACCTGTAAAAAATGCAGCCAAGTCTTGTGACTCTTTTTTCCGTAAAAAGTTCTGAGATTGTGTAAAGCCAAGTTTAGCTATCTTATTAACTCTGAAATTTTCATTCACAAATCACTCCTAGTCTCTACATCTTTATTTAAATATTATTTTGTGACTTGGCAATTACGTAGCATGAGAATGTGATGTATATAATTAGTCTTAATCAAATAATACCATGCCATCCCATAACATAGTAAGGTGTAATAACTTCCCTGTGGGTATATAAGTAGCCTTAATCATATAATCTCATCCCTTCCCACATAACATAGTAATGTGTAATAACTTCTCTGTGCTGCGTAATTGCCAAGTCACAAAATAATATTTAACTAAAGATGTAGAGACTATGAGTAATTTGTGAATGAAAATTTCAGAGTTAATAAGATAGCTAAACTTGTCTTTACACGATCTCAGAACTTTTTACAAAAAAAAGAGTCACGAGACTTGGCTGCATTTTTTACAGGTGACGTTTTAGATGAGATTCTTTTGTCCAAAATCATCTTAACAAATCAAATTTTATATCTGGTATGTCACTACTACTGTTAGAAAAAGGCACACTATTCTTCAGAGGCATTTTATCTCTAAATTAATTAAATTTACTATCTGTAACAATTTAAAAATTTATAATGGCAGCATTCTTCCATTTGTTTATTGGGGGTTACAATTTGGTGAGAGGTTTTTAAAGGAAGAATGGTCGACAGACTAATGGAGAAGCGCCTAAAATAATTCACATTTAAAGATGACCATTTTTATGAAAGCATCTGCTTTCATTATACCTGTAATCTCCTCATTTTTGTTTATCAAGGTCACTTTTCAAATTTTTGTGAAAATAACTTATTTTATCATTATTGATGTTGGAAATGTCACCGACTGTGTGTACAAAACTAGTAGATCTGTTTATTAAAACGTACTTTAAGTGTATAGTAATAAATTTTACATTTATATATTTTTTTATTTTAAAGATAATAAGGAATTATATAATTATGTAAAAACATACTCTTTTTAAACACTCTTTAATAAACATTCAATATTAACTTCATAATCTGTCTAATTTCTTGGCCACAATTGATGCTTTTTTCCAAAAAAATTCTGTTGGAATGCATACGTTTTGCATGGGCACCAAACTCGAATATTGAAATTTCCCTCGTATGTTTACTCTTGGTAAAAAAATATGAGCTAATAAATTTATTAAAAAAATACACAATTTTTGCCCTGATTCTTTTTTTATGATATGGTAACAGGAAACAAAAAAAAAATGAAACGTTATTTAAACTTTCTTTTAGGATTTCTAAATTGATTTCTCAATGGATTATTGTAGTTTAATATATAATGAGACTATTAATTGATAAAAGCATATTTTTTTAAGTATTACAATATTTATTTATATTTAATTTTCTTCTTTTTAGTGTTTAAAGTGATTTATTGCTATAGTTTTATAGCAATTTGGCATATTTTGGAGAGTGAGCTTTAGCAATTAAATCAAACATTGTTGTAATTTGTATACAATTGTAACAGTCAAGAATATTGGACAATTTATTACCTGTGATGGGATAATGGGAAAATGCCTTAAACTAATTTTCTAAAAATATTAAAATGTTGTATTGTAATTGGAAACATAATTCTAGCATATAATCCTATTGATTTGCAACAACTACTAGTGTTGGTGTTGTTTGTTATGGCTGACTATCTTTGAGAGGTCAGTGTGTGCTACATGTCAGTTTTTCTAAGGCTAACCTACTCATATTTATACAAGGTTACGCAAGGTTCAAAGAAAAGCATGGAAAATTTTGTACAATTAGGTCAATTGGGTTTGAACCCAGCACCTCCCTCTGGCATATAAGGAAGTGAGTTAAAGATCAATTGTAAAATTCCATCTCTACATGCAAAAATGGGTACTTCTCTATTATCCCGTTGACCACTTTTCATAAAAAAAACTATCGCCAAACTGTAATGCCAAATAAACGGGAGAACGTTGACATTGGAATATCAAAATAAATAAATAAATAAAATATAAGAATTTAAGGACAGAATTGTTATTTGAATGAATGAAATAACTCATAAATCAGTAAAACATAATGAAAAATACACACAAATGTCAAATTAAAAACCACTTGATGACATAACAAACACGTATAATGCTTCTGACATCAAGTACTGCATTTTTTGCGCTTATTCTTACAGTTTGGCGCTAGTTTTTTGTTATGAAAAGCAGCCAATGGGATAATAGAGAAGTATTCAAAAATGAAGTTGAGTCAAATAAAAGAGAGTAACTAAAGAGAAACAATTTTATAGATATCTGAATTTCCTTTTTCTCTTATTAAGACAAATTAATCAAAAGTATTATTAAAATTAGAATGTTATTTTTATTAAAAAGAATTATAGTAAAATATTGATACAAATATAAATTATATCTAAAAATCATTTTTAGCAAAAATTCAAGCATTTTTGGATTTAAGTTACCTGAGTGGTGCTAATAATCTAGAAACATGAACATAAGAACCCCCACCTCTTCCTAACAATTTTATAGATATCTGAATTTCCTTTTTCTCTTATTAAGACAAATTAATCAAAAGTATTATTAAAATTAGAATGTTATTTTTATTAAAAAGAATTATAGTAAAATATTGATACAAATATAAATTATATCTAAAAATCATTTTTAGCAAAAATTCAAGCATTTTTGGATTTAAGTTACCTGAGTGGTGCTAATAATCTAGAAACATGAACATAAGAACCCCCACCTCTCCCTAACAATTTTATAGATATCTGAATTTCCTTTTTCTCTTATTAAGACAAATTAATCAAAAGTATTATTAAAATTAGAATGTTATTTTTATTAAAAAGAATTATAGTAAAATATTGATACAAATATAAATTATATCTAAAAATCATTTTTAGCAAAAATTCAAGCATTTTTGGATTTAAGTTACCTGAGTGGTGCTAATAATCTAGAAACATGAACATAAGAACCCCCACCTCTCCCTAACAATTTTATAGATATCTGAATTTCCTTTTTCTCTTATTAAGACAAATTAATCAAAAGTATTATTAAAATTAGAATGTTATTTTTATTAAAAAGAATTATAGTAAAATATTGATACAAATATAAATTATATCTAAAAATCATTTTTAGCAAAAATTCAAGCATTTTTGGATTTAAGTTACCTGAGTGGTGCTAATAATCTAGAAACATGAACATAAGAACCCCCACCTCTCCCTAACAATTTTATAGATATCTGAATTTCCTTTTTCTCTTATTAAGACAAATTAATCAAAAGTATTATTAAAATTAGAATGTTATTTTTATTAAAAAGAATTATAGTAAAATATTGATACAAATATAAATTATATCTAAAAATCATTTTTAGCAAAAATTCAAGCATTTTTGGATTTAAGTTACCTGAGTGGTGCTAATAATCTAGAAACATGAACATAAGAACCCCCACCTCTCCCTAACAATTTTATAGATATCTGAATTTCCTTTTTCTCTTATTAAGACAAATTAATCAAAAGTATTATTAAAATTAGAATGTTATTTTTATTAAAAAGAATTATAGTAAAATATTGATACAAATATAAATTATATCTAAAAATCATTTTTAGCAAAAATTCAAGCATTTTTGGATTTAAGTTACCTGAGTGGTGCTAATAATCTAGAAACATGAACATAAGAACCCCCACCTCTCCCTAACAATTTTATAGATATCTGAATTTCCTTTTTCTCTTATTAAGACAAATTAATCAAAAGTATTATTAAAATTAGAATGTTATTTTTATTAAAAAGAATTATAGTAAAATATTGATACAAATATAAATTATATCTAAAAATCATTTTTAGCAAAAATTCAAGCATTTTTGGATTTAAGTTACCTGAGTGGTGCTAATAATCTAGAAACATGAACATAAGAACCCCCACCTCTCCCTAACAATTTTATAGATATCTGAATTTCCTTTTTCTCTTATTAAGACAAATTAATCAAAAGTATTATTAAAATTAGAATGTTATTTTTATTAAAAAGAATTATAGTAAAATATTGATACAAATATAAATTATATCTAAAAATCATTTTTAGCAAAAATTCAAGCATTTTTGGATTTAAGTTACCTGAGTGGTGCTAATAATCTAGAAACATGAACATAAGAACCCCCACCTCTCCCTAACAATTTTATAGATATCTGAATTTCCTTTTTCTCTTATTAAGACAAATTAATCAAAAGTATTATTAAAATTAGAATGTTATTTTTATTAAAAAGAATTATAGTAAAATATTGATACAAATATAAATTATATCTAAAAATCATTTTTAGCAAAAATTCAAGCATTTTTGGATTTAAGTTACCTGAGTGGTGCTAATAATCTAGAAACATGAACATAAGAACCCCCACCTCTCCCTAACAATTTTATAGATATCTGAATTTCCTTTTTCTCTTATTAAGACAAATTAATCAAAAGTATTATTAAAATTAGAATGTTATTTTTATTAAAAAGAATTATAGTAAAATATTGATACAAATATAAATTATATCTAAAAATCATTTTTAGCAAAAATTCAAGCATTTTTGGATTTAAGTTACCTGAGTGGTGCTAATAATCTAGAAACATGAACATAAGAACCCCCACCTCTCCCTAACTCTAAAAATATTACTTAATAAAAGTATGGGTATATTTTTCTTTAACTTTGGTTAAAATGTTATAAAATTGTCATTGTCCCATCTACTGTGATGCATTGTTATATTGCACTGTACAGTACAGTGTATTGTTTGTAACAGGCAAATACAAAGAGTAACTTGATATACAGCTGCTCTTTAACCATAAATTCATGATTTCCTATGATAAAATTTCATTCAGTTCAGACAGTTATTCTGTTCGAGAAATGAGGTAAAAAAACTATTTTCGGATACATTATGAAAGATATAATTATTATGCAAGGTTTAACACCATCTTCAATTTATCATCTTTACATGAACTTCAATCTGAAATAAGGAAACACTGACAGTGATGCATAAATGTTTTAGAACAAGGTGAATTTAATGAAAAAATAGAGATTAAACATCAGCATTTAAATTGTATTTTATAAAATTCTAAAAAATTGTGTAATGAACACAAATAATTTACACCTGAAGTAGGTAATTAAATAAAATCATTAACAAAGACAAAATATAATGTATCCATCGAAAATATATACAGACTGTAAAAAATTGAAAAAAATGCTTTTTATGCATGTAGATGTGACATTTTAAAATTACAGTGAAAATGACATTAATATAGACAAAGGTTGGAACTAAAACAGTAATAAGCAAATACATTAAATATATAAATAAAAAACCTTCAAATAATTTACCTTCAAACGATACATTGCTTAAATAATTATCAATAGGCCTAACTGCCATTACTGAAACACAACTCGTAACTTTTTTAAAACTACTAATATTTCTCAGCTATGTTAGGAATTAAAAGAGAAATAAAGTAAATAGGAATCAGATATATTCTTTTAGCAGTGGAAATAGTGAAAATACCATGTAAAAGTTGAGATTTAACATGCAGATAGAAACAAGCTAATTCGTCATTTTATGAATAAATTCATGATAGACGCGATAATAACATTACACTTATCTGGCCATGTCCGATTTGCGTTTGCATGGTGCCATCTACCGTTGAAGAAACATATTAATAACTGTGTTTTGCAAATGTAATATTCTAGACCATATTACATTAGTTACAAAAGACGCCACCCTTTTTTTTCTCACTAAAGCCTGAGCACACTCTCTATGAATTTTGTTAAAAATTTATTATTTTAAAAGTTAATATAATTATATAATTATTAAAATAATATTGTTAAGAGATTTGAAAATATCTACAATGAAGCTTAACACATGAATGATTAGTATACATATATGAATAAGAAAATTAATATGATGAAATTATCTGACAGTTGAACATTTTTAAAATAAAAAATATAGAGCAATCATAATGCACTTGGTGGATTTTATATAGTTTAAATTCAGTAAAAGGTAATAATTCCTCTCCACCAATTAAAAAATGAACATGTACAAGATAAAATATCATAGTAAATTGGTTTTGAAATTTAGATAAACTGATAAGTATTTAATGTCTGATGACAAAATTGTTTATATGGTTTTAAGGACAGGCAAAACATTACAATTTGTAAAAAACCTATAAAGATTAATTTTCAATAAAAACCCATATTAGGAGGCTAATAGAGAGTAAGTAATTTTTTTTTTTTATTGAAGAGTTATTGAACTGAACTGGACTTAATTATTATGTAGAATGAAAGAAAAATAAAACATGTATAGTTCAGATAGAAATAATTAATTATTAATGATTTCTTTTAATTTTTTAATTTTTTTTTACATGTATTACAAATACCTACATACATATATCTTTTCTTTTTTACAATTCTCACTCGTAATACCGCAGTGAAATGATGCCATTATATACTTTCTTCATTGTCTTTGTAATTGTTCATTTTTCACTCATTCTTAATGTAATGATCTCGAGTTAATGACTCAAACTACAGGAGTGAGAATCTTCTAAATTTGCTGGATTTGCTCTCTTTTGAAACTTTTATCTAAATTCCGCTTCTTCCTGCAAGTTTTGCATCTTTATATTATGATACTGGAAATATTGTATTACATTACTGTAGCAAATAAATATTTACTGCGACATCACATGTTTATAGATTTTTTTAATTACAAGTACGCGTTATAAAATATCAGTAAATTAATTTACAGTTTTTAAATAAAATTTATCTGAAAGTTCATTTTTTGTTTTGTTCGATTGAATAAGAATTAGGATTACCCAATATTTAGAAATGAATGCAATCATGGTGAAAGCTCATATGTGACATCTAATAATATTTTTTAGCTTAGAGTTAATGATGGACATGTTTTGTTTTGTAATATATATATAATAAATAAATAATCTGTCTTCTAAATCCCCCCCCCCCCCACTACTTAAAAAAAAATCTGCTTCCTCATCCCCCTTGACCCTCTCGCCCAGTACATAAAGTTTAAAAGCTCAAAAAGTAGAAATAAATTATTTTAAAAGTTCTTTAAAATATATTAAAATTATTGAAAATATTTAAGTTATTAAAGAATTTATTTATTAAACTATGAAAAGTATTATTATTACATTTAAAATTGTTAAAAATAATAAATTTAAAATTACTAAAGATATTAAATATAAAATTAGTAAATATTATTAAATTTATTTAAAAAATTGTTTCTTGTATTTATTTTTTGTAATAACAGAAAATAGTCAGTCATCCACATTCTTCTCCTCCTCAAAATTGCAACTACCCCATTTACCGTTCCCCAGCAAAAGGGAATATTTCTAAATATGGGAGTTTGAGACAAAGCAAAAAATTTCCTTTTTTTAACAATCTAGCATTGCAGTTCTTACCCCTGAAAACCTGCAAAATCTTGAAATCTGTACAACCTGTACTCCCAAGTGTGCAAACTTTTTTACTCTCTACTGTATACTATTAATATTAGCTAATATAAAATTTTTAGGGGCTCTTTGAGTAAAAAATGGTTGCATAAACACAAAAAAGACATGAAAATTGCCTAAAGAATTTTCAGAATGTTCGATATTTATTGATAAAACCATCAAAATAATCAATATGATTATATCTAAATATAATATTATGTGTAATGTGATCAGGAATTAGAATCCATTGTGCTAGATATTTTAGTGGCATATAAGGGGAAAACTTTTATTCTATAAAATTAAATTTTGAATTTAATTTATAGACCGTTGCATTTTAAAATGTATACATAAAAGAATCATATATTTTTATCATTTTTTTTTTCGTTTTATTTCTATACATGATATGTAAATCCTACAAAATTTAAATTAACTCTTTAACAAATTAAAAATATATATATGAAATGGTATATATATAAATATTATATATATATATCATTTATTCAATGATACATAAAAATTGGGAAAAACTACAAATAATATTCCACAAATAAAGTTTTAGTTAAAAGCAGAAGGTTGTTTTAAACCTCATCTTAATGTGACTAATCCACACATAGTTAATCAATTATTTTTTATTTCAAAGGGAGAGGGGGGTGGGTTGCTTTGAGACCTATAGGAACGTGACTGTCGTCTGACATGATCCTTTAACTCAAAGACTAAATAGGTAGACAATGCAAATTTAACAAATGTTATCATGTAAATACATGCATCCATCATGAAAATATTCTATTTATTATTAGAAAATTCAATGAACAGCGCCATCAGTTGATGCCATTCATTTCAATTTCTCTTTCAGTCACAAATGTAAAAGCAAGTTGAATAGAGGTATAATAACAAAATCGTTCCTTCAATTTTTAAAATTAGTTATAGATAATTTTATAGAGAACCACAACTATTCCATGGATAGTTAAATAAATAGCTATATGCAAAAATGGAAGCTCACTCTCAATAAATAGCATGACCATTAAATTAAAAATCTGAGTTCTTATGATCCTCGTTTTTGTTGTTGTTAATTTTTTAGTTTTTGTAACTGGCATATAACATTTACCTGTATTTTTAGATCGGTTTTTTTTGTATCAAATATGCACGTTGAACGTCCAAATTTACGTTATTTATTAAGGGAAAATAATATAATAAATAATATGGTGGATTTTGAATATATTAATATATTTTTTTATGCATACAACAGATGGCAGCATGAAAAAATAATAAATCGAAAAGGGATATTAATCGAAATATTTCTTATCTTCCACAAAGCGTTATGTCGCCATTTTGTTGAATTTAGCATAGTTGGGTGTGGTAAGTAACCTTTCCTATTTAATGCTTTATTTGCTTATAAGAGAAAATATAGCTTACATAAATTACAGATTGTAGATAAATTTTTATATAGATATTAAGTATTGTTTTAATAAGTTTAGTTTTACCACGAATTTTACAGGAAGTCCAAATTGAGGCTGGAACATGCAAAAAACCAAAAGAAAATTTATGTATAAAGCAAGTTTTTCTTAAAAATCTACTACTTATTTCTATTGGCAGATAGTATAATACGAGTTTTAATGTGATGTCATTGTTCATTTCTTACTATTTAAAAATGTAATTTAAATAATTACCAATTATTTTGCGAATAGTTCTACGGTAAAACCTAGACCTATTAAATATGTAGAAAAATAACTTACTAAAAGAAACGACTATTGACGAAATTTTAATAGAAAACTAATATCTTGGATAAATACAGCCATCATTACATTTTAAAAAAACCTTTTCTTAGAACAACCCGAGCTTAGTTGTTTTCTACAGATAAAATGTACCTGTGCTAAGTTCACGTGATTCTTAATATCAATTAACATGAAACTCAAAACTTAATTTCAACACTTTCCCTTGTTAATTGCATATTTAGTCTCTAGTCTGTTAATCCCATTTGATCACATAAGATAAGTAATCGGGTTTTAGTTAATGGCTTAGTCATAATGTCTGCAACCTGTTTATCAGTTGAAATTTGCTCTACAACTAATTTGCCTTCTAATACTTTCTCACGAATGAAGAAATGCTTTATTTCTATATGTTTTGTTCTTCTGTGATATTCAGGATTATGTGCAAGTTTTACAGCTGCACTATTGTCTACTTGAAGTATAGGTATTTCCTTTAGATTTATTATACCTTCATATAATCTTCTGAGCCAAATAATTTCTTTAGTTGTTTCAGATGCTGCTATAACTTCAGCTTCTGTAGTTGAAGTAGCTACAACAGTTTGTCTTTGACTGTGCCACGAGATTGCACCACCAGCATATATTATAACAGATCCTGATGTTGATCTTCCAGTTTTTGTATATCCTCCAAAATCTGCATCACTGTAACACTGTAATATTCGTCTTGAACTTGTTACACGATAACTAATAACAAAATTTTTCGTTTTTGCTATGTAGCGAAAAACTCTTTTGACTTTCATTACATCTTCAGCAGATGCATTTTCTAACGTTCTTGATAAAACTCCTACGCTGTAAGCTAAATCAGGTCTCGTTCCTACCATTAGATACATTAGAGCTCCAACGGCTTGTCTATATGGAAAATCAACTTTCTTAATTTCTTCAGTATTTTGCGATCTTGATTCTTTTAACATTGGTGTTGCTACTGGCTTGCATTCTTCAAATCCAAATCTCTTAAGAATTTTCTTGGCATATCCTTTCTGACTAATAGTAATAGATCCGTTTTCCTGATATTCAATTTCAAGTCCTAGAAAACAAGAAGCGTTTCCAGTAACTATCTTAAATCTGGCTTTCAATTTTTCGATGAATATTTCACACTCTTGTTGATCATTTGCAGCAAATAATCCATCATCTACGTACAATGCTATAATTAACTTTTTCCCATTTCTCTCACGAATGTATAGACATGGGTCGGCATCACTTACTTTAAAATCAAGTTTTAATAAAAATTGACCAAAACACTTATTCCAACAACGTGGAGCTTGCTTTAAACCATACAAACTTCGCTTAAGCTTGCATACTCTTTTTGTTCCGTCTTCATATCCTTCTGGTTGTTGCATGTAGATTGTTTCATCTATTTCTCCATACAAAAATGCTGTCGATACATCAAATTGCGATAAATGCATTTTTTCTTCAGCTGCAATACTCAATACTGCTCGTATTGTTTCCAATTTTGTTACTGGACTAAATGTTTCACTGTAATCAATGCCTTTACGTTGACTGTAACCTTTTATAACAAGCCTGGCTTTATATTTGTTAACACTGCCATCTGGATTTGTTTTAATTCTATAAACCCACTTACATGGTATAGCTTTTGAATATTCTGGTAAATTAACTAATTCCCAGGTCTCATTTTCTTTTAAAGAGGCTATTTCATTTTCCATCGCTTTTGTCCAATTTGAACTTTCCTTGCTGTTGATTGCTTCTATGTATGTCTCGGGATTTTCATTTTCGTGAATTAGTGACTCAGCTTCCATTATATAATCTTCAAACCTTACAGGTTTCCGTATTGTGTCACGTTTTCTTAATTGTATGTCATGTGATGGCTTAGTTTCTTCATCACTGTCATCTTCACTATCGTTTATATTATCTTGCTCTTCATTTTCTTGAAGTTGTTTCTCTCCGTACTTTCCCTGATTAGAAATATCACTTATATTTTCTTGTTCATTATCGTTGAATGGTAACTGAACACAATTATCGCATTTTTTTAATTCTTCATGAAAAATTACATCTCTAGAAAAAATCATTTTGTGTTCTTCTTTCAGCCAAATTCTGTAACGCTCATCAGAATCGTAACCTATTAGATAACCTTTGATAGCTTTTCTATCCATTTTTCTTCTCTTTTGTACAGGAATATGAGCATAACACGTAGAACCTATAACACGTAAATGCTTTAATCTAGGTTTCTTTCTGATCCACAATTCATAAGGACTAAATCCTTCAACTGAAGATTTTCCCGTTCTATTTAGGATATATATTGCAGAAGAAACTAATTCAGCCCACATTGCATCAGGAAAACTAATTTCAGGATTCGAGTATTTGAATGTTCTTGCCATTTCTACAATTGTTCGATTCTCTCTTTCACTTGATCCATTCTGTTGTGGTGTAAAAGGTGCAGTGAATCTTTCCATAATTCCTTCTTCATGTAGAATTGCTTTAATTTCTCCATTGTCGAATTCTCCACCATTATCGCTCAAAAATTCTTTGATTCTGTATCCCATAGTTTTAGCATGAGCAAGCATATTTTTAAACACATTGCTGACTTCTGACTTCTCTTTTATGATATAACCATACTGAAACTTTGTAAAACTATCTTTAAATACAACTAAGTATCGTTTCTTTTGAAAAGATTCAGGAAACGGACCACAAAGGTCAGCCGAAATAAGCTCACCTGGTTCAGTTGTTTTGTTTCTATTTCCAAAAGGTAAGCGATGTGCTTTTCCATAAATGCATGGTTCACATAATTTATTTTCCAGTCGAACTTTGATTCCTAATTCTTTTTCAAGCTTCTCTTTGATATGACTTTTGTCTTGATGACCCCATCTTTCATGATAAAGTTGCAATAAAGAATAGTCTTGCTCAGTATTATTTATTTCTAAAACTTTCTTTGGCATAATTGGCTCAATAATTGCTTTATACAAAGATCCAGATACACTGCGTGCTCCATATATTACCACTTGACCATTTATCTTTAACCAACATTCAGTAGATGTCGATCGAAATTCACTATTTTGATTCCTGTCTTGAGCAGCTAACACCGAAAATAAATTTTTGTTGACTTCAGGTACATACCAGACATCATTCAGCTGAATTTCTTGACATTTTCTACCAACAAAAGATTTAAAATGAATAGTTCCTTTTCCAACAGCAGCCAATCTTTCCTTTCCAGCAGCCTTAATGCTACAAGGACTAAGAAATTGCGTGAAATCTGTAAAATACTCTGTGCAGTTCGTGATATGTTGAGTTGCTCCATTATCGATCCAAAAAGCTGTTGAATTATCTGCTTCCGAAGTATAAGTTTCGACAGAAATAGACATCAGTGCCCCATTGGCGGGTTTCTTTATATCTTTAGTATCATTACTTGGCGACTTTTTGGCAGGTTTTCCATCCGAAATCCATTTTCTACAATTTCTTACCCAGTGACCTTTACGATTGCAGTAGTTGCAAGTATCTCCTTTATATGATTTCCTGATAAATTTGAAATTTTTATCTTTATTCTGTTTTTCTAATCTTGAAACAGCTAACGCTTCCTGATCAGTAATGTCATCGGTTTTGATAAAATTTCTTTCAAACATACAAAGTTGCTCTGTCAACTCATCAAATGTTCTGTCCTCGTTTTTAGACAACAGCATCCAGCTGGACTTAAATGTTTCAAATTTGCGGGGTAAAATCTGCAAGACTTTACAAACTAACATCAAATCCGGTAACTTATTTTCACCTATATCTTTAAGTCCATTATTTAATTCACTCCAAATGGTTCTTAACTTAGCTATGTGAGTTGAGACATCATCGCCTAACGTCCAGTTAAATGCGAAAAACTCTGTACATATCTTAAATAACTGGTCTTTTGACGTAGCTTCAAAATGATGCTTTAAGGCTTCCCACACTTCATGTGCTGTTTCTTTATCCATAATCTTCTGATAAACTTCGTCAGTAACTGTACTTGCTATCACGGATTTTACGTAACTATTAGCTTTACGATATAAATCAGAACTTACTTTATGTTCCTTGATTTCTTTTTCGTTAGAACTGCTACTTAGCGGTTCAGGTTTCTTTAATTTACCATCAATAACATCAAGTGCTCCTTCATGATAGTCAAGTAAATCTCTAATCTTGCGTTTCCATATTGGCCAGTCGACTTCACCAGTCAATAATTTAACTTGCTTAGCTAAATCCATTTCTAAATCTTAAACTTGGATAAGATTTAAAAAAAAAATTTATTGATAATCTCCTCTACTAAGCTAAACTAATGTTTTACTTCAGTTACCATGAGTAAAACTTAATTTCTCTGTATCTAATTTTAATTTAATCAGACTTTAACTAACTATCGCAGTTCATAGCGAGATGTAGCCCATAACCTATTAAATATGTAGAAAAATAACTTACTAAAAGAAACGACTATTGACGAAATTTTAATAGAAAACTAATATCTTGGATAAATACAGCCATCATTACATTTTAAAAAAACCTTTTCTTAGAACAACCCGAGCTTAGTTGTTTTCTACAGATAAAATGTACCTGTGCTAAGTTCACGTGATTCTTAATATCAATTAACATGAAACTCAAAATTTAATTTCAACACTTTCCCTTGTTAATTGCATATTTAGTCTCTAGTCTGTTAATCCCATTTGATCACATAAGATAAGTAATCGGGTTTTAGTTAATGGCTTAGTCATAATGTCTGCAACCTGTTTATCAGTTGAAATTTGCTCTACAACTAATTTGCCTTCTAATACTTTCTCACGAACGAAGAAATACTTTATTTCTATATGTTTTGTTCTTCTGTGATATTCAGGATTATGTGCAAGTTTTACAGCTGCACTATTGTCTACTTGAAGTATAGGTATTTCCTTTAGATTTATTATACCTTCATATAATCTTCTGAGCCAAATAATTTCTTTAGTTGTTTCAGATGCTGCTATAACTTCAGCTTCTGTAGTTGAAGTAGCTACAACAGTTTGTCTTTGACTGTGCCACGAGATTGCACCACCAGCATATATTATAACAGATCCTGATGTTGATCTTCCAGTTTTTGTACATCCTCCAAAATCTGCATCACTGTAACACTGTAATATTTGTCTTGAACTTGTTACACGATAACTAATAACAAAATTTTTCGTTTTTGCTATGTAGCGAAAAACTCTTTTGACTTTCATTACATCTTCAGCAGATGCATTTTCTAACGTTCTTGATAAAACTCCTACGCTGTAAGCTAAATCAGGTCTCGTTCCTACCATTAGATACATTAGAGCTCCAACGGCTTGTCTATATGGAAAATCAACTTTCTTAATTTCTTCAGTATTTTGCGATCTTGATTCTTTTAACATTGGTGTTGCTACTGGCTTGCATTCTTCAAATCCAAATCTCTTAAGAATTTTCTTGGCATATCCTTTCTGACTAATAGTAATAGATCTGTTTTCCTGATATTCAATTTCAAGTCCTAGAAAACAAGAAGCGTTTCCAGTAACTATCTTAAATCTGGCTTTCAATTTTTCGATGAATATTTCACACTCTTGTTGATCATTTGCAGCAATTAATCCATCATCTACGTACAATGCTATAATTAACTTTTTCCCATTTCTCTCACGAATGTATAGACATGGGTCGGCATCACTTACTTTAAAATCAAGTTTTAATAAAAATTGACCAAAACACTTATTCCAACAACGTGGAGCTTGCTTTAAACCATACAAACTTCGCTTAAGCTTGCATACTCTTTTTGTTCCGTCTTCATATCCTTCTGGTTGTTGCATGTAGATTGTTTCATCTATTTCTCCATACAAAAATGCTGTCGATACATCAAATTGCGATAAATGCATTTTTTCTTCAGCTGCAATACTCAATACTGCTCGTATTGTTTCCAATTTTGTTACTGGACTAAATGTTTCACTGTAATCAATGCCTTTACGTTGACTGTAACCTTTTATAACAAGCCTGGCTTTATATTTGTTAACACTGCCATCTGGATTTGTTTTAATTCTATAAACCCACTTACATGGTATAGCTTTTGAATATTCTGGTAAATTAACTAATTCCCAGGTCTCATTTTCTTTTAAAGAGGCTATTTCATTTTCCATCGCTTTTGTCCAATTTGAACTTTCCTTGCTGTTGATTGCTTCTATGTATGTCTCGGGATTTTCATTTTCGTGAATTAGTGACTCAGCTTCCATTATATAATCTTCAAACCTTACAGGTTTCCGTATTGTGTCACGTTTTCTTAATTGTATGTCATGTGATGGCTTAGTTTCTTCATCACTGTCATCTTCACTATCGTTTATATTATCTTGCTCTTCATTTTCTTGAAGTTGTTTCTCTTCGTACATTCCCTGATTAGAAATATCACTTATATTTTCTTGTTCATTATCGTTGAATGGTAACTGAACACAATTATCGCATTTTTTAAATTCTTCATGAAAAATTACATCTCTAGAAAAAATCATTTTGTGTTCTTCTTTCAGCCAAATTCTGTAACGCTCATCAGAATCGTAACCTATTAGATAACCTTTGATAGCTTTTCTATCCATTTTTCTTCTCTTTTGTACAGGAATATGAGCATAACACGTAGAACCTATAACACGTAAATGCTTTAATCTAGGTTTCTTTCTGATCCACAATTCATAAGGACTAAATCCTTCAACTGAAGATTTTCCCGTTCTATTTAGGATATATATTGCAGAAGAAACTAATTCAGCCCACATTGCATCAGGAAAACTAATTTCAGGATTCGAGTATTTGAATGTTCTTGCCATTTCTACAATTGTTCGATTCTCTCTTTCACTTGATCCATTCTGTTGTGGTGTAAAAGGTGCAGTGAATCTTTCCATAATTCCTTCTTCATGTAGAATTGCTTTAATTTCTCCATTGTCGAATTCTCCACCATTATCGCTCAAAAATTCTTTGATTCTGTATCCCATAGTTTTAGCATGAGCAAGCATATTTTTAAACACATTACTGACTTCTGACTTCTCTTTTATGATATAACCATACTGAAACTTTGTAAAACTATCTTTAAATACAACTAAGTATCGTTTCTTTTGAAAAGATTCAGGAAACGGACCACAAAGGTCAGCCGAAATAAGCTCACCTGGTTCAGTTGTTTTGTTTCTATTTCCAAAAGGTAAGCGATGTGCTTTTCCATAAATGCATGGTTCACATAATTTATCTTCCAGTCGAACTTTGATTCCTAATTCTTTTTCAAGCTTCTCTTTGATATGACTTTTGTCTTGATGACCCCATCTTTCATGATAAAGTTGCAATAAAGAATAGTCTTGCTCAGTATTATTTATTTCTAAAACTTTCTTTGGCATAATTGGCTCAATAATTGCTTTATACAAAGATCCAGATACACTGCGTGCTCCATATATTACCACTTGACCATTTATCTTTAACCAACATTCAGTAGATGTCGATCGAAATTCACTATTTTGATTCCTGTCTTGAGCAGCTAACACCGAAAATAAATTTTTGTTGACTTCAGGTACATACCAGACATCATTCAGCTGAATTTCTTGACATTTTCTACCAACAAAAGATTTAAAATGAATAGTTCCTTTTCCAACAGCAGCCAATCTTTCCTTTCCAGCAGCCTTAATGCTACAAGGACTAAGAAATTGCGTGAAATCTGTAAAATACTCTGCGCAGTTCGTGATATGTTGAGTTGCTCCATTATCGATCCAAAAAGCTGTTGAATTATCTGCTTCCGAAGTATAAGTTTCGACAGAAATAGACATCAGTGCCCCATTGGCGGGTTTCTTTATATCTTTAGTATCATTACTTGGCGACTTTTTGGCAGGTTTTCAATCCGAAATCCATTTTCTACAATTTCTTACCCAGTGACCTTTACGATTGCAGTAGTTGCAAGTATCTCCTTTATATGATTTCCTGATAAATTTGAAATTTTTATCTTTATTCTGTTTTTCTAATCTTGAAACAGCTAACGCTTCCTGATCAGTAATGTCATCGGTTTTGATAAAATTTCTTTCAAACATACAAAGTTGCTCTGTCAACTCATCAAATGTTCTGTCCTCGTTTTTAGACAACAGCATCCAGCTGGACTTAAATGTTTCAAATTTGCGGGGTAAAATCTGCAAGACTTTACAAACTAACATCAAATCCGGTAACTTATTTTCACCTATATCTTTAAGTCCATTATTTAATTCACTCCAAATGGTTCTTAACTTAGCTATGTGAGTTGAGACATCATCGCCTAACGTCCAGTTAAATGCGAAAAACTCTGTACATATCTTAAATAACTGGTCTTTTGACGTAGCTTCAAAATGATGCTTTAAGGCTTCCCACACTTCATGTGCTGTTTCTTTATCCATAATCTTCTGATAAACTTCGTCAGTAACTGTACTTGCTATCACGGATTTTACGTAACTATTAGCTTTACGATATAAATCAGAACTTACTTTATGTTCCTTGATTTCTTTTTCGTTAGCACTGCTACTTAGCGGTTCAGGTTTCTTTAATTTACCATCAATAACATCAAGTGCTCCTTCATGATAGTCAAGTAAATCTCTAATCTTGCGTTTCCATATTGGCCAGTCGACTTCACCAGTCAATAATTTAACTTGCTTAGCTAAATCCATTTCTAAATCTTAAACTTGGATAAGATTTTTAAAAAAAATTTATTGATAATCTCCTCTACTAAGCTAAACTAATGTTTTACTTCAGTTACCATGAGTAAAACTTAATTTCTCTGTATCTAATTTTAATTTAATCAGACTTTAACTAACTATCGCAGTTCATAGCGAGATGTAGCCCATAACCTATTAAATATGTAGAAAAATAACTTACTAAAAGAAACGACTATTGACGAAATTTTAATAGAAAACTAATATCTTGGATAAATACAGCCATCATTACATTTTAAAAAAACCTTTTCTTAGAACAACCCGAGCTTAGTTGTTTTCTACAGATAAAATGTACCTGTGCTAAGTTCACGTGATTCTTAATATCAATTAACATGAAACTCAAAACTTAATTTCAACAAGACCAACATATGATCTTAAAGGATCGTATGTTGGTCTAGGGTAAAACAGGCGTAACGTAGTTTTGTTTGCAATTGCAACAAGTAAATACAATTAAAAAAAAAAATTGTAGATCTACTCACTCAGACAACAGATGGCAGCATGAAAAAATAATAAATCGTAATGGGATAATAATCTTTCACATAGCGTCATGTCGCCATTTTGTTGAATTTAGCAAAGTAGGGTGTGGTAAGTTATATCTTCTATTTATGAATCAAAATATTATATTCATGCTTTTGTATTTCTCCGATATCTAGTTGGATTAAATGTGCGAATCACTTTCGTATGTGCCTGATGGCCGCTAACATGTTTTTTTTTTTCTTTTCTGCGAAAAGCTGGTTTTCGCCAAGCTGTGATTTATTACCAAGTTAGGCTTAATGAAAAATTGTGAAAATACGGAGATTAAATGTTTAAAAATAAAGCAGTTTACAACAGAAACAGCCATTCCAAACGTTATTCGCAAAAAAAAAAGGGGGAAGGGGTGATTCATAACGAAAAAACTAAACGGTAAATACATAAACATACTGTGATTTAAAAAAATTCAGAATATTAAAATAAAGCAAAAACAATTTTTTTAACATAAATTGCGAATTTATTGTCATAAATTAATAATTTAGTTATAAACAGGAAATAAACAGAAGGGTACCAAGCTTCATAAAATAATTTTTGTAAATGTTTAAAATTCATTGAAAAATACAAATAATTTATAAACTCTCCAAATTTAAGACTGATAAGGCATTAAACAGATACCAAGCTTCATAAAATTATTTTTGTAAATGTTTAAAATTCATTGAAAAATACAAATAATTTATAAACTCTCCAAATTTAAGACTGATAAGGCATTAAACAGATACCAAGCTTCATAAAATTATTTTTGTAAATGTTTAAAATTCATTGAAAAATACAAATAATTTATAAACTCTCCAAATTTAAGACTGATAAGGCATTAAACAAGCAGAGATCCATTGGGCAGCAAACTCTGAATGTTATTTGTAAAAAAGAAGGAAGGTGTTAAGTACAGTAAAACCTCTAAATAACGGACACCTCGGGAGAGCATAAATTGTCCGCTATTCGGAGGTGTCCGCTATTGGGAAAACTTCAGAGATTCACAAAATCGCTAAGAAATGCTTAACGTTTCATTAATTAGCTTTTATATGTCCGAGAACTTCCATTATATGATTAATCAGAAATTAAAATTACTTTTTTAAGCAATAAAACTGAAATGAAATTGTACATACATTTTTCCACTGTTTATTACATTCTTAAGGAAAAAATCTGTTACAAAAGTTTGCTTTTGCTTGCGATTACATGTAGTTAGTTTTTCTATGCGACGTTTTAATGCTATCAGTAGTTTTAATCCTTCTAAATCATTTTTTTTTTTTGGAAAAAAGAAGAAAAAAATGTGTGTAACTGCTCACTGTGTTTCGCCGCTTCTTGGAGATTCTCGATATTGTAGGAAACATCCCCTAGTTTCAGTAACTGATTCATATCACTAATAGAGTCAGCTTTTGTCGAAGATTCTGAAGGAATATAATTGCCTAGTTCAACTGATTCTTTTTCAGTAGGTCATCATCAATATTGATGGACATTTTGGCATTTCATCACTCCTGATCCATTTCATTAATTCACTTATTGCGATAGTTCTTCATTTCTATCGGAAATAAGTATTTCATTTTCTTTTAATACAAAGCCTGCTTTTCTGAAACATTGTCGTACGCATACGCATTCCGATTATATGTTTTTTACAGCTGAAGAAATCCGAATTTGAAAGCATCGGGAACATTAACTAATTTTAGGCTGTTCTCAACTGTATTTATAGAATAAAACTTCGAAAGAATATGGCTTAATAAAAACTTTCTCTACCAGGCTTTACAATTGTGTATAACGCCTTGATCAAGGGGCTGGTATACGGAAGTTGTCTTTGGGGTGTGGTGGGGTGAGGAAAACACTGTTTTAACATTGTCCAATTTAAAAGGTTTTGGATGAGAAGTTGCACTGCCCAAAAACAAGAGAACTTTTCTTTGTTTTTTCATCCTATTATCAAAGGAAGTTAACCATTTAATCACTAAAAAACTGGTTATCCACGCTTTTTATTCGTTCTAGAACACCAATGTTTTTTAATTTGATGTTCTTTGAGAACCACATGTGTTTCAGAGATTTTTGAACTATAAGAATAATTTAAAATTCCCCTATTACATTGCAACATAATAAAATAGTGATTCGCTCTTTTGTCATTTTTTTTCGCCGATACAGCCATCCTTTTTAAAGCACAACGTCTTATTCGAAAAACATCTGAAAAAGAGTCCACTTTCCTCGGCATTAAAAATGTTTCTTTCGTCATAACCTTCACAAACTGATTGCAGTTATTTTTACCAATCCTCCACTTTTTTCAGAGCTACAGATTTTACTTTTCAACATATTGTTTTGAAAGAGATGTTGTGCCGAGACAGGAACTTTTCCAGCCATCTACCCAAATCCTTAAAATCATGTAATCCGAGTTCTTTGGCGACTTTTAAAGCCTTTTCCCGAATCAAAGGCCCACTGATATTTTTTTTTGAACGGAGTGAAATAAACCAATTCAGAAATATAGAATAAAGTTCAATGGAATCAGTATACCTCAATTTCAAATTTTTGGTGTTCTAGTTAGAGTTAATAATCCACAAATTCTTGATTTCGTAAAATCTCTCCCACTTGTGTTTTACCTATTTTAAAACATTCGGCAAGTATCCGTAAACTCTATTTCTGTTTTTCAGATTCACTTAAATTTACAATTTCAAATTTTTCTTTTAAAGTTAATCGCTTTCGTTTTGAGGTCATTCTCGAAACATTAATCACAAACAAGACACTAAATTCAGAATACACAGAACTCAATATATTCAGAAAACGATAAAAAGGGTTTTAACATATTTGAAGCTTTGAATATTGTATGTCAATTAAATCTGAAGAATCAAACAGTAATCGATACAAAATACATACGATATTGGGGGATTTTCCAGACACCACCCCCTACATTTATCTGTGGTCAAAAAAATTGTGACACATTGCCTTGATAAATTTCGAGGCTTTTTCCTTTTTTTTTTATTTTCTTTCACGTTAAAAAATCATTTTTCATCCTGGATCGCCAAAACTACTGTCCGCTATTCGGAATGTCCGCTATTCAGAGGTTAAACATATAAAAATTTACATTTTGGGAGTGGGGATTTGAAAAGTGTCCGTTAAATAGAGGTGTCCGCTTTTCGGGAGTGTCCGTTATGGAGGTTTTACTGTATATATGTATGATATATATATTATATATCATATATATTATTTCTCCTGTCAACATGCCTTTTTCTAAGAAAATATGAAACCCAGAACAACGAATGAGATACCATATAAAAGGTTTTAGAACTGGCTTCTGACATAGCCCACTTAACAATTCGTTAATACATATTTTTGATTAAAATTTTGCTAAAAATTAAAAATTAAATCGGCATTGTTTTCATAAAAGAAATGATAGGTTTTCCTGAAATTATTGTTGCCAAAAAAATAAAATACCACATTATATGATGCTCATAGCAATTATTATAAAAACCACTGCACGGGTTTATTTTATACTTATGATTAAAAAGCGAAATTGAAATTGAAATGTTCACATTTATATTTATAAGTCCCATGGTTTTCCTGAAGCGGATGACGTCATCCTCTAATGCAGTCAATATACGATTGTTAATTTTTTTTTCTCGCGCGTTCCTTTAGAAATCTTGGATCAGTTTTTAGTCTAACTTTGATAGAATAAGTTAGATGATATTCTGGCTTGACTAACAACTAAATGTTGTTTGCAGATATTTTTATCCTTGCTTTTTCTTTAGAAGTTTAAACCTGCATCTAATAAATATTACATATTGATAAAAAATGATACTTCTCTATTATCCCGTTGACCACTTTTCATAACAAAAAACTATTGCCAAATAAACGGGAGAACGTTGCCATTGGAATATAAAAAATAAATAAAATATAAGAATTTAAGGACACAATTGTTATTTTAATTAATAAAATAACTACTAAATCAGTAAAACATAATGAAAAATACACGCAAATGTCGAATGTAAAACCACTAGATGATGTAACAAACACACATAATGATTCTGACATCAAGTAAATGGAACTGCATTTTTAGCGTTTAATCTTACAGTTTGGCCGTAGTTTTTTGTTATGAAAAGTGGCCGACGGGATAATAGAGAAGTACCTAAAAAATATTAGATTTCAGTGCGAAATCTTCGCACAGGCCCTCTGGTACATATATATAATACATACATCATTACATAAGGAAGGTGGGGGGTGTCACAAAAAAAACCCCTGTAAATACATAAAAACACTGCAATAAAAAAATTAAAATAATCAAAATTTCCATTTTTTAGAGATAAATTGTGAGATTATTTTCCAAAATAAGGTTTTTAAAAGCACACAATTGATAAAAATGTTTGCCACATTCTGACACATAAATTAAATTTTCATGAAAAACACAAAATAATTGGTAAGAAAAAACACAAAGTAATTGATAAAGTAAAACACAAAAGATTGTTGAAGCATCAAATAAGTGAAAAATATTTCATAAAAATCATTAACACATTTTTTAATTTATTTATTTTGTACTTTGAAAAAGACTCAATACCATAGAAAGCATGAAATGATCAGGATATTTTTACATTATAGTCTTCTCATTTTATTGCCTTTATAATATCCAAAAATTTATTAAAACATGTATGATTTGGTCTTAACATGCTCCCTCAAAAAGGAATATGGTACTTTTCGGATAGCCGGGCAGAAGTCTTGTATACATATACAGTATAGAACTATTTATCTTGAATGGTCGGTGTCAGATATTTTCCAGATAACTGGTTGGACATTAAAGCAACATCCATTTGATGAGATTTGTAGAATATTTGTGGCTATAACATTGTTACTGATTTCAAATTACTTATTGAATTACACAGATTAAGAATCAGATTCAATCAAGATCAAAGAATAATCAAATTTCAAAAGAAGGCAATTTCCGGCAGTACCTTGAAAATAATAATACAGCATAAAACTTAAAATGCTCAACATTTAACTAAATGTGCTTTCATTTCCAATCCTAGATATTGATCAAGTTGTACAATGCATGCAGTAATCTATCAAGCAATGCACATGTCAAACTGGCACTTTTTTCTGGAAAGATTTTGAAATCCATCAGTTAGAAATATCATTCCGGATAAATGGTTCCATACTATATATATATACAACAATCGGCAGCAATTTTAATTCCCTCTTCTTTTTTTGCCAACTTTAAATTGCTGATCATATCTTGTCCAGTTGTAAATGATACAATATCGTATGCAAGAGATTTTGAAACACAAAATTTCATTGATATAAGAAACCCATCAACACATATTTCTTACACAAAATATCCAATTAGGTTTACAGTTTCTCTGCCAATGTCAGTTAATAAGATATCAACAGAAGACAAATTTGGAGACCCAATATTGACATAACATTTGTAACTGAATAAAGAGATATCGCTGTCTCTATCAAACAAAAGATTTGTTTCTTTGCCTTTGATATCAATTATTTTTTCCATCCCATTAGGGTTAGACTTTATTATTTATCAATCTTTTATGTAATCGTAATTGTTTGCTAATGTTTCTGGCTCTCCAGCTATAATATTGGCTATTTCCATTAGGAATTAAACTTAGTCTTTTATTATATTCATTCGAGAAATTTGTCTTTCGAATAAAGCTAAATAAATACCAATATCACTTTTGCCGTCAAAATGAGACATTAATTTAAACAAATCTGGTTGCTTACATAAACCACCAACTGCAGTCGCTCACACTTTTCAAATTGCTTTGAAACTTCATTTTTCTTAATTCATACTCCATTTCTACTTTCTTTTCCTCTAATTTTATTTCTGCTTCTAGTCTTCTTTCTTCCTTTTCTGCTTCTAGTATTTTTTTTCTTTTCTGCTTCTAGTCGTCTCTTTTTCTTTTCTCGTCTCTCAGCAGCAATGACTCCGAGTCTAAACTTAACCCTTTGAGGGGTGGTGTGATATCCACCTAATTTTAATCCGATTCAAGCCAGAAACTTTTAATTAAATTTTGATGGAAAAAAGTTGAAAAATTCCTTTTCCTTATTTTGAACTATATTCTTTTGTAAATACCGGTATGAATTCGACGTTACATGAACACAATTGCTTGCCCCTGAAAAGGTTAACGAAATTTTCTTCATAATCTTCTGATTTGGTTATCAACTTTATCACATCAATAATTCTTAAACTCTGTGGTACAACTAGACACAGTTAGTCACATAATGTTAACAAGTCTTCTTTTCGAGCTTTATTAAGAGCTGACATCATTTAATTTCTTTAAACTTCAACTGAACAAAGTATTATATAGCATTGTAGATCTGATTACGTAACTTTTATCCATATAGTACTTCAGACAAACAGCTCAATTTTTTCATATTATCCATTTCAGTTTAAAAAAATACTTTTTTTAAATCCAAATCATGGTACAAAATAGCTTTATATTCATATCCGGCCGAGCCCCCAAATTTGTTGTAGGATTATGATGAGTAATAAGTAGTTCAACCACAACACAAATTCTTCAAATATAATATAAACAAAACAGATTTAATAAGATAACAATAAATGCAGCTGAAGATTAGATTCACACATATATAACTGGTCCTAAAATATACAAACATTCGTATCTCAATACAAATATAATTAGCAACCTTCTCCGAGCATTGCATAAACAATCCACCAACAATTATTATCTGATATCTATAGAACAACTGCTCATGCTTGCGTGCTTTTCTTGATAATCTGTGAACTCATCACTTTTTATCGTTGCTCGTGAATAGTTTAATTCATTAAGTTCATATTGTTGTTGTTACTTCTGATTATTCCCACATTAATAATTAGTTTGAACAGTGAATTATTCTCATAAATATTTTATTACTAATTGATATTCCAAATTGTCCAATTCATTTAAAAATGACTATAAGAGCACTTCCCACAATTTTTGAATTGTTATGTCAATATGAACCATTCTTAGATTTTTCATTATACCAATCTTTGCAGTCTGTTTTTTCAACCAGGTATGTTTATTTTGTGATGTTTTAATGAAATATGATATATTATTTGTAAAGCAAATATATACAAACTTTCAAAATCTGATCTTATCGCCCTATGGTAATACATTTCCTTAAATGTGTTTGTGTAAGGTTGTTTTTTAAGTAAGTACGGTTGTGATTTTTAAAAAAACACAAGTCATTTTTTACTAATTTTATTTCTGAGGATAGTCGCACAGTTTATTGTAATTTGAAGTAGTCTCTTCTCATTTGTAGCAAATAATAATAGTTAATATAAGCATTCCTTTCACCTTTTTTATTTGTAATCCATGTTTGCTGGTCATCTCTCTGCAGTACCTCTAAGCCTTACATATATCTGTATCCAATGTGATCTGCTTAGCTGCAGAAAAATACTAGTGATTTCTTGTATGATTATTTGTGTTAAATAAAAACATACTATCATTTAAAGATTAAGAAAACCTATATTTATATGAAATTACAGTTAGGTTAAAGGATAATTATAATTGCATATTAGGGAGCATTAAATCATTGCTCCTGTTTCCTAGTAAATGATGTTTTAGTTTATAAATAGTCACTAACGTCATAGCATATGACGCCACTATTGCATAGAGAAGAAAAAGTTTGATGAATGATAGTCATTACTGGATAATCACGGATAAACTATTTCACTTTTCTGGTATAATACAGTTGATTGATGTTAATGGCTCTTTATTGATGTTTTTGATTGTGAGAATAATATTGTACATTTATTTCTGCTTACTGTGATTATTAGCTGATGGGTTTTCAATATTCATCCTTAATCTCCTAAACAAGATGAAATGTTAAGTTTAGGCTATCTCTTCTGCGATAGGCGTCTTAGGCGATCTTTCTGGAATCCAGGTTTGGGAATGGGTTTTGTGAGTATGTCTGCTATCATAAATTTCGTTGGGGAATATTTCATGTCAATGATGCTTTCCTCTTTGAGTTGTTTCATTGCATGAAAACGTATGTCGGTGTGCTTTGATCTACTAGTATGTTTTTCATTATCAGTCATTTTTATGCATGATTTGAATAATGAAAATAATTTTACAAAAGTACAATATTCACTCAAAATTTAATCTTTTACTGTTTTAATTTTCGTTAATAACATGCAAATTTATTAAAACATCAACCACTGAACTTTTTCAGTTGTACTATACTGAAATAAAGCTAGAAGCAATTGCAAATATAAATGAAATGAATTATTGTAAATTTTTCACTTGGAACTTTAAATATGAAAATTGCATCTTTGTGTCCATTAACAGAGGTACCAAATGTGTACACCTAGGCACTGTTCAACATGTTTGTATTTTAAATGAATAACATTAAGCATGACCTTGAGTTATTTGCTGTACTTTAAACCGATGACTGCAAAATGCAATTATTGTGACCAAAATGTAACATAAGAAATTACTTCTGTAAAAGTGGAAATATGCTTGTAAAATTTAAATGCTATAGATAAATAATTTATTCAGTACTTTACTGCTCAATACATAACAGTTTTTATACCTGCACCTCGCATTTCCTCATACCCTTAGCATATACAGTGTGTCCAAAATGTCTGGAAATGGCCGAGTAACTCGAAAATATACATCGGATTGATATATTTTCAATATTTTTGAAAAATCTATTTAGTGTTATCGAAAATGCCCTTTCAAACTCTGCCGTCTGGTCGAGCAAGGAGAGTAACTTTGAAATCTAAAATGATAACCATCCTTTTTAACACTTCAACCTAATTCAACCTATTAATAATTCAACCTATTTGAAAAATGTTTATGACTTTGGTTTGTCTGGCCGTCTGTCTGTGCTCTAAATCCCGTAAATATGTTTGGATTGCCCTGCAGTTTTTATATGTTATTGTCGTTATCCATAGCACGTTCCCTATTTCAACTGAAGCATGTAGCACTTATAGTTTTTTACAGGGACACTCAAACAAATTCCGTTACATTATGGTCTATGGGGAAAAATCATTTGCTGTTTATTTTAATGATGTCATGCAGTTTCAAATACCGGGTGATTATAAAAAAATTATCCTGACATTTGGGACCCTAACTATCATACCATTCACAGAAACTGAATGAAATTTTGGCAAAAGGTATTTTGAGGTATGCACTCAAGAATGATATGGAAAACAACAGTGTCACTCAAACAGTTACGGTTACAGTGAGAAAATTTCGAAAAACTCAAATCGCAATTTCCAGTATTTGTATTGGAATGTGATCTCCATTGTGAAAAATCCTAAATAGTGTTGGGACGGCAACTGTAGCATAAAAATCACCGGAACTAGACAAGGGAAAAGTAAAAAGGACTTTGCCGTGCACCAGAACATTAATTTTCATTTCATTTATGTTACATGTCACACCGTTTCTTTGGCTGATATCCCAGCCTGATTAGTTCTCCACAAAACGAGAAGAAACCAAGAGACGCAAATTTCGGGTTCTACGTAAGACAGTCATGACTGGCATTGTCATGCTAGGTGAAAGAAAAGCACTGCGAAATGCGAGCTGCGTATGTTCCTTTCTGCCATTCAGACCAAGATGCTGCTTTCTGGGAAATAACGTGGGGAAATCGTAAAGATTTATTACCTGAATGGACAAAATGCTGCAGAGACATTGCGTGTTTACTGCAGAAACCATGGATTACGGCGAGGCCTGTGCACTGTCAAAGCTGTATGGGACTTGATTCTCTGGTTGCACATGCGATCGACCTCGGTCTGGACGACCTTCCTTTCCTGTGGAAGCTGTTGCAGAAGTCCATCAGATGCTAAGCACAGTTCGTCGCGCAACTGCACGTGGTGTTTCACGTGTTCTGGATTTGCCAAATTCAACTGTACGTAAGGTTCTGCGCTCTGTTCTAAACATGTTTCCGTATCGATTCCAGCATGTCCAGATGTTGGAAGTAGAAGACTATCAATTGCGGCTGGATTTTGCAAATCAATTCCTTATCCGGTACGATGAAGATAGCAGCTGGCCTTTACGCATTCTGTGGGCAGATGAGGCGCATTTCTCGTTAACTGGTAACGTGAATTTGAAAAATTGTGTGCACTGGGCAGAGAATAATCTACATGATGTGCATACATGTCCATTACACGAGGAAAAAGTGACTGTGTGGTGTGGTATAACGAGTACGTTCATCCTCGGCCCTTACTTTTCTGGAGAGGTTACTGCCGGTGATCTGCAACAGTAAGAGTGCTCGCTATCTGGACATGTTAACTCATTACCAATTCCTGCATTGCAACGGCAAAATGCTCTATCTGAAGTTGTGTGGATGCAAGTTGGCGCTCCTCCACATGTCGGGCCTTCAGTCAAACGTGTCTTAACTCAACAGTTTGGTGACAGGGTTATCTCCCGTCATTTCCCGTTTCCGTGGCCACCAAGGTCTCCTGATCTGACACCAATGGATTTCTGGCTGTGGGGATATCTGAAATCCAAAGTGTATCAGTTTCGTCCTCAAACTGCATCTGATTTGAAAGATGCCATCAGAACTGCGATTCAAGAAATTCCTATTGCCATAATATGTGCTGTAGTGCTATCCACCATCAGCCGCATGCAAAGTCTCATCGCGTGTGAAGGAGGTCATGTGGAAAATTTGTGAAACACAATAAAATGCTTTATTTTATGCTGCTTCTCTCTCCTTATTGGTTGTCCTCACTTTTAGCCTATCTACCGCCGGTGATTTTCACGCTACAGTTACCGTTCCAACGCTATTCAGGGTTTTTTACAATGGAGATCATATTCCAATACAAAAAAACTGGGTGTTGCCTTTTGATATTTTTGAAAATTTCTCACTGTAACCGTAACTGTTTAAGTGACACTGTTGTTTTGCCAAAACTTCATTCAGTTTCTGTGAATAGTATGATAATTAGGGGCCCAAATGTCGGGATAGTTTTTTTATAATCACCCTGTACATTGTAATTCATATATATCACTAAGGTGCATTACAAGAAGCTTAATATGGAACATTAGCACTTATAGTTACTTTACAGGGACAATCAAAAGAATTCCATTACTGTACGTCTATGGAGAAAAATCGTTTGCAGTTTAATTAAATAATGTTTCACTATTTTAAATGCATTGAAATTTATATATAACACTAAGGTGCATTACAAGAGGCTTACTACAGAATATTGTGTGTATAGCAGTCATCGTTCATTTACAGGGGCATACTAAAGAATTCTCTGCTGTCTGTTAGCAATAATTCATGGAAGTGCGTTTTAAGTTGCTGAACGCGATTTTAAATTTAACTCACTTTTTGTCTATTACTTGGTGTGTATAAATTCTGTAGATCCTATACAGGGCAGCACAAAAGTTCGCGAACACATTTCCGTTTATTGAGAGAAACTCTAGAAGGAGAATTTTTAACTGTGCTACGCATTTCCTAACTAAACTAAAATTTAGCATCCTATGTAGTATATATACAAATCTATAGATCCTATACAGGGCTGAATAAAAGTATTCGGATATTTTTCCGAACATTGTATATGGTGGAAATTTATGTTGGAAATTCCTGAAATTACGTTTTTAAATATGTTATGCGTTTTCCAAATTGTTTACTTAGATGTTATCTCTCAGCTTATTAAGCGGTAATGATTTGCAAAATTATTTTGGAAGCATTGGAAAGTGTGACATAATCTATGCTTGACACATGATTTTTTGTTCTTATTTATTACAGATATGGATTCTATGCAAAAAAATGTGTAACTTTTATATTTAACATTTTATTCAGAAAATTGTAATCGAGTAAAATGCAGTGAGAATCGTTTCTATTGAAAAGTCTAGAAATGGTCGAAAAACTTGAAAAATATACATCAGATTGAAAAACAGAAAAATTTCTCTTCACTATTTTAGAAAAATCTATTGAGGGATATAAAAAATGCCATTTTTCTTAAATATTGAAGATGTATTTTTCAATTTAACAACACAATCTATATTTCTGGAGTTATTCGACCGTTTCCCGACTTTTCAATTGAAACGTTTTTTACTGCATTTTAGTCAATCACAGCACCATCTACGATTTTCTAAAGGAAATATGAAATGCAAAAATTATGTATTTTTTAAAGAATCCAAATTTGCGATAAAAAAGGGGGGGGAGTTATCAATAAAGATTTCAAAGTTGCCCTATTTCCCTACAGGGAGCAGAGTTGGGAGGGGGCAACTTTGATATCCCAAATTAGATTTTTCAAAAATATTGAACATATGTTTTCTGTTTTTCAATTTGATGCATATTTCTCAAGTTATTCGACCATTTCCAGACTTTTCGGACACCCTGTATATGTTACATGAATTTCAATAAAGGAAAAGTTTAGAGTAATCAGAACAGTACAAAAAGGATTCTTTAAATTTTGTGAAAACAATTGCATCCCAAATTGGGGTACTTGGACATTTTGATACCATTTGGGTCCCTCCCCCCCCAAAAAAATTGTTACAAGTTAATCCGGACTTTACATATTGAGAGAATTGACATAATTCACCATTACTCTGCAGGTAAGTTCATTAACTAATAACAAAATACATCCATGACTGATTTAAAACATTTTTTATTTGGCTTCAAGTAATCCCAAGCTGAGGTACTGAAAATTCATTGATGCTTCAAATAAAGAAACTATATCGAAAAGTTTGGCATTTCAAGAGTTTTTGTTTTGAAAAAGTTTACTCTTTAGTGAAATAACATCGTCTGTATGGTGAGAATAAAGTTGTAGCTTCTAAAATTATGTATTTGCAACTTTTACGAGCAAAGGCGTCTGCATGGCGAAAGCCTATTCTGTTTATTTGGATTCCTGCAATCTAAATTCAAAAATTTAGCAAGATGCGAAAAAAAACAAATTGTGTTTTTCTCCAAAATGTTTATTTATTCAAAATGAATGTAGATGTTTGTAATATCTGACTAAACTATTTTTAATAATTTATATTCTTATTAGATTTTTTTAAAGTTTACTGATTAAAAATGGAATCTCGTAAAGTTTTTTACAATTACTACATTTGAAACTTTCATACACTTTTGTCTCTTAACTTATGTTTGTAATATCTGACTAAACTATTTTTAATAATTTATATTCTTATTAGATTTTTTAAAAGTTTACTGATTAAAAAAGGAAACTTGTAAACTCTTTTACAATTACCACATTTGAAACTTTCTTATACCTTTGTCTCTTAACTTCTTGTGCTCTTCCACAGCCGTGAGATTGTGGGATTGCTTAATATCTAGAATTAGAACAGCTGTTATCACTTTTAAAAAGATGTTAGAGGGATGGCAAACTATGTTTAAATCTTTATTTCTTATAATTTCTAAAAATACTAACATAGAGAATTTCTGATACATCGTAACTTAAAACAAAAATTTAACAATTAAAAAGGATACTTATAAAATATTTTTAAATTACCATAAACTTTCGAAACGCTATTTACGAAACTGGTGAATCTTGAGTAGAGATCTAAATCTCAACCAACCTAATTTTACTTAAATCCACAAAGAAATCTGCTTTGCATTTTTAATTTGTTGATCCCTTTATCTCATAAAAACCATTTACATTATTCTTTTTTTTAACATTTGAATAGCTCTACTTTTTGAGAAATAATAAACGACTGTGAGATTCTAGATAATATATTATCCATCTAAATTTATTGTCTCTTTGAAATATCCAGTAAATTGGCTCCATTCTCGATTATTAATACTCACGCAATAAATCATGCCCTTTACACATTTATAAATTCTTTTTATGAAAAATAGCGAAATAGCTATAAAAATAAAGATCTAAACATAGTTTGGCGTCCTTCTGACAGCTTTCTAACAATACTTTGCTTGTGATTGTAGTTGTGCTAATTGTATAAACTAAAATAACATGTACCAATTATTTATTGCATATTTAATAAAAATTCTTATTTTATGAATGACATTGTAATAGAGTTTCTTATATAAACTTTTGAAATTTCATAAACAATTATATATGTGTACTTTTTAATTTATATTTCAGGTGCAGATGTTTGTAAAGTCTATTCTGAATATACAGTGAAAAGACTTATGAAAATAAATCCTGCCCAAAGACGATATACTTTTTTCTATTTCATGAATCCTTCCATAAAAAACTTGTTCAATAAGAATCTTTTTAATTTTCTCAGCAAGTGCATGATTTGTTTCATTTTCACATTCAAATTACAGGGTAGAATTTAGACAACCAATTATTAAAGGATATCAAGTTAATATATAGATTATGGATATCAAGTAGTTGAAACAAAAAAATATTACCGAGATAAGTTCATGTATGATATATATTTTTAGCATGTTTTCTCTTAAGTAAAAAATCTCTTAAAGTATTAATAAAAGTTTAAATAATTTTATAATACTGCATCAATGTTAATATTTTAAAATTTATTTGATAAATTCAATGTTCTCTCAAGAAAAAATTCTGCTGTCAAATTCTTATTTTTATGTCTAATACATATTTGTTACAGTAAATGGCTCATTCCATTACAAACAGCTGTATTCCTGCTAAAAAGAAAAGTAAATGATATGTGTATAGTTGTGCATAGTTACAAAAAAATCTATATAACACAGTTACTCTTCCTTGATGGATTTAGATTTTTGAAATATCTGCTATACGTTATTTTAACTAAGACTTCTCACTTAAGAGCCAAAAGAAGGTAACTCATATTTATATTAGTTCACATGCTCTTCTACCTATCAGATATAAAATAAAGAAATCTTTAAAAATCTAATTTGACTTTGCACCAAAAACGTAACTGGAGAAATGTGAATAAAGCCTTTACACAGAAATTTAGTTTTAATATGCACCATACTGGTGGTAGAGAAAAACATTTCACCTCTGAGATTTTCAGTAAGTGACTTTTTGTCAAAACTACATTAGTCTTTTTTGTCTCTTCTCATGTGAGATTTATACACCATCGTGTACATTTTTATGTGAAATGAGATGTGTTCTTCCATATGTGAGATGAGTAGTAAAGTGTTTTCTCGAAAATCTAATTTAAATGTGCACCGGCGTGTTCACACTGACGAGAAACCTTTCTCTTGTGCGGAGTGTAACAAAGGTTTTTCTAAAAAATATTATTTAAAGAGACACCTGCGTGTTCATACTAAAGAGCAACCTTTCTCTTGTGAGGTGTGTAATAAAGGATTTTCTCACAAATTTAATTTAAACCGACACCTGCATGGTCATACTGGCGAAAAACCTTTCTCCTGTGGTGTGTGTACCAAAAGGTTTTATTATATATCTAATTTAAATCAACACTTGCTTATTCATACTGAAGTGAAACCTTTTTCTTGTGAGGTGTGTAGCAAAGGGTTTTCTAAAAAATGTGATTTAAACAGACACCTGCGTGCTCACACTGGCGAGAAACCATTCTTCTGTGAGGTGTGTAACAAAGGGTTTTCTCAAATATCTCATTTAAATCAACACCTGCGTATTCACACTGAAGAGAAACCTTTTTCTTGTGAGGTGTGTAACAAAGGGTTTTCACAAAAATCTCACTTAAATAAACACATGCATGTTCACACTGATGAGAAACCTTTCTCCTGTGAGGTGTGTAACAAAGGGTTTTCAGCAAAATATTATTTAAGTACACACCTGCGTGTTCATACTAAAGAGCAACCTTTCTCTTGTGAGGTGTGTAACAAAGCGTTTACTAGAAAATTTGCTTTAAATCGACACCGGAGTGTTCACACTAAAGGGAAACCATTCTCTTGACAGCTATATAACAAAGGCTTTGTTCGAAAATTTCATTTAAAAGTTTACCAGCGTGTTCATACTCACAAGAAACCTTTCTCTTGTGAGATATGTACCAAAGGGTTTTATTATACATGTAGCTATGTAAGGTTGCGCTATGGTTAAATATATGGCAGCATAATTAACTGTACAAAACTTTATTACTTTAACGAAATATATAATTAAGTGAACATATTCAAATAAACATAATTAATAAATAAGTATAATAACAGCCATTTAACAGCTGTCCTGCAGCTGTTCCCAAAAACCGAAGCATCACTCAAGACTGCCGAAGAGCAAGTGTAAAGATTCTCGCCGACTCCACCGTCAGTCTATACTTGGCAAAACTTTCCAAGCGCCAAACTTTCGCCGAAAATGAACTTTCCTTCCCGATCTCGTTATGTAAGTTGTAGGATCAGGCTCACCATCCTCATTCAACAGAAACGCAAGTTTTAACCGATCAATATTTATGATCTTTTCCTGGTTCCCGATAGAAACCACAAAATCTTTTTGCAGTCGTTTTACGACTTTGAATGGACCTTCGTAAGTCGGTTGTAAAGATCTCTTAAAAGGACCTCTCCATACAAATACATGGGTGCAGTTCTTTAGTTCTTTTGGAACATAGATCTTTTGCTGCCCATGCCTTAAAGGTTGACAAGGTCTCAACGCACACATAATTTTTTGTAGTTTCGAAATATAAGTCGGTGGGTCTGAGAAGGGGCTATCCTCGTACAACTGGCCTGGAAGCCATAAAGTCGTTCCATATGTCAGCTCAGTCGTAGATGAACCAAGGTCTTCACGTACTGTAGTCCGTTGACCAAGCAAAACCAGGGGAAGAGCTTCCAACCAATCCACCTTATAGCACATTAAGGCCTGCTTTAAAGGTCGATGAAGTCGCTCCACCAAACCATTCGTCTGGGGCCTATACGAAGCAGTTCTGGCTATAACAGAGCCTAGCATTCTTGCCAGACTTTCAAAAAGTATGGACTCAAATTGCTTACCCCTATCGCATGTTATCCTCCGAGGCGTACCAAAACGGGAAACCCACGTCTGAACAAAAGCCTGAGCAACAGTTTCAGCAGTCATATCCACAATAGGTACAGCCTCTGGCCACCGGGTAAATCTATCAATCATGGTTAGGCAATATCTGAATCCACGTACTAGAGGTAAAGGACCAATGATATTTATGTGTATATGCGCAAATCTCTCGTCCGGAACCAAAAATTGCACCAAAGGAGACTTAGTATGCAGGTGTACCTTAGTCCTTTGACAGGGTATACACGCTCTACACCATATAGCAACATCTTTATTTAGCCCTGGCCAAACATATTTCGAACAGATTAGCTGCCTAGAAGCCCATATTCCTGGATGCGACAACCCATGCATTGACTCAAACACCTTATATCTCAAGGTCTGGGGGACATAAAACCTGTTCACCTCACCAGAAGTTTCACAATACAATAATGTCTTAGCATCCGGCATTTGCACTTTTGTTAACTTTCCACTAAACTCAGCCTTTCCGTCCAAAATAGCTTTTAGCTCCTCATCGTCTATTTGCAACTTTTCCCACAACTCAAAATCTGCAAGTGACACAAATTGAATCTCGCAAACTCTAGATAAACTGTCAGCAACAAAATTTCCCTTGCCTGGCAAATACCGTATATCTGTCGTAAACTGGGATATAAAGTCTAACTGCCGAAGCCTTCTAGGGGAACATTTCTCTTGTTTCTGCTGAAATGCAAAAATTAGGGGTTTGTGATCTACATACAACGTAATGGGTGTAACTTCTTGTAACACCCCACCCATAGCAAAATCACTGCAGTCAGTTATAAGTGCAAGCTTCGCATCTTGAGAAGGGTGATAAAGCAAAGTCGCATTAGCTATAGCTTGCTTAACTTGCTCAAAACTGCTTCCTGCATTCGCATCCCACTGAATTTCTCTTTTATCCCTCTTTTTTGCTCCATTTAAGAACACGTTTAGTGGTCTTAATATTGCTGCAATATGAGGTACAAAATGATGATAGTAGTTCACCATTCCCAAAAATCTGAGATCACTAACAGTTTTTGGTTTTGGGAATTCAATTATAGCTTTCACCTTATCTTTGTGTGGAACATAGCCCTGGCTATCTATAGTATGACCCAGAAAATCTATAGTTTCTTTGCCAAACTCACATTTAGATTCATTAATTATAATCCCGTAATCTCTAAACCGCTTAAAAACTTCCTCTAAATGCTGCATATGTTGAACGTGAGTTTCATTCGCTATTAAAATGTCATCGAGATAAGGAAAGCAATAGTCCAAACCTCGTAATACCTCATTTATAAAGCGTTGAAACATTTGCGCTACAGAGCATAACCCAAAGTTTAAAAATGGAATTCAAACAATCCAAAAGGAGTTATAATAGCTGTTTTAGGGATATCGGGAGGATGAACCGAAATTTGATGATAAGCACGGACTAAATCCACTTTAGAAAATATTTTTTTACCTTTTAACATATAAGTAAAATCCTGAATGTGAGGAATGTGGTATCTGTCTTGTACAGTAATTCGGTTAAGTGCCCTGTAATCCCCAGTTGGTCTCCAATCCAAAACGCCTTTAGGGACCATATGTAATGGACTGGCCCAATTACTTTTAGATGGCCTACAGATACCTTTCTCAAGCATATAGTCAAATTCCTGCTTAGCTATCCGAAGCTGCGCTGGATGTAACCGTCGAGTTCTAGCTGTCACAGGTGGGCCGACAGTAGGGATAAAATGGATTGTATCATGTTTTACAGTTCGTTCATTCGTATTATTTAACTGTGTAATCTCTTAATACTTTTTTAGCAGTTCTATATATGCAGTGTTTTCGATGATAGTTTTAACCACCGGGACATCACACAGACTGGCGCGACCACGTGCAGAAAAGTTAGTTACAGGGTCCAATAAACACCGCTTTTTCAAATCAACCAATAAACCAAAATGTTGTAGAAAGTCAGTGCCTATAATTGGTTTAGTTACTTCAGCTATGATAAATGGCCATTGCAATTTACGTTTCAGTCCCATATCTAGTATCAATAGTTTAGTACCGTAAGTGCAGATTTTTGTACCATTAGCGGCATACAACGTGAAATACCTCTTTCTAGTACTTTTAACCAAAAATGACTTTGGAAAACATGAGACATCACTGCCTGTATCTATCAAATAGCTGGATTGAGTAACCTTATCTGTAACATAAAGCCTGCGACTCAAGCCCATACGTGCAGTAGCCGTCGCTACTCCTGCGAGCGAAAGTAGTTTTTTGGTTTATAAGCGCACGGAGGTACACATTTTCGAGCCTTTTCCTTAAATCGAAAATGATACCAACATAGCCACCCCTCTCTGTGTGACCTATCCCCTGAGTTAAATGAGTTCCCCCGGTAATATTTCCTAGGCGACTTGGGGCAAGAACCCGCTTTAACCAGCTTTGAAAGTTCCTGAACCTGAAATTGTAGCTGCTCCAACTGTCTATTTTGCTGACTAAACTGAGTTTGTTCAGCCCCTCTCGATTCCAGAGAGTTAACACCAACCTGCGTACATTCACAAATCTTATCCGCAATCTCCGCTAATTTATTTAAACCCTCAGAGCTGACAGACAAAATTGTTTGTACATGTACCAGTAACCTCCGAAGCCATATATTTTTCAAAAAGTCATCGTCAACATGGCCCTCACTTAACTCTCTCATCTTACGCAATAACATTGAGGGGGACCTATCACTCAGCTCTAAGTCTTCCAGCAAAGTCTTAACCTTCCGATTCTGAGAAACTTCAAATTCCGATAATAACCTCGCTTTAAGAGCACTGTGCGGTTCTTCTGGGGGTTTACACACAATATTGGAAGCAAAAGATAAAGTTGCAGCATCCAAAGACGGCACCAAATGATCAAATTTAGTTTGTTCGACCGAGATTTCTGCTAACCTAAAACTAGCCTACAGCTGTACAAAAAATAACTTTGCATTACTAGGCCAAAACTTGGGAACTTTCACCGACACTCTATTACATCCTGTACTCCCCCCTTGCACAGTTTCCATAGGAATGTCGTCCGGCATCCCATATAATATCAAAAAACAACAGAAATCTCAAACTCCTGAACTAAACAACAATTTAATCCAAACTGACCGAAGATTAAAACATTTTAACACTTAAAACAGCAATATAAACTTCAAAACCAACCAACCATTGGAACCTAAAACAAGTTTAAATTATCTTTAAAGTCCACAGAGGATACATGCAAAAGGGAATAAACAGTACGGAATCTCATACCTTAATCCTTGATAGACATCTTAATAGACTCGACGAGAACTCGTTATGAATTAATCTTTATTTTACTCTTTTTAACCACAGCTTCAAAAGCGTGTATAAGGGTCACCACTTGTAGGCATGAAAGGTTGCGCTATGGTTAAATATACAGCAGCATAATTAACTGTACAAAACTTTATTACTTTAACGAAATATATAATTAAGTCAACATATTCAAATAAACATAATTAATAAATAAGTATAATAACAGCCATCCTGCAGCTGTTCCCAAAAACCGAAGCATCACTCAAGACTGCCGAAGAGCAAGTGTAAAGATTCTCGTCGACTCCACCGTCAGTCTATACTTGGCAAAACTTTCCAAGCGCCAAACTTTCGCCAAATGGGAGAACGCTCTTTTTCTCTTAATACGAAGAGAAGAGAGAAACTTAAATGAATTATGCTTCCTCTTCCATTTTCATATAAGCGAATTAACGTCGCCACATATATCTCATTTAAATCAACACCTTGTTCACACGGAAGAGAAACTTTTTTCTTGTGAGTTGTGTAACAAAAGGTTTTCAAAAAAATGTGATTTCAATAGACACCCGAGTGTTCACACTGGCGAGAAATTTTTCTCCTGTAAGGTGTGTACCAAAGGATTTTCTCAAATATCACCTTTAAATCAACACCTGCGTGTTCACACTGAAGTGAAACCTTTTTCTTGTGAGGTGTGTAACAAAGGGTTTTCACAAAAACCTCATTTAAATCAACACCTGCGTGTTCACACTGATGTGAAACCTTTCTCCTGTGAGGTGTGTAACAAAGGGATTTCTACGAGATATAATTTAAGTACACACCTTTGTGTTCAAACTAAAGGGCAACCTTTCTCTTGTGAGGTGTTTAGCCAAATATTTTCTGACAAATCTCAATTAAAAGTTCACCTTCGTATTCATACTAAAAAGAAACCTTTCTCTTGACAGCTGTGTAACAAAGGTTTTCTTCGAAAATCCCATTTAAAAGTCCACTAGCATTCTTATACTATATAGAAATCATCCTATCCCTTCCAAAGTGTAAGACTTTTTTAACACATTTCACAGAAAGTTTATTTTAGCTATCATGTTCAGGGCTTGACAAATGGGGTTTCCATTAGTGGCCAATTTTTTGTATCTGGCGACACAAATTATGTATACTGGAGGAGATTTTTGCACAAAAATTGACCCAAGAAAAGATCACAGACGACATTATTTATCTCGCCACAGTATTAAGAAATAAACTTGAAAACAAAAAATAAATAAATAAACTTTCAATTATATTTTGGCAAAAAAAACTTATTTTACTTAATTATAAAACTTAATTTTAAAATATTAAAATCAGAACTATTTGAGTGACTTTGACAGGAGAATCGGAAAAAATTGTTCACTTGCTTCACTTTTTCATCGATCTCTCTTCATGAGATGTTGAATTTGTAGCTCTCAACTATCTGGACATTTGAAACATTCGACAGTCAGCATTTTCTGAACATGCCAGTTAATTCAGAGTTTACACTACTTATATTTTTTCCAAAGATATATCATTTTGAAAACATTCATCAGAAAACTTTGTTTAAAGTATCTATCTAAATTATGCACTATTGTAAATTATATACAAGGGTGGTTAAATATTTTTTTCTGGCAATTAAAACTTTTTGCTGGCTGACAGATTTTATCAAATTTGTAAAACTCTGATCATGTTCATGGCTAAAGAAAGCCTAGTGTGTTTAAGCTGTTGTAAGTCCTATTTGAATTTAAACATGTTTAGTCATATTAGAATACATTTTTTGTTTGTGAAATATGTAATAATTTTCTTTAAGAATATAAAGGGATACTTTTTAAGGTATAACTACTTATTCATGATGCAGGGAGATTGATAGAGTATTTATCCCCCAATCTACTTTAAATTGGAAAATAAAGCCAAATATTTTGTTTATAAAATATTGCTATCACTCCTTATCATGTAATGTTGTTCATATGAGCACTCCTTCCAAGTTGATCTCTCCTAAAGACGAACAAATATCAAAAAAAATTATCATCTGATTAAAGTTGAATTTTTTTTCAATTATTTTTCTTCTTTATCTGAACCATGCATTAATGACTTGTTCAGTGGTTTAAATGTACTCTCAGCAATCGCACACCTAAAAATAAATAAATTATATCCAATTATGGATGTTAGTAAAAAGTAATTTGTCAACTTTAATGGCAATCTTCAGTAATCAAGATATCATTCATTTTGTTGTGCAATCGATAACATATCACACATATCTATTTTATTTAAGCAAGAAAACTCATTTTATCAAGATTTCAACCTTTGTGAAATCCTTAAAAAAATTCTTCACTACCTTTCGATGTATAACAGTTCGCACAATGCCTTAACATGTTTTTCTAAGCCGCCTTGTGTAAAAAATGTTCTTTTATATCAATTATTTTTATGACTTAAAGAAAACGGATGGCAGCAATAACACACTTATTTTGCATATCACCTGTCAAGCACACCACTCTCACCATCTTTGTTTGTGACTCCTGGATTTGCATAATTTACTTCTATAGTTTTTTCTTTCTGTCTCTGAACCATTAAAAATTACATTAATAACAAGCCATGTAATTTAATTTAGATTGTGTACTTAACTACATTTATTTTATATGATTTTACATACTGTGTTATGCCAGTATAAATCAGAGATAAAAGTTTTCTTTGTCTAAAAAAAATCACTTTTTCAAAAATTTCATTCATTCTCCCATCCTTCAGCGCACAAAGTTAAAATTCTTTGACCCCCTTTTGTTTTTTATTATGTGATGTTTTGCCCTATTTGTTATTTTGCAATAACAGTTAGTGAATAATCACATCTTTACATGCTATAATAGCAAATGTGAAGTCAAACTGGCATATTTGCATATTTAGAAAAGATAGAAACTAAGAATTTCCAAGAAAGATTGTATGCATTAGACGCAAACATACTCAACCTTCTTTCTTCCTGAACTGCAAACATATGTTTTCTACATTTGGTGGGCCTCAATACACTATAATTATATAATAATTTTTAAAAAGAAGGTAAGGAAAAGTAAGATGACAATAGTCGTATTACAAAATTAAAGAAACCCATCTTAGCTATATAATAATTATAAATCGCAGTGTATTAATACAAAATTTCCAAGTTATAAAAATAAAATATTCAGTAGATTTTCTTTTAGAAATCTGACATTTTGCAATGCAAAATTTTTTATCTTTTTGAATATAAAACTATATAATGAAATTTTTGTGAAGAAAACTTCAAGGCATGCACAAAGTATATTTGATACTTGTAGTAGATATCTGTTGGATCAGAATTTTGAATATTTATTGAAACCTATAGATTATGGATTTATCTTATTCATTTACTTCTGAACTTGTGAAAATCTATAATTATGGAAAAGTAAAAAAAGAAAAACCGTTATTTAAAGAAAGGTGGACAAAATATATTTCTCTTTTTGGCAGTTTGATTGTTCTGATCCCTGTAATGATTGCATAAATTTATAAAACTTTTCAGAAAAAAAAATTACAGCTTTGCTTATGTCACCTTCTAAAAACATAAATGTTGCTATATAATAAGTATAGATCGTAATGTATTAATGAACATTTCTGATATTTAAAGGTAAAAAATATTAGCAGATTATTGTTTAGAAATATGAGTTTTTGCAATACAAAACTTTTTGTCATTTTAAATAAAAAATATATATATTGTAAATTTAATTAATTTAAAATGATGTTTTAATATAATTTTAAATTATGAATAATAGAGCAATTTTTTCATCCTATAGAAATATACAGGGTGATTTTTTTTAAAGTTGTGAAAGTAAAACCCTATAACAAAAGAACCACTGATTCAAATGACCTAAACTTTCATCAGTAAGCTCCCAAAGCAATGGAAATTTTTAGGCGTGGTTTAAAAATTTTTTAAATCGCACCAACAGATGGCGCTGTATATGCAGTAAAGTCGGGAGACGAACTTGCGCACGACACATGCACATTGGCGGTAAAAACGTGAAGTACGCACACCTGATGTTCATTATTCTACGGATATCCTCGCAATAACTGTGCCATTGTTAGTGAAACTGTATTACCAGAATAATGGCAGCGCAGCAACTGCTCTAAAAGATTTAGGACACTAAAGAATTTAAGAAAAGGTCCAATGACGACGGAGGGACTACGGCAGATGGTTTCTCAAAGTACCGTCCATTGTTTTCCTTCCACTGACGATATTCTTTGTTTCTGTTAACTTACAGCGCCATCTGTCAGTGCGATTTTAAGTTTTTTTAACGGCGCCTAAAAAATACCCATTGCTTTGGGAGCATACTGGTGAAATTTCTGATCATTTGGATCAGTGGTTGTTTTATTATAAGGTTTTACTTTCACAACTTTAAAAAGAACACCCTGTATAAAACAATGGTGATGACCTGTAAGAATTAATAGCTAGGAAAATTACTACTACTAAAAAATACACAATGATTGTTATTCAAAGGAAATATCAATAATTTGACAGTTTTTAAAATAAATTAATAAATATAATTAGAAAAATTATTAGAATTTTGTACTAGATTTTGCTAGTAGAATTTTCAAGGATGAAAGTTGCAAAACTATTACAAATATCCAAAAATTTAAAAGATATATGCGATCTTAATATAGTTTATCAGAGCAAAAACCTTCCCAATCAGAGAAAAGAAAATATTTCTCGTTTATGATGTGTATCTCTCAACTTGGACATATTTAAGAAAAGCATTCAAAAATGAATTAGAAAATCAGCAAATGCATTTTGTAAAATTAAATATTTTAGATAACATATGACGATCAATAGCCTTCTGTCAAATTCAAGAGAATTAGCAAATCTCATAATGTAATAAAATGTGTCCAAACGTTTACATGAAATTTAGTGTGATTCATGTTCATCTCAAGTTTTTTTAAGCATGAATTGATGGTTATACTTTGAGCCACACTTGAAAGGTCATTGGGCCATTGATGTATGGTTACTTTTTTAGTTTTAAATGCATATTTTTTTCATACTGCCGTTGAAAATGGATTTCTAGTTATAAATTTATGAAATATTTTTCTGTACTGTAAAAACTTATATTCAGACACATTATCAATGCTGAGAATTAGTTGAATTCGAAGAATATTAGTTTAATTTAATTGATGTCTATTCTTTGCCGTTCCTCTCCTAAAAGGCAGACTGGTGTACTTTTCTGATGTATCAAAATAAAGAATTTGTTTCTACTTTTCAACATTCAGAATTCTTTATTATTCTGGATTAAATTGGTTTTGTGATAACATACAGGGTTTTTCTAAATGATGGATCCATTTTTAAAAAATTGTATTTTTTTAAAGTACAAATCCAAAATGAACAATCTTTAGACCAATGAAAAGAGGAAGTTTCAAAGTTTTTTTAAGACATTATAAGTGTTTAATGTGTCCACCGTTTGCTGCACGGCAAACATCTACGTGATAGCCAAACTCGTTCCACACACGAGAAAGCATATCTGCTGTCACTGAGTGCACGGCAGCAGTGCACTCAGCTCGCAGTGGCCTATTGCTGCGCGACCTCTACCGGCCGCCTCTGGAACCATCACCGCTTTGAAAGCCGTGCACTCAGTAACAGCAGATATGCTTTCTCGTGTGTGGGATGAGTTTGGCTATCGCTTAGACGTTTGCAGTGCAGCAAACAGTGGACACATTGAACATTTATAATGTCTTTAAAAAACTTTGAAACTTCCTCTTTTTATTGGTATAAAGATTGTTCCTTTTGGATTTGTACTTTAATGTATACAATTTTTTGAAAATGGGTTCATCATTTAGAAGAACCCTGTATATTTTTTATGTTTTGTCATTAAACATTTTCTTCCATATAAGTAGACTTGCTTTTATTTGGTTATTTAATTCAACAACTCATTATTTAAATAAAAATAAAACCTAATTTTTTTAGAGTTTCAAATGATAATTTTATAAGGTTTGAAAAAATGTGAAGAAAAACTATATTGCATTTTTTTATGTATGCCGTACCCCAGTGTAAGATTGAAAAAAGATTAATATGACGTGATATTGATAAGAAAGCAGAAATTTTCAAACATTTCTCAATAACAGAGGGAGTATGAGTATGTGTAAATACAGAAAGCAGCTTAATATGACGTCATTAGTGAATTAAAAAGAAAATTAATCTTACATCATATTGAAAGTTTAACGGACTTTTTCAAATGTTTCCGAATAATACAAAGAGAGTATCAATATGAGTAATAGAGAAAGCAAGCAGATCTGACGTCAGCAAGTGATTATAACGTCCTATGAGTTTGAGAAACGTATTGAATCATGCTAAAAACCCGATTATGGCAACATTGGCATATTTTAACATTTTAAAGTTATCTATGCAACATGTTTAATTTTGAAATGGATTTTGTTTAAATATTGCATTTAGTCCACATGAAAGATAATATTACGACAGAGTATAATAGCAGGCTTCGCCCGTTACCGGGTCGGTTCAGATATTCAAATAAGCGAGAAAAATAGACCGGTAAATTTTTACTTTACAAAAACATGACTTTTTTGTTTGAAAGATGAAATTCTTTTGGATTTATTAAAGAAAGGATAAAGTGTTTTGAAAGGCATGTTAAACGAAACCCTTTGTGCAATCTTCGATCATACTTGTTTCTATTGATGATGACTGTAAACAAATAACTTAGAAATTCTGTTTTCACTTTTCAGTCTCTTGTATGCAAGTGAAGTTATGTAAGTATATGACACTTCAAAATGGTATTTTTGTGAAATTGTAAGCAGCAGAATTGTGGACAATGGTGAACAAAGTTGCAATTTTGTTTCTTTTTTAGTAGTGATTTATGTACATGGGGCTGTGGGGTTTTGGTTTGTTTGTAGTGCTTCAAATTAGTATATTACTGACTCTGTATTATTCTTGAGTAAGTTTACTAAAGATTCTATGTTTATTTAAGAGTTAATAATGGTAATATTTTGTTGAACTTCAGCAGAGATACTGCATTTGAATGTCTCGTCTAAAACTGTCAGTCTGATGTAATGTGTTTAATAAATGTATACTAAATTATTATTTTATTTTGCTTTTATATTATTTACTATTTTTAACAACATTATTTATTCAATAAATGTATATTAAAATACTCTTTTAAATGTTATTGACAGTGATAAACAAAATTGGCGATTAACAATGATTTATTGTGATTTATCTTCCTGACACAGATAATACATAATTAGCCCATACTTTAATCTTACTTAATTGCATATCTATACTTAAAATAGTTTAAATAAATTAGATAAGTTTATTTTAAAACTCTTTTTAAATAAATTAATTCAAGATTATTTAAAAAGAATATTGTAATAGTTTCAATTTTGAAAGACATTTAATACACAATACAGTCTCTAAACTCGGGAATGCATAATGAAATGCTAATTCTAATTTTTGTCCTTATTTGTTTTTCCACTTCAGATGGCAGTATCAGTCAATTTGTTGAATTTTTCATTAATTTACACATCATAAATTCTATTATTTTTGGTTTACAATACAGTTTTGTTCTAATAGTGATTTTTTTACTACCTCGATTAGATTTTGTGAAGTTGTTCACTATTAAGATTACAATCTAGTGTGTAGTGAATTGCTAAAAATGTAGAAATTTTTAAATATATTACATAGCCCAGATGTTCCCAAACTTTTAGACCGACGTACCACTAAATCAAAGTTCATACTTCCGCGTACCACCAGGTAACAAACATAAAGCTAGTATAGAAAAACCCGCATAAAGGAACCTGTCTAAAGTAAAACATATATCCGGGATTTTATGTTTCCGCCTTAGCAGGTTTTCCTATACAAAAGCACGGTATTTTGATATTATATGCATTGTTAAAAATGATTTCATTACTAAATTGATACTTAGACTGAATGCTTTATAATTATATTGAAGTAAAAAAGTATCGTCATTCATTTTTAACAATGCATCCAATATCAAAATACAGTGCTTTGGTATGAAAAAAGCTACAATACTTAACGATATATTGGCGCACACTGATTCATATAGTGTTATAGTAGACTGATTGTACTAATTTGCTTCTATCGCTAATGACATGGGTGGGCTTGTTTTTATAAAGCACAGCTTCCTCATGTCTGACTCTCAATTTTAGGTAGCTTTAATCTTATGTCAGATTCGATATTTGACTTATTCCTGTATTTGTTTTTCATATAACGTAAATATTTTAAAATTTCCAAGTTAATAAAGGCGAGCTTTTTGATTCCATAATAATATGCTGTATTCTGTATTTTATTCCACGCACCAATATTGGGCTTCTGCGTACCAATAGCCAGAGCTTCACGTACCAGTACTGGTACGCGTACCATAATTTGGGAACCCCTGACCTAGCGTATCACAGCTGGGCATCATCTGTTGCTGACAATATATTAAAAAAAGCAATAAAAGTCGTGTGAAAAGTAAAGATTATCTTTGAACATGAATTGATGTTTCTATACACAATTTTAGAAAAAGCTATTGCATATCAGTCATAACTACAGCAAAAAAATGTGCAAGTGTTTTTAATAATAGGAATAAGTTTTCTTTTTTAAATTTATAATGTCTACTTTTTTCATACTGTATATTTTAAATCTGAATATGCATTTATTCTCTCAAATTTAACTTATTATTCTATAAGCTTAAAAATGTAGTTTTTTTTTCTAAAATACAGAATTGCTGATTCTGAAACGATTTTGGATTCTAGAGACTGTACTGTACAATAAAAATTTCTGCACAAATATATATACATGGATATGAATTGATAAGAACAGAAATTACCATCATAAACATCTTAATGATGATTAAAGTTGTTGAAAGTGATTTCCCAAAATATGAGTTGATTGACTTGTTTATATTAGATTATTAATCAATCATTATTAATCATTCTAATGATGTCCACCAACAGTTATTAGGCACATTCAGTGACATCAAACTAAATAATTATGTTCAGAAAATAAATTATAATTAATGTCCAAGTAATAAATCCAGAATTACATTTATATCATAATGTTTAATCATTTCCCCCAACGTAACAGTTACTTCATTCAGATCTTGAAATAAATAATTGTGTTTAGAAGATAAATTCCAATTATTTTCGAAATAAGAAATTCATAAATACATTTTATGGCTTAAATCTTAATTACTTTCTTCTGTCTGACATTTCTTATTACATTTAGAGCATAAATAACCATTAACATTAAATTTATAAAAACTGTTGTTAATGCAATTGGGGGAAAACCCTATTGCCACCATAAGACCACATCATTTAAGTTCCTTGTCCAATTAAAAGTAAATTTACTTCTATATTTTTCTATTTCGCTCCCTGCTGGAAAATATTGCAAGCCTGACTATAGGAGCATGAACTTGCACGAAAATGAGCACTTTTGGTAGCATTTGATGTATTCTACTAACCTCATGAAAACGTAGTACACTAAAATCTTGTTATAAAGAATGTCTGGACACCACCGATTAAATTCGTTTTACTGAAAAATTCGTTAATTTGAAATTCCAATATGGCATTTAAAAAAAAAGAAAATTTGCATGTACATTGAATAAAAATATACATCATTACTATACTTATATTAAATTTCGATTAAAATACAAACATGTCAGTCAATAATAAACATACAGTATATTAGGATTGTGAAAGTATTAGAAAGATAATTAAATGTTTATTAAGTTTCAAGATTTTAATCGTAGCTATTATAAAGGAATTATAATTTATCTTATATACCTGATGGATTATAAAACCTCATTGACATCTTCTGTTAATGTCACTTTATTTCTTTACAGAAAAAATCAGAAGTTAATTAATAAGGACTTTACGTTGCACATATAAATACTCATCAAACATTTGCTTCCAACGTAAAATTCGTTTAATAAATATGAGTTATTTTAAACTACATATATAAATAAACCTCGACGTTTCGGTTAATCTTTATAACAATCATCAGGAGAAAAACTTCATAAATATGAACAGCAAAAAAAATAAAATTTGTTATATGATTGAATCAAATGTTCCAATATTTATATATCCAATGTTTTGAATATATTGTTATAATTCCGTTATTTTTAGCGTCGTGTCAGTTAGAACATTGGATTCAATCATGTAACAAATTTTAATTTTTTTGCTGTTCATATTTATGAAGTTTTTCTCCTGATGATGGTTATAAAAATTAACCGAAACGTCGAGGTTTATTTATATATGTAGTTTAAAATAACTCATATTTATTAAGCGAATTTTACGTTGGAAGCAAATGTTTGATGAGTAAATCAGAAGTTATTTTCTGCACTGAAGTTGACAGTGTATTTTTCGAAACAAATTTTATAAAATATTTTCAAACATTATTTTGCTGGGATAATTACTTTTTAAGAGTTCCAATGTTCTGTAGAGTCCTTTTTGATCATATAACACAATCTTTGGTACTTGATGGATCATCACCGTCAGCTTCAATTTCACTGCCGTCGGCCTTTTCTTCATTCAGTCACAACGAAAGGTTTCTTCCAAATTCTAGTTTTTCAATAGGTATTATATTTTTTTCTTTCCAACTGAACATTCGTAGAACTGAAATGACTATTCTTTTTAAGCCTTTAATGAATTTGTTAATTTGAAAAATTCATTAAGATAAAATTCGTTAAAGTGAATATTTCTATAATTAGCTTAGGATGTTTTTTGACAATCCAAAAAATATTCGTTAAACTGACATTCGTTGTAATGAGATTCTACTGTAATTTAATAATATGGTTTTCAGGGCCTCTTCAAACTCTCAATCTGTAGATGTATTACAGAACTGGAAAGTAAAGATGTTTAGTAAATCAACGAGGCACTGAGTCAAGTAATTTCATTTGCCACTTGCCAAGACATGCCATACATACAAACACACACATATATATGTGTGTGTGTGTGTGTGTGTGTATACAGGATATCCCAAACACATTGCCCTCGGCTATTATTCTTTAAAAATTGATCATATATTATAAAGTACAAAGTTACATAAAAAAGTACAACGTTTTATAAAATCAAATGAAATTTTTATATAGCCCCCGTATAAAAAATTTCCAAATGAGTAAAATGTTTCCCATGCACTAATAAGATCATATACAAAATTTCAGCATTTTATCATAAAATGTCAAAGACATATGTTTAAACAAAGATGGTGGGATATTAATCATAAATTAAAATGTAAATGTTTACAGCTAGAGTACAGATGACACAACACACAAATGCATCATAAGCAAAAAAAAAAATATGGCCATAATCTTTAGTTTTAGTTACAAATTTACAAAACTATACTTTCTGAAAAATACCTTAAAATTTTACATGATGAATTGCAGATTAAAACGTGGAAATGACACATTCAAACAGCTTAGAAATGTTTGACAGAAATGCAACCATAATGTAAACATTTTGAACGATCTTTGTAATCTTTGTGTAAAGTTATTATTTCTACACAGTTGAGATACTTTTGTACCAATAAATAGCACAGTTATTATTTATTTATGCAAAGATCATCATCTTTAATAAAAGGCTATGCGTTGCTGACGACTGGGATTTTCGCTAATCGTTGCCACAGATTAATCTCAGAAAATGAAACATTTGAAGTTGCTCAAAATATTAACCTCTTGCTTACGGTGGGATAACGGTAATCCCAAGAAAAAACCTTCGTAAGAAACGGGGTAGGGATTGCCGTAATCCCAATCTTTTACACCCCCAAAAGCGGAAGTAAAGAAGTCGTTTAAAGCTACTTACACAGTAGGTGTGATACCTGCTTTGAAAGCAAAAGAAAGCTTTAGGGACAATATCAGTTCGCACTAGGGTAAAAGTGACTGAAAATCCCGATTTTGATTTGCAAAAAAAATTTGAAGATTGCACGAGAAACAGCTTGTCATAGTTTAAATTACTACTCAATTTGATTCATAATTTCTCCCGATATGTTCAACTTCGCATATTATAAAATAAATATTAATCAGTGTATATTGAAGCGAAAAATATAAGTTTACTCTAACAATATTTAAATAAGCATATATATCTGTAAAAATTTCGTTTAAATGTATGTTGAAATATGAAAATTACTTTTAATGATTTCATAATTCATGCACACGAATTTGTAAAGAAATTTCCGCATATTTAATTCCACATAGAATAAATTCTATTTGATGTAATAATAATTATTATTAAAGGTTTTACATTCTGTTTGCAGTGAAAAGAGATAATATAATATATGAACGATGCAGTACGGTATCCAAGCCTCTATTTTTCGGAGAGACAGCTTCAGCACTCTAAGCCCCCCTTCCCCCCATTCTGCTACACTCGCAAAAAGTGCGAGCATTTTGATATTGTATTGTTAATTTGAAATATTTTATCATCGTTTAATATTAAATATGATGCTTATTTCAGAGAATAAGTTTCATTAAAAAAAAACCACTAAAAATTTTAAATAACCAAAATTGTACCAATAATTTTTATCTCACTTATCAAAATTTTGAAGTACGACATAGCAATTTTATGTAGTGGTTTGAAAAAAAAAAATTCTGTTAAAGATAGGTTTATCGGTACTGCTAGCTGACGATACAATTAAGCGCTTGTCAAGTTCAGCGCCTTGTGCCAAGGCACCACTCCTGCTGCGGCTGAATATTATAAAAATACTTGTTTAAAAGTATTTGTTCAAACTTTTTGGAAAAGCTTGGTAGTAAGTAATAGAATAAATTTTAATAAAAGAATTAATTAACAGGTTTTTTTCTGTTTTCAGAGAAAATAACATTCAATATACAAGGGACAATATTTTTAATCTGTATTGTTAATTAATATTGAATCATCTACGTCGAACATATTTCAATATCATTTAATAACATATTTTATAAAAATCATGTACACTTTTTAACATAATATAATTATAAAGGTTTCTTTCTAATACTTAGCCCTGAATAGAAATTTGCAATTCCTATTTGCACAATTTAAATTTAAAGAATGTAAAGTTTTTTTTTTTCTTAAGCAAGATTTAAAAATATTTTTACACACAATTTCCATATTCCAAGAATGGCTTTCAATGGAAATATGGCTCAAACTGATCTTTCTAATGCCAAATCTTGCCTTTTTTTCATATAATTTTTTTTTTATAAAAATTAAAATCCAGATTTCGATATAAACAAGTATAAGATATTCCACATACATATTAGTAATGAGTTATATTAGAAAATCAGTACTAACATGGTTCATACATTAGAGAACAAATAAAATTCAAGCATTTCTCAAAGATTTTCAACGAGTTAAAAAAAGTATTTTTAATGACTGTTCAGATATATGCAACATTGTATGCATGTAAAACGGCTGTAGAACAAGAACTTAATAAGAAAAAGAATCACAGCATTGTCTGTCTGTTTCAAATAATTCTTATCAGATTTTTTATCATTTTATGATATGCACTTTCAAGACAACAAACATATTAGAGAATTTTTAAAGAATAATGTTATTTTAAATTAATAAGGTACAAGAAATATCATACAAAGCAATTTCATACATCATAAAAAGTTTAAAACAGCCTGATCTTTTTTTCACAGGAAAAAAAATGTGCAAACTACAAGAGCAGAAGCAATGTCTCAAAGGAAGTTTCTTTTTATGATATTGCATTTTTACCAGTATTCAAAGATTTGCTTGTAAAGAATATTACTTCCAAACTAAAAGTATGCTTTTCTTACTAAACAATACTGTTACTAACCATATATCATAATAAAATTTTGAACCTACAAAGAGATACAGATAGTATTAAAAAGAAAATAAAACTTGCATAATTTCCTTCAGCACTTTTTTCCTTTACTTAGCAGCTAAAAAAAATTATAAAGCAACTAAATGAAATTTTATGGCCAAATTTCATTGGAAAATTCAATAACTGTTATTCTACTTTTTAAACTTTCAAGGACTTTCCACCATTTCATAATAAATTTCTATTTTCAAGCACTATTAGAATTTTTCTAAAGCATGGAACCATGGAAATGAACCTTGAACCATCACACTTAACAGTTAATAAGAATTACATACAAAGAAAGATATGTGATTATATTTGATAGGAAACAGGGGAAAATCAGATTTTGAGTTAAACAAGTCAAAAAAAATTGTTCTAACTTTGCTTATTTAGAATCCAATGAAAATGTGTACATAATCATTGAAATGACAAGATAAAAATATAAAAAAAGATTTCATAAAGAGGCCGTCATTAATAAACTTCTAAAAGTAAGGAGATCTTCTGCAGAGTTTACCGCAGCAATAAAATAAATATTCCTCTAGTAGAAAATAATATTACACTATATGAATTTCATCAAGTGTGCAACAAACTTCAGATATTTTATAATGTGATATTATAGCAGATCAGATAACATTACAGTATGAATATAATTACGAAATGTTGTTAACAATTTATTTAAAAACAAAATAATAAAACAGACTGAGATTATAGTTTTTGTAATTAAATACCTATTTTTCCTTTAATATAACATCCAAAATAAATAAATTGTGACATAAAATTTTATCTGTACATTCTTTTGTCTTATTCATTCCTGAATATTTAGGTTGAGATTAAAGTTGATGAAATTTGAAAAAATATCCGACACAGGATTCAAAGCTGCACCTTGGCTTCACATGCCAATGCTCTGCCACCTGAGCTACCCAGAAAAACTGCCCCAACACAATTCACTCACACATAAAAGTGTAAGTAGTGCAAATGCCATGCACTGTACTTCATGAAAACACGTTACACATGGAAATTCCATTACTAAGTGGTAAAATTCATGGTGTATGCAGGACTGATAATACCAACATGTGAGTGAATAGTATCAGGCGTCAGAGTATTGTCGCCTGAAGCAGAGGTCCCAGGTTTGAATCTTAATAACTTTTCATGCTGCTGGGAAATATTTATTCAATTTCATATCCACCCTATTCACTCATTTGTTGTTGAACTTTAATAGCTTTGTATTTTGTAACTGAAAAATCAATGTATTATGATAAAAGACTAAGAAGAGGAGTGTCTGTTGCATTTCCATTCTGAGGTCACATTTGATATAAATAAGACACATGAAAAGAATTCGAAAAATGTTATATGCATGACAGTACACCACCACATTTGACGTTAGTTAAAAATATCAAATATAATTTACAAGATGAAATTAATGAGTTGAGCTTGAGACAAAGACGCTTTTTAAAACTGTCCCTTTTGGACAAACATAAATACTGCATGAGAATGCTACAAAACTCTCTAAAGTGGTATTCCCATATTTGCTTGCGCTTCCAAGTTCAAACACTGTTGAATTTGATTTAAGTCATGTTAATTTCATACTTACAAAAGACAAAGAAGAAATAATTTTAAATATTGAATTTAGCAAGGACATAAATTTCAGATTTGCGAATGTCAATGAATTTTTTGAAAATTAAAAGTTTTATTATAATGATAATTATATATAAATAAATAAAACATGTGTAATAATACTTAAAGAAATGCACAAGTACCTTTTTTGTAATAATTAGGGAATGGTAAAGTAGTGGGGATTTATAAACAGTTGAAAAAGACTTGAAGGGGACGACGATCAAAAAAGTTTAGCGATGCATGCATTAGTATCACATTTCAGAGCCCTGGCACCTACAATGAAATTTATAGATATTACACAAAACACAAATAAATTTTATGAACATCCGCAGTTTATCTACAACTTATAAAACGCATTTGAAACTGAAGACATGTGCTATGATTCTCTTATAAATGTTGCACAACATCCACATAGTCAAGTGCTGCAGAGACAGATCATTTAGTGCATTTTATTTTATAGGATGATCTCAAATATTATTTTTTTCTTTAATTTCTTGTTGATCTCTAAATTGCCTTGTGATAAAATCTTCCTGGAAAAATGAGACATGAAACATGGAAATATATATTCCAAAAAGTTCTGAAAAAATTCGTCAAGTACTTCTTTATTAATTCAATAAAATGGTGTAAACGGAAAATTTCCAGTGATTTTTGAAGATGTAATAAAAAAAATAAAAGGAACTTTTTTAAAGTTTTATAATAATTAGAGAATGGTAAAGTAGTGGGGATTGATAAATAGTTGAAAAACACTTGAAGGAGACAACAATGAAAAAAGTTTAGCGATCCTTAATCTAGTATCTCATTTCAGAGTCCCACCACCTATTTATACAAATTATGGAAAGTGGAACATTTAATAAATTTATGAACATCAACGGTTTTTCTATGACTCATAAACATATTTGAAGCCGATTAAGAGAAAGGTGGTTTTTGGAAAGTTTTGCGTGTTAGAAGCGGTTGCATATAGGGATACAGGGTAAAATCGATGTGGGATGCACATTTAATTTCCTTCTACTTGTGTTGTTCTACTAGGTATATTGCCCTTATTTATATGAATGAGATAATGCTTATTCAAGTAATTTTTCATAGAAAATCTTTTATTGCACACATCACAATTAAAAGGTTTTTCATTAGTATGCGTGCGAAGGTGTACATTCAAATTACTTCTGACAGAAAATTCTTTGTTGCATACCTCACAACTGAAGGGTTTCTCGTTTGTATGCGTGCGTAGGTGGTACACTCAAATTAGCTTTGTCACAAAAATGTTTGTTGCATATCTCACAACTAAAAGGTTTCACATTTGTATGCACAAGATGTTTATTCAAGTTACCCTTGTGAGAAAATTCTTTGTAGCATATCTCACAACTGAAAGGTTTCTCATTTGTATGTAGCAGAAGATGCCTATTCAAGTTAGCCTTGTCAGAAAATTTTTTGTTACATATCTCACAACTGAAAGGTTTCTCATGTGCATGCACACGAAGGTGTCTATTCAAATTATATTTTGCAGAAAATCCTTTACTGCACACGTCACAGACAAAAGGTTTCTCATTTGAATGCACGCGAAGATGTTTATTCAAGCGACCTTTCTGAGTAAATCTTTTGCTGCAAATCTCACAACGGAAAGTTTTCTCATTCATATGCATAGAAAGGTGTTTATTCAAGTTATCTTTCTCAGAAAATGTTTTGTCACATTTATCACAAACAAATGGTTTCTCATTTGTATGTAAGCAAAGGTGTGTCACATAGTGACTCTTATGAGAAAAGTTTCTATTGCAAAACTCACATGTGAAAGGTTTCTCACTCATTTGCATAAGAATGTGCGAACTGAAGTGATTAAGTTTCAAAAATCTTTTGTTGTGTAGGTCTAAAATGAATCTTTTCTTTAAGCATGCATGAGAAGTTGATTAATTAAGCCACCACCTTTACAGCTCTCTGTACAGATAAAAGAATACTTGTTATTAAGATGTTGATTCAAATTAATTCTTTTAAATTCATTATTGTTACATTTTTCAGAACAAGAGTTCTCTTTGATATATATGTAAAATTTGTCACTTATCAACTCTTGTGAGAAAATCCTTAATTATATTTCCTCCTAACCAGTTGTGTATTGAGTTGTAAAGACTACCTTAATACTATACTGACTTACATAGAAAATTTTGTTTTGTTTCAGAAGAAATATTGTTGTGTCGCACAGCAGATAAAGGAGAAATAGGAAATGTAAATAAATTCTTCAAGTGAATGAAAAATGATAGGTACAAAGCAGGTGTTACAGCTGGTTCACAATCCGATCTGTTTTAAGGATTGTTTTTCACTTTTGTCCCATTCAGATTTCATCTTCTGATGCCATTATTCTGTGTATTTGTTATCATCTGCCTCTATTTTTTCAGAAACTGATTTACCTACAATGAAAGAAAATATAATAATGCAAATGCTCAAGGAAAAAAAATCGATTTTCGACAACTGGTCTCGAAATGATAACGGTTTATTACATTATTGTGGTAATCAATCTGAATAATTTATGAATAATTGAAATAAAATAAAAAAATTGCGTTAACAAAAATTCACTTTTGAAATATTATTAAATTTCAGGGAAAATTATATATCTTGTTTAATTCCACAAGACAGGATAAATCGAATGTTTATTGTAAAACAATGCCTTATATAGTAAAAGCTGCTAAAGAAATCTTATGAGACCGGAAATTCTTCCAGTTTAGACAGGTTTCTGTCTTATATTGTATAATTTTTGGTATTATCATTATTCTCTTGAAAGAACCGGATATGACAATTTTTGGGACTCAAAATTAAACGAAATAAAAAAATAAATGTTTTTAGAAAGTCCTAAGAATCTCTTTTGTAAGTTGGTGATTCCCAAGACGTAGAATCACTCATATGTTTTGGGAATCATGGAGGAATTTGTTTTAGAAATTTAACCCATGTCCCCTATAGGGTAAAAAGGATCACTATCAACGTCTTACAGATCAAATTTTGTACGATGATGAATCACAGTTCATATATGGGGTGCACCAGGACATACACACTACAGTTTTTTTAAATGTGCCCCATGATTCTAATGGGAAACTGAGAGGGGCCCAAGAAGTCGCATTGCATTTAAAATAAAATAAAAATGTCCACAAGACAGAAAAGTGAAGTAAGTTTCCAGCCATGTTTTAAATTAGAAACACAAATTTGTGTTTTGAACAAAATTGATTCCCTGTATGGTATCTCTGACAGACAGGAGAGGGATTGTTATTACATATTAACGGTCTGCACAAGCTTGGACCTGTCCTGAATCCCGGGATCGATGAAATTTTCTATCATGAAACTCGGACCAGGTTTAATTTTTATCTGAAGACTGAAGCTAAACAATATAATAATTTGTAATATAGATACTTAAGATAAATTAATATAAAGAATTCACTTACACAATAATTCATATTTTTTATCTCAGAATAAACCAAATATGTTAGGCAAAGGAGGTCATGATAAAGTACACTGAAATAATCATACAATAATGATGCATAATGAATGATGATAAATGCTGAATTTTTTGCATTTATCAGCCTTATTTCTTAAATTAATTAAACAATTTAATAACTCACATGAAGCACAACGCAAAATTAATAACTTACCCGGTGCTGACAAAATTTTATATATGTTTTGATATTGTAACATGCAACTTTGTTTTAATGAAATACTAGCTGGCTTCGCCCACTAGCGGGCCCCTAATTTACAACGGGGCCTCGAATCTAACTGAATTCTCTATCTGTATGAAACCTCGAAACGAACGAACCTCCGGCTCGCGTCACCCTCGAACCGAACGAAACTCCGACCCGGGACCCCTCTAACTTCGGCACCGTATACCGGTTGTGCTACGCACACACATGTTAATCCCTTAATTTACACATCGATTAGTATAAACCTCGAACTGAATGAACCTCCAGCTCGAGTCACCGCTGCCTGTGGCACCGCATAGCAGTCGTGAGTTCTACCTTCCACCAGCAGGGGGCGCAATCTGCTCTATACGAACCTCGGGCACTGAAATCGTTAAGGCACTAGATGTCGAGTAGAATGAGCTACACCCCGTCGTGATCCTGACCATAGAACCAGCGGTAGTTAAGTACCCCTGGTGGTGAAAAAACGAACTAAAATCAGTAAGCTCTATTGATGTTGAGTCGAATGAGCCATACCAAGTCGTGATCTGGCACATAGAAACAGAGATAGGAAAGTGCCCCCTGGTGGTGAAACTCGGAATTAAAATCAGTAAGCTATATCGATGTCGAGTCTAATGAGCCAAACAGCCCCGTGATGTGACCCATAGAACCCGAGTTAGCTGCAGAGTCCTTTAGTTACATATTCCACCGCCAGGGGATGCAATCTGTTCTATACGAAGGTCACTGCAATCTATAAAGTTATCACAATACCATCGAATGAGCCAAACCAGGCCCATAGAACCTGATTTATGGAAGCGGCCCCTGGTGGTGAAACTTGGAACTAAAATATGTAAGTGCTATCGATATCGAGTCGAATGAGCCAAACCGCGTTGGATTGGACTCGTAGAACTCAAGATAGTTTGAAATGAAAAAATAAATTCTGATATTATTATTTGAAAAAGTGCTATAAACTCAGAAACTTTTAAAAATATTATAGAGGGTCCTTATTACGTTAATTATAATGTTTGCAATAAGTTTCGTGGAAATCCAGAACATAGTTACTGAGTTATGCAAACTGGCATAACTCAATTAAGAGGAAAAACCCTGAAGGAGGGAAGGAGGGGGTGGGTTGATGACACTGCTTTTCCTCAAACAAGTAATTTAGACTACCGATGAAATCTTTGAGGCAGTGAATGAGCCATACCTCGTCGTGATCACATTCATAGAACCAGAAATACGAAAGCGATCCCTGGTGGTGAAACTCGGAACTAAAATCGGTAAGGTCTATTGATGTCAAGTCGAATGAGCCAAACTGCATCACGATGGGTCTGATACAACATGAAATAATTTGAAAAGAAATAGCGAAATCCTTAACTTTTTATTTTTTATTTCTATAAAAATATCTGGATTTTGCTAAAATAAAAAATTATAGACCAAAATCACAAAATTTTTCAATCTGTGAAATTTTAGCCCACTCCAAATAAGGATGCATACTTTTCAGATCCAAAAATCCACTATATTACATTAATATATTACTAATTTTGTATAGCTTATAAAAATCACAGTTCCAATAAAAAGAAATTATTTTATCTGCACAAATAACCGCCAAGATGTCTTTGCCATGTTTGGCCGAAAAATGATGCCTTTAAAACATATTTGAATAAATTCTTTTTTAAAGCATCGAATAAAATAGAAAATATGTTGTAAATTCTGTTACAATTAACGGAAAAATACAAAAGTTACATATTTAGATTCCTTGTGAAAATATACATATGTATGTATAATTTTCAAATCGATAAATCCAATATTTAAAAAAATTTTGATAGACCTGGATTTCTTCCACTATAAAGAAAGGTGTTTTCTTTCGTTATTTGTTTTGCAGACGTTTTGACTCCGTTACAGGGCTGAAATTAAATCTGATCTTTTTTTTGACTTAAAATTAAAAGTTTATTAATTGATAACTTCTCTTTTAACCCATTCACGGTCAGGCTGTTTTAATATTTTTTACTTGGAAAGGGTTGACGAGGACGTGCTCAAAATCTTTATAAATGGTCAAGAGTTTCACATTGTAAAAAGTTTAGCAGTAACATGGTGAAATTGCTTTCCCCCCTGTAAAACACCTTCGGTAATGAATGGCCTATTGAAGTTCATTGTGGGCGCATCTGGTCAGACTTGTCAAGTGCAGGTTCTCAGCGTGATTGATTTGCCCACCCCATTATAATCCCCTTTCGAAAAATTCCTTGCACTGTCTAAACAGATAGGTGACATTCTATTCACATAGAAGGAAAGAAAAGTAAAAGAAATAGAAAATGTTATATTTCCATTTGATTTTAAAAACTATCAAATAATAAATTCTGAACTATTTCTTAAATAACTTGCATTATATTAATGAGTTACAATCTAATGTCTTTTAATATTTTATCCCAGTAGGGATATTTAATGAAACACTACATCTCATTCCTCGAATAAAACTTGATTATTTACTATATCATCACTGTAAATATAAGCTAGCGAAATAAAATCTTCTAATATGTGGTATCAGATTCAGTTAAATTCAGATATATAATTTTTTTTAATTAAATCAAACCTACAAGGAATAAGTCTTTACGTATCTAAGATGCCTTAGATTACAGACTTTTTAAATAAGATAATTGTAAAACAAATAGTTGTTATTTTTGTATTGTTATTTACTTCCATTTCTTTCTTTTCTTTTCTCTTTTTTTTCTTTTTTGAACAATTTATTTATTTATTTTGTAGCTTCGGGATAATAAGTCTCTTCAGGGATCGTGTTTTAGGTAGCTTTCAATACAAAAAGCTACCTATTGCAGCCGTTCGGAGGAAAGCAATTCCAAAAAAATTTGGTATATTTTCACCGAACATGACCCCCATACTCCTAAACCACCCTCCGTTCAAATGTTGATTTATATATATATATATATACAGGGGTCGATGCAGGGTTTTTTTCTTGGGGGGGGCCCATTTTGTAAAAAATAAAGGTTATTTTTGTGAAAAATAACATTTTGTAACGAAAGTTTAAATCCAGTTAATCAAACTGGAACCAAGCATTTATAAAAAAAAAAAAAAAAAACTTTTTAAAATCCATTTGCCGAAGTTTTCCTCTCTGGTGAACTTGTTTGTTTACAAATTACACATTTTAAAACATCACAAAATAACAAATAAATAATAGTCAGTTTTTATGGAATAGAATTTTGTGAAGGGTTCGGGCCTACTTTATCAAATTGGTTTTTGTGAAGGGACCCATTTAATCAAATTGATTTTTGTGAAGGAATTCCATTTCATCAAATTGATTTTTGTGAAGGGGCCCATTTTATCAAATTGATTTTTGTGGAAGGGCCCATTTTATCAAATTGATTTTTGTGAAGGGCCCCATTTAATCAAATTGATTTTTGTGAAGGGCTCCATTTCATCAAATTGATTTTTGTGAAGGGGCCCATTTTATTAAATAGATTTTTGTGGAGGGGCCCTAAGTAGGCCCCAAATTGTTCCTGGATCGACCCCTGATATATATATATATATATATATATATATATATATATATATATATATATATATATATAAATGAAAACCCATGTAAAGGCAGAAGATCTTTCAGAACATACTCCCAAAGTCAGCGTTTTTATCCGAAATCCGAGGCAGCAGAGCAAGAAAGGGGAAAAATCGTGTCGTCAGGTGACACGAATCGCTTATAACTCGATAAACAGTCAAAATATATTTTACGTGTATATACGCTGTTTTTATGATGTAATTTTATAGTCATTTCTGAATACTGGGTAGAATGTATAGACCGGTATAGATGTCGATCTTAGCAGAAAACTTTGCAACTTTGCTGCCAGCTTGGTGACATTGTGTGTGAAATTTCGTGTCAAACACTTATGTGTAAAAATCCAGAAATTAAAATTTTATAAACTTCTTTAACTGAATTATGGTCTAGATTATGCGTGATGAAGTCATAAGATTTTTCACGAAAACAAAGATTTAAATAAGATTGTTCAACATTGAATGAGTGAATGAAGTGGTCAGCCATTGCTTTCGATTTTAGAGACTTAATCGACACCTTGCATTTAATTCTTTATATAAGTTTTTCTAAGAAAATGGCTTGCTTTGTTGAAGACTAAGCTTTGTGTCTAAACTTTTTTTGCATCATGCTTATTAATATACGCGTTTTTGTGAATTTTGTCATACGAGTGGTGCTCTGTGGGCAATGACTGCTCAATATTATCAACAGAAAGAAAAAAAAAGATTTTCATTAGACTTTATTTATAAATTTTTTGTAAGAGTAAGAAAATATGAAAATTTCGCGACAATATTTTCATAATGTTGGAAAGTGTTTCACAATCTAAGAACGGCACGACATTAATATTTCTTGTTAAAGTATTATAAGTAAAATTTCAAGACTTGTTTTAAAACACGAAAAGATTTCATAGGTTAATGAAATATTTTAAATGACCTAAATAAATTGTGTGTGTGTTTTTTTAAATAAATAGTTTTAATTTACCTATTTTATGTTCGTTTATATTAATAAAGCATTCAAGTATTAAAAAAAGATTTTAGACAAGTTTAAAAAAGATACAGAGAATTATTTTAGCGAAATAATTTAATAAATAATAAATAAATTTAATTAAAAAAAGCCATATCATAACATAATGTAACATAAATAAAACCCATCGTGAAAATAAAAAAAATGATTAACTAAAAAAGAATATTCTGTATAAATTATTAAAATGAAAGTTCTATGTTCAAAATCAGAAAACATTTTGTCTTTTTAAAAATACAAAAAAGAAAGAAAAGGAAAAGAAAAAAGAAAGAAAAAAAATCATATTTATTTGGGAATCACACAACAACAGTGAAGTGACTATTAACAATATTCTCAAGGCGAAACTCTATTTTCTAACACAACCACAAATACATTTTTATTCTTAAATGCACGAAAGTCAAATCCACTTATCAAAAAATGAAGAATGGTGTTCGATTCTAAATCCTTTCAATAATCATGCCTGAGAATTTAATGTTTGTATATGTAAAAACAAGTCCGTGAATCTATTATAAAGTTTCGCATAGTTGAGCGGGTAAAAATGGTTTTTTCTACAAACAACATTAATTGAATATTGTTTGTAAATTTTTGTACGTATATTCAAATTAATAAATTTAGGAAACATTAACTAAAACTGAAACAATTAGTATTCATGACTATATAAAGTTCATTAGTTTTCCTAATACACTTTACTCCTATACTAGCCTTCCACTGAAAAATGTTAATGCTCTTTTAACATTTTTATTAAATTTCCAATTTTTTTTTCGTTTCACTAGAAATCATCTTTATTCTGAAAAATCCCTTCCAGATATTGCAATTCTAAGTGATACTGATTTCACAAACTTTTATCGTTTAAAACGGTGTAAAAAAAAGACGTCAACGGATATTTTCCACATTTGTTGAAAAGCCCCTAAAAGCCCAGAATTATAGCAACCTTGCCACGTTAACAATGACAAAAATACATAGTTGTAAAACATAATATTTGCTTGTTTTGGGGAACCTGTCTGACAAGCCATGAAATAGTGAAACAACCGCGCCAGATTACAGTAAATTTCATCTGTGACAGTGACAGTTGTACAAAGAAAACCATTTTCACAAGCAACAGCTAATCCGTTTGAGTCAAATAGTTTACAGGATAATGTTTAAACTATTATTTTCTAAAGCCGTTAATTTGAATCATTGAGGAGGCGGTAAAGTGGATTTCTAGAGAGCAACAAAGCCAGAAATGTCTTACGCCGCAATCGCAATCTCCATATCTTTTGGATTGAGAAAAAAAAAGTTTTATACAAGGGTCTTTGGGATGGGTGTCTATGATTTCGGTCTTGTCTGAAAAAAGAAGTTAAAAAAAAAGGAGATAAAGAAAAGTACGGACATTTTAAAATGTTTTGATGAGGGATCGAGTCGATCATACTCGGACGGGCAAAAAAATTTCCAGAATCCCCCCCCCCCCCAGCTACGGGCCTGTAACTTTTGCTGAAATGTTAAAAAAATGCGAGCAATTGGACTAATAAAACCATCTACAACTGCTTGCAGTCTTTAATTTAATCCCAACAATTATAATGGCAATTTTGAACATAGTGATCAACTGAATGTCTCTAAAAATGAAAAATTTGTGCATAATTTTCTTACATCAAATCAATTCTTCAAGATATATTTAAGGCTCTTACAAATATTGAGGAGTATTAAAATTTAATCAATCAATTTTATTGGTGTTCAGTGAAAGTACTAATAAAGTGAAAGTACTAATCATCATTTTCCTTTTAGTTCTAACAGGGCGTCTTTATAAAAACTAAAGGAAAATTATGATGACACCTGTACATGCCTTTGAATTAATTGATCAAAAACTTGATTTCTTCTTCCATTACGAAAATGGTGCTATTATACAATAAAAATATCAAACCAAATGTGAATGTTAAATAATGTCTGTGAAGTAATATTTCCGGTCTTATCGTCTACATTTAGACATCCAAATACACATTTTTTATACAAATTATTTTTCTTTGGTTTCATATTCTAATAAATAATCTGCAATTTCTTTCTCTTTTTAAGAGTAAAAATTGTAAATTCCTATTCTTTTTTTATCACTTATTCGTGTAATTTTACAAATCTGACAAAATGTAATAAAAATATGATTTTTATCAGATTTATTTATATTGTACACTCTTTATATATTTATTTAATAATGCAAAATTCTGATTATTTGTAAGAAATAAATTAAATTTCATTGTATAATTCTAGAAAGTTAAAAAAAATTTCCATTTGCTTATATAATTATAAGAAAGTTAAACTAATATTCCATCAATATATAATAATTATTCTACTATGTACTCTGAATCAATTAACATTCTTGAGCTTGCCTATAAATGTAACCTGTCTATATTGATACTTTTTCTGGTCCCTTCAGTATTGTTAAAGACAGGTTTCACTGTTTTATTTATAAAGTTATACTATAATTGGTATAGCAACAACAGTAAATTAGTAAATAATTTTTTAAGTGTAATATTAATTTGGTATTATTAATATTATTTGGGTATTATTATATTTGTTACTATTACAAAGCAAAAGTGCTGTAAGTAAAAAAAAAGAAAAAACGAAAAAAAAGAAAGAAAAATCGATTTTAGTTATTTAGTAATATATTTAAACAAAATAAATTGAAATACTGTTAGAAAAATAAAAACATATGTATTCATTAAAAAAAAATTAAATAAATTTAACATGGCAAAACATTTTAAATAATAATAATTAATGTAATGGATTAGAATTGTATGGACGAGAGTTTTAAAATAAAATAATAACTAAAAAATGATATTCTATGAAGTTGCTTCCTTTTTGAAATACAATGTCATTCTTAGCCTGCACAGAAAACGAAATTCTCTGAGACATTTTCTAACCAAATCTGTAAGGGATTCAACTAAAATACAAATAATCTAGTTGACAAATGGTCTACTTATACATCCATTGTATATGTGGGAAGGGGGAGTGTGCTGACAAACGCCTTCTTTACCGCCCAGTCTGGGGGGTGAGAAAAACGCACATAGACGGTCATGACCACTTAGAAGTAGAAAATCTGAACCGTTCATATGCGCCCATGACCATTTAGAGGTAAAAAATCCTGACCGTCTATAAGCGCCCATGATCATTTAGAAGTAAAAAACTTTGACCGCGTATACGCGTTCATGACCATGAAAGGGTTATTTGGACGAATTTTATGGATTTTAGCTTCCTGAATTCGCGATTTTTTTTTTACGTCCGTTTTCAAATTTTCGTGCCAATGTGATGATTTTTTTTCGAAAAGGCCGGAAAACATCCAGTACGCCATGTTTATTCAAACCAGAATGAAAAATATCAGAATGGAGGTAGAAGATGAAAGCTGATTGATTGCGTTGCGAGCCTCGCAGCAGGGTCGCTTTCCAGTCAAAATGGAAATCGTTTCTTTGTTTTAGAAAAATGGCTCCATTTTCGCTAATTTTCGAGACTGTTAATTAATAACGTTCTTAATTGAGGGCCGATTTATTCAATATTGAGTATCATCAATCCCGTGATTTTTCCAAATTTTTTTAAACAAAAAGCACTTTGCTACTCGCTACGGTTGCAGAGTTTTACCTGACGCAGACACACAGACAGACGTTTCTGAACATTAATAATAAAGATGTTTAAAAACATAAAATTAAAACATTTGAATTCATGATTTAAAATTAGGGCTCAGAAAATATATGTAAAGGCACATATAATTATAGAAAAATGTATATAATTAAAATCATATATTATAATTAAATACACTTTTACTATTTAAAATAACATTTTAAAATGTCAGGAATAGAAAACAGTAGAAATTGCATAAAAATATGTCTAAATAGTGTGAAAAACAGCTGATTGAAATTATTTTACAATAATACAGACAAAAATATATAAACAATTTTGTATAATAGATACCAGAGGAAATGAAAATACAATATAATATGGTCGTGTGTAAATTATAGAGAATATAAATATAAAACTGATTAGACCATATTTTCTTTCCTTTTACACCTATTTAAAATTTTACTGAATAAGAAATATTTTGAAACATTTTGATGCAACAGTATATATGAAATTAATTCTAATAAAAAAAAATATAGTTAAAGCAAAGTGAGAAAAACATACATACTAAACGATTAGAGTAAAGGCTGTTAAAACGAAACAAGGGATCTGAAGAAATTCCTTTTTTAAGTCTTAGAAGTTTCACGATCAATTGTAATTATATGGACACTATTTTTGCCGAACAATTTCCATGAAAATTTTCCAATTTCATGCACTTTTCTCTTATAATGCTGTCCAAAGTAGAAAACACTTTAAAGAAATCACTAAATTGGAAAATATAAATTCCATAAAAATACTTTAGTAATAAAAAATAATATAAAAGAATTAAAGTGTTTCAATAACCTACTTGTTTAAAATTTTTTACTTTTTAGATTTTCAATCTTTATAGAAAAGTCTTAGTATTTATTTATTAAGCACTTTTGTTTAAATTTTGTGTTTTCACAAAGCAATATTTTTATTTCATATAATTTTTTTTTTCATTTGAAAGAAACATTCAGGGAATACAAAAAAAATCTGGATGCATTCCTGATAATATGTAAAATAAATATCTTGACTTTATTTTAAAATATTGCTATTCATATGATAAATATCACGGCTTAAATAGTAAAACATCAGTTTCAGATTGGTAAGTATATAAAATATTTAAGACATGCAAAATAAATCAATAATTTATTATTTTTTATAATGATTATTGTACTTTCTATCATTGCTGCTTAAAATTTTATTTTCGTCCCTCTCTCTGAAGAAAATGTCTTTTTGATAATTTTTCATAAAAATACAGTTTTTCTATTTAAAAAATAATAAAATGATTAGCTTTTAAACTAACTGGGACAATCACAGTTATAATCAAATATTTCTAGGTGGCCATGGACTAGCTTGAGACAAAAGTCTTTGCGTTGTACCGCTAAACAGATAGCTGGTAGAGTCTTGCACGGGTCAGGTACAACCAGACCTGAACCCACAAATTTGATTTGAAGTCAACCCGCAGCCCGACCTGAACCGACAAAAAAAAAATTTCTAAACCTGCAGCTGCCCCAAACCCACAAAAATAATTATCGGCGACCTACAACGAAAGAACAATAAATCATGTTTTATTGATATAATGAAAAGTAATGTATAATTATATTATTAATACCAATTTTATATTGAAAAATGGACAAATCTATATTCTTTAATATTCAAATATAGTGAAACTTCAGAATAGCGGACACTTCAAGATTATTGAATAGAGTCCGGCAGTGGGGTGGGTTGCTTTTATTTATTTTTTCAAGTCGGATGACTTATTTGCTTTCTGTGAGTCAGGTTCAACCTTGAATAATTCTTTGGGCTCATATTTAGGTTTTAGCATGTCCGATTGTTGGATATTTGACAAAAAGTTTGAACACAACTATGAAAATAAATTTGAAAGTGAATAAGTTAGGGATCTGAAAACCACTTTATTTTAGTAGCGAACTACAATTACTTTATCAAAAATTTAGATAACTACAGCTACTTGTTTTAAAAAGTAGCGACTACAAACTACTTTTCAAAAGTAGTCACTATTTCACTACTTTTAGATTTTGTTGAAAGATACAATCTACATTTGAAATTGAGGACAAGGAAATATAATTCTGCACTGGTTGGGTTGTGTATTTGACCGAATTTGAAAATTTTGCTTAAAGTCAATTCGAAAATCACAAAATTTTTATACCCGAATCTGAAGGCACAGAAAATTAATCCACATTTCAATACAATTATGAAAAGCTAGTCCACAAAGAAGATACCCGGTATTATGCATTAGTATAAACACAAGAAAATTTATTCTTTTCGTGATTTAGCAATTTGTTTTGTTTTATCAGCAAGAGTCAATAAAAAAATTTATGACACTGCAACTGAGATTTGTCGCTGACATTTCACAAATTGTTGCACACAACACAGTTTGTAAAAAAAAAAAAAAGTGAGACATGATCAAGTGATTAGATGAATGGCATTTTTTGCTCCTTTCCAAGTAGAGTAAAATTCGATTTTCGAGAGTGTCTGTTATGAAGATCTTATTGTATACATATTTTTAAGCAGCAAAAATTTTGTGTACATTCTTTTAGAAAAATGGATAAACCCAAACCCACAATCTGCAACCTAACTGAACCCAATCTGCAACAAAAAAGTAGAAGTCAACTCGACCGAACCTGAACTGCAATAAAAAAATATAGTGCCAAGCTGACCCAAACTGCAGGTCGGGTCAGGGTCAGGTGTAGGTGAAAGTGGATAACCTGACTCGATGCAGGACTCTAATAGATGGCTGGACCTTTTATTTTACAACCCTCTGAAAATAGAAACCTAAAGCAATTGCTTTGCCCCAATTACTTTTATCTTATACAATAAACGATTTTGACATCACTGAATTTCACTGTTCCTTGATCAGTAGAGTAGGCAGTCTTTCCTAAACTGATTTAATATTTTTATGGTTCGGAATTTCGAACTGGTGCTAACAACAAAGTAAAAAAACTATCACTACATATCTTGCGCATAAAAATTCTTCTCTTTTTTTAAACCATAAAAACAAAGAGATTTTATTTAAATTAAAAACAGTGCAACTTATTAAATCTGTGTTAATTTTTAAATGAAGTCCTTTGATTAAATTAAAACATCTTTTTGTTTAGTATATTTTTTATTTATTTTTCATCAGGAAATATAATATTAGTGTATTCTGGATGAGGCTTGCTTGATTTTTGATATTTCTCTCATGGTTCAGTAGATGGCGCCATCACTGCAGATGTTAAAAGCATATACTTATTGAGACAGAATCATATTAAAATAAAAATAGGACAAAAAAAACAACTAGTACAAGGGTTTTATATTTTATTTAAACATGTTTTTAACTTATTTAATTATAATTTCTATACTAAATAATTTAAATCTTCCAAATTTATTCTTACTTATGTGTAACAGACTTGCAAATATCTTTGTAGTTTTTAAATATTTTATTTAATATTTATTTATTTATTAAGTGTTATATTAATACAAAAGTTAAAAATTAAAATATTTGACACCAGATTCAATATTTTTTCCCTGATGGCTGAACGTTAGTCCTGCAGATCTTGTGAAATTTTAAAGTGAAAATTTCACCTGTGGATTATACAATGTTTTTTTCAAAATATATTGTGGATTATATGCAGGAAATTAGGGTACTTTTTTTTACTTGTTGAGACTACATTTGATAGTGTAATTGGTAATAATTTCAGAACAAAAAGTTACACTAGATTAATTTTAACACAATTATTCAAATTGGTAATGAAATCATACGAGTTCCAATTTTCCAACTGGACGAAAAATGTCTGGGCGAGGATTCGTACCTGGGATATCTTGGCTGAAGCTGCCATGCTCTACCAACTGAGCCATCTCGGTCGAATCTATAGGACATAATTCATCCAGTTAGCCTTATTGATCATAGAATCTGGTCTGATATCTGAATCAGCTCAACAGAATAAATAGCAAGTAATTTGGAACTCCCGTAAACGTTGGATACCTGATTACACTAGATTATTTTAACACAATTATTCAAATTGTTAAAGAAATCATATGAGTTGTAACTTTCCAACTGGAGGAAGGGGCAGCCAAGAAATCCTAGGTTTGAATCCTGGCCCAGACATTTTTCGTCCATTTGGAAAATTATAACTCATATGACTTCTTTACCAATTTGAATAATTGTGTTAAAATTAATCTAGTGCAATCACGTATCCAGCATTTATTGGAGTTCTAAATTACCTGTTATTTATTCTGTTGAGCTGATTCAGATATCAGGCTAGATGCTATGATCAAGGAGATTAACTGGATGAATTAGGTCCTCCAGATTCAACCAGGATTGCTCAGTTGGTAGAGTATGGAAGCTTCAGCCAAGAGAACCCAGGTTCAAACCCAGATATTTTTTGTCCAGTTGGAATATTACAACTCAAAAAGTTACAGCTATAATTAACTACATAAAAAAAAATAATAATAAAGTATATATATTTTTCAATCGCTAAAAAATAAGAAAAAAGCACCAGCAGTTTTTCTAACCATTAAATAGATGCTAGTCTAATAAGCATATAGTGCAAATGAATCCTTTTTGCAGCTAAAAAAATCAGCTTCTCAATCATGATCATTCACATATAATCAAGATGACACCAATTCTGCACACAATCTATTCTACCTAAATAATTGAACAAATACAAACGCATTAATTTAATACTTAGATTTGTTAATAGTACACATAACTTAGGGCACATAACTCTACTACCTACATTCAACAAAATGGCGACATGACACTAAGAGAGATAGAATATACTTCGATTAAAAAACTTGTATGATTTTTTTGTTCCATGCTGCCATCTATTGGTTTAACTGAGCTTTATCAACGAGAATATTTTACTTCTATGTGTTGCAATTTCAAACAAAATATATTAAACTAGGTTAGATCTGTTTTATCATAAAACTCCGCTGAAAATAATTTGATGATTATATAAACTACATTTTTAAATAGTCTGAAAAAAAAACTAAAATTGCACAGATGCTTATATTATACAATCTGCAAACAGAAATAACTAGGAGATTTTAAAGAAAAACATTCTTCATGCCTAACATTTCTTACCACATTTTTGAATTCTAGTCTCAGTTTTTGATTTTCTGCAAATTTATTGATAAAATTAAAAGTATTAAAACAAAATGTAATCTTCAGGTAAACAAATGATGTGCTATCTTTTAATTATGACAAAATTTTTTCAATTGCTATATTCTCTCTTTTTTAGCTCATATATTAAACACAGCCACCAGATTATTTCTTTATATATCCCCCCCCCACACACACACCAATATATACCATATATTCTGGCGAATAACTCGCAATTTTGATACAAGAAAACTAATCGAAACTTTTATGTGCGCGTTATATTCCCGCTACAAAAAGAAAAATATATTTTTTTTTAATGTTGATCATAAGACACTCATGTTAATAATTTAATGGACAAGCTATTTATTTACAGTGAACTTCCATTTGTGCGTATAGCTGTATTTTTCACTAGTTGTGGAATGGATGTGGTTATCTAAGGAATTGACTAAAAATAATAATTTTAAAAAATGTAGCAAGAATTTGGTTGTTATATATTTACTAAACTTAAATTGAGATTTGTGGCTTATAAAAAAAATTAGAAAGAATGGTAAGTATTAACACCAACAGATGGCGCTGGCTATGAAATATTCTAATAATAAATAGAATTTTTTTATCATGTATTTATGCATTTTCACCACATTTGTTAAATATTGATTAACAACCATGTAAAATATGCTATATCAACAATGACGAGGAACAAAGAAATAAAGCAACTTTCTGCTTTTAATAAAAATTTTATTTCTGATTTATTATTTGTAGTTTTTCTCCTATTTTATGTATCACTTCACAATTGCTTTACTATTTCATACATATATCTTTAATTTGTTAAGCAGTTACTTTGATTTTTGGAGGATTTGCATATCATCTACAGTAGAAGATCTTTAAAGATCTCCTACTGTAGATGATCAGTTTCGATCATTGTAGATGATGTAGTTTCAGATCTGAAAGTGATCGTACCCTTATATAAAATAACTGGAACCAAAATCGAAAAAGTTAAAACTAACAACATTGGAGATTGACCTCAGCTATCCTATGCAAAAAAAGCATTTAAAAATATTAAAATGCGAGCGAGAAATCACGCTGGAACCTTCACATAGCCTTAACATTAGCTTGAGTGTTTTTTCGCATGACTGATGTGGGCTCTTAAGTATTTTCTTTATTTCTTATTTTATTGTATAACAATAAATAATCAATAATCTGAATCATATGTTGGTCTAGATCACTACTAACATGCTTTATATCTAATAACCCCTGTACATATTTTTTTCTTACCAAATGAATCCTGACTTCAATATGTTTAGATCTCTTGTGAAATTCAGGGTTTTTAGAAAGTTTTATGGCACTTGCATTATCAACAGAGTTGGTTTATTTTGTGATGTTAAGAGCTCATTTAACAGTCTTTGGAGCCAAATTATCTGTTTTGAACCTTCATTGGCAGCCACATATTCTGCCTCAGTGGTTGACAGAACTACACTTTTTTGTTTTTTACTCATCCAAGAGATGAATAAAAACAAGTCCCTCCAAGTCCCTTTGAGGTACTTGAAGATTCTTTTTACAGCATTCCAGTCTGATAGCTTGGGACTTTCTAATCTTTCAGATACCACACTAACGGCATAAGCAATATCTGGACGTGATCCTGTAGCTAAATACATTAGACTCCCAACAGCTTCACGATAAGGCACATCTTCATTAACTGGATTGTCATTCTCATTTGCTTCACCTTTTTCACATGGAATGGAAACAGCATTTGAATCTGCCATTCTAAACCGATCAAGAATCTTTCTTGTATAAGCACTCTGTTCCAGAAAAACAGAGCCATCTTGCAACCGTTTGATATTCATTCCAAGGAAACAGTCTAATGAACCAGTTGTCACTTGAAATTCTTCTTTCAGCTTGGTCACAAATAATGCAATTTCACTTTCATCAGTGCCAGCAACAAGCCCATCATTGACATAAATGACGATAAATAATTTATTTTCATTATTTGATCTAATGAGTAAACAAGGATCCGAGTTGCTACAGTTCATATTTTGAACATTGAACATTGAATGGGGGTGGGCTTTGAGACCTATAGCTACTAGGCTGTCGTCTCGAATGATCCATATACATTTTTTATTCACAGAAACACAGACATGACTTCAACAATTACATAAATCTTGACGTGACAGTACAAGGAAATTTACAACACCAAGAGTTACATCCGAGAGCTCCACAAAGTGTGTGCAATGGAGCTGGCGGGAGTCGAACACCGCCGGCCTTGTTTCCTACACTATGAAGTGATTAGCGGAGTGGTGTCTTAACCACTCGGCCACGGAGGCCCCATTTCATATTTTGTTTCTCCATGAAGAGTCAGGGGTAGTCACTTTTGGCAGCGAAAATGTCCGATAGATGGCTCTGATTGCAACAGGCCGTCAGAAGATTTGGCGGAATAGAATTTTTAAACGTAAAAAAAGGTCGAAAAAAAAGCGCTTTCGTGGCAAAATATTACAATCCTGAAACTCTTTGAGGGTGGAGTCTACGAACACGAACTCTCCAATCATATCATCGGCTGTAGGTAAATGTAGTTTCTGAATTTATGATATATCTGTTGTGGTGATTAGAGAAGAGGTTTTGGTTTCCTCAGATCCTTCAGGTCTGGTTTTTGCATCAACAAAACAATGTGTTGCGTTTGAGTCGGATAAAATGGGTTGAGCGTGATGATGTACACAACAGTACATGTATGAGTCAAATACACAAAGAAGAGGATATAGATAAACTTATAAATGTTAAATTGTTTTTATTCATATTTTTATTAGTGACAGGGAGCTATTTCTTTTAGGCAACTGTCAAAGTTTTGATACAAAAAAGAAAAAAAAAAATAAAGAAAGAAAATATCACCTCATCATTTTAAATTTGCAATTACAGGTAGGAGTTGAATTTTTTTTTTTAATTATTTATTTATTTATTTTTAATAATTATATGTCTATAAATTTTGTTTCTTAATTATAAATATGCCTCAACCCCAAACTTTGTTTATTCACATGGGAACAAATTATATCGTTTTGAATATATTTTTAATGTGTGCGATTTTATTTGAAAAATGTTTTTTTAAAGTAAAATATTTGACATTTCGTAAGCATTTAATATGTCAGAATTAAAATGAATATGAAACAATGATGAAAAGTCATGCATAGGGATAGATTATGAAACACTTTCCAACATTAATATAGTATTTTTAAGGCGATTCTCAAAAAAATTCCCCCCCCCCCCACCCTTCTTAATAACGCGAAAATTTCTTATTCAATTTTAAACATGCAAGTATGACATTCACAGGCATGATTTTTGAAGCAATTTGCAGTTGAATAGTTCTTTTCTATCGATAAATGATTTACATCTTAAGTTACTAGCAATTATTGTCTCAGGACGACAGTTTTCTTTTTTAGTTTTCTGCGCTGTTGCGTTCGAAAATTCAGTTCAAAACACCAACTTTGACTACATTATTTGAAAAACTATCCATGTTTTACTGAAAAAAAACAGTTCAATTACATAGTTTCTGAAGAAGAGCCATTCTGAAAAAAATCCCCCCCCCCTCTTAATAACGCGAAATTTTCTGATTCATTTTTAAATGTGAAAGCATTTATGATACTGTGATACTTACAGGCATGATTGTTGAAGTGATTTGCAATTGAATAGTTCTTTCCATTTCCCGATAAATGATTTACATCTTAAGTTACTAACAATTATTGTCTCAGGACAACAGTTTTCTTTTTTGGTTTTCTGCTTGGTTGCGTTCAAAAATTCGGTTCAAAACACCAACTTTGACTACATTATTTTAAAAACTCTTCGGGTTTTACTGAAAAAACAGTTCAATTACATAGTTTCTGAAAAAAATCCCCCCCCACCCCCCCTGTTAATAACGCAAAATTTTGTTATTCATTTTAAAATGTGAAAGCATGATACTATGATACTTACAGGCATGATTGTTGAAGTGATTTGCAATTGAATAGTTCTTCCATTTCCCGATAAATGATTTAGTTACTAGCAATTATTGTCTCAGGACGACAGTTATCTTTTTTTGGTTTTCTGCGCTGTTGCGTTTGAAAATGCAGTTCATAACACCTTTTCAACTATGTTGGAAAATGTTACAAATGGAAAATGTAACAGAAAATTTAAAAGAGTGTTAGCAAAATGTATAATACTAAACTTTATTAAGAAAACTAGTGTATTTGATTTTTTTAATGAGAAAATAATTAGTGAAATATTTGAAATATTATATTCTTAATAGTTTCAACATTGTTAAAAAGTATTTATAAGTTCGGTTAATCTTTCTGTCAAAACAGCGCTAATACTTCTTTTTTCCACAATGAAAGTTAATTTGAAATAATTATTTTTTCAGAATATAGCTTTTTTGACTACAGGAAATCAAACTTCCATAAAAAAAAAGAAAAAAAATCCCTAACGGCTCGGCCTACAGGTACAGGTAGATTTCGAAGAGGCAGACTGTTGGGCGCCTGTTTATTGTGAATTGCAGAAGAAAGACCTTTTTGCCATGATGCGGCAGTTAGGGCCGCCCAATTCGAAATAAACGTGTGCATGTACGCGGAGCCAGCAAGGATTTTTTGTTTTTATTTTAATTTTTTTATTTGCTTTCTTTCTTTCTTTTTTTTTTTGCTGTAAGAGTTGGTCTTATAAAAAACTTGTCAGTATAAAAGTTTTAGATAATATTAAGGAGATTTATAATCAATTTAAGCGGATTTGATATCTTATGAATTGACGAAGTTATGAATTTTTTTTTTCTTAAACCTCCACCACCCCCCTCCCCTTTGGGGGCTTTTTTAACGAAATCAAAAATCTGTCATACATAAATTTTTTGCCCTCTTCCTAGAAGTACGGATTCAATATGTATCATATTTAAGAAGTTATGGGTTTTTTTTTATGTTTTCCCAAAAAGCCTCCCCCCCATTCACCCACCCCTCTTGGTTCGATTTTGCCCATTAACGAACTTGACAGAGATTTTATGCCCCTTCTGTTTCAGTTTAGATTTTATGTATCAGTTTGGGAGAGATTTGTGCAGAATTACGGAAGTTATCGTGTCCATAAAAAAGTGATATATATATAGATAGATAGATAGATAGATAGAAATTTATATATAGAATATATAGAATTTTTAGAAAATAATTTCCTAATTTAAAACTTTTTTGTGAGAAAAAGTGGGTTTGATCTTTTCCTTTCATAGCTAGAATCGATATAATTATTGGCAACGTATAGGTATACAAATAACAAATTATATGATCCCTTTTCTCGAAATGCGTATCCAAAACCACAATCCTACTTTTAGCAAATTAAAATAAAAGTACATTTCACATCTGCACTCAAAGTCATTTATGAGAAACGGATACCAACAACTGTAAAACAATTCTAATTGCTTTGTGCCTTAGTTTCTCTCTTTAGAGATTTTCATCAGTGTTGAATTGACATTTTTTTCCGGGAGGGATTTCTGTGGCTCCGGGGGGAAAGAAGGAAATTGCACTTTTTAAACGTTAAAAGCATAAAATTTCTTCCGGGTGGTGGGACATTTCAATGTTCCGGGAAGGAATGTCCCCCCCTCCTGGGACACCCCTGAATTCAACACTGATTTTCATTCATTCGTCGCTATGAGACAATGGCTGAATTGGGTAAATACAAATTTACGGATTTTTTTCTGCTTTCCTGCTAACTTATTTTCGGTCCGAATATGAGACAGCTGGGGCCCCTGAAACCAATATGGGGCCAAGTAGGGGCCTTTGAAATCTTTTTAATTATAAAATTGAAAAACATTTCGCACCCTTTCGAAATTATACCTGAAATATAACATACACTAATTGTGAAACATTACTGCCCTATGAGGGCCCCCAAAACCGGAACTTCTCTAACGTTGAAAACGTTACTGCACTATTTGAGGCAAGTGGGAAACACGAAATGTTTATAAGGTCTAAAATTTCGTTTTAGTGAAATTTCTTGCTGTATTATACGAGTAATTTGGGTACTCTAATTTCATGCATTTTTGAATAAAAATGTATTCTGAAATGTGTGAGAAAGTAGCTCTTTTGGATTTCACATCCGCCATGTGTTCGGAAAGGCATGAAATTGGCAGGTGTTCTTATTCAGAAAATATGCAATTGACAGATAATTTACATTTTTTTGGTAAAGTCAGAAGATCTTTCAGAAAATATTGTCAAAATCTGCGTTCTGAACTGAACTCCCTATACCGCAGCACGAGAAAGGGGAAAAAGTGTTGTCGCGTGACACGAACCGCTTATAACTCGATAAGTAATTTATCAAAAAGTGGAAAACTTATTTGGATTTCAAATCGCTTGAATAGCCTGCTAATTTATACCTTTGTGTTTAAAAATGCATCAAACTTTCGTGTTGTTGAGCGGGTCATTTGAGAATCTCCTGGCTGTTCTCAAATCCAAAAGAGCTACTTACTGCACATTTCTGAATTCATTTTGGTTCAGAAGACATGAAATTGACATAGGTGTTCTTATTCAGAAACTATGTAATCAAAAGACGTTTTCTATTTTTTTGGTAAAGGCAGAAGAAATTAGTCGTGTGCTTTTAATCTTCTCAGTACACTGTGTTGTTTTTTTTTTTTCTAGAATAAATACAGTATAGGATCCATTATCTGGCGTCCCGGTATCCGGAACGCTCCAAAAACCGGAATGCAAAACATTAAACGAAAAAAAAAATTCATTAAAAAAAAAAATTCTTAAAAAAAAAAAGTAAAAGTTAAAGTGTCAGTAAAAGAAACAAGTTGGAAATTATATGTTGAATGTAACAAATGAGGTGCGTTCGTACTGTAGCTAGTTATATAAATATTCAGATCTTGATGATTTTTAATTCTGTGAAATGAATTAATTATATCGTCTGCAGATTAATTTCTGTAATAAAATAAGAATCTCAGTCGCTTGACGATTCAACCTTGGAAGGTCCTATAACAAAAAAGCACTGTATTTAAAAAAAAAAAAAATCAAATTTTTTAATAAATGCTTTTATTAATATTTTCTAAAGTTTTGATTCGATTTTCATAAAATTTGAAATGTCTCGACAAAATTCTGCAAAGATAATATATTTTAAATTTCAAACCATTCGGTTGGGTAGTTTTTGCGTTGTTATATGCGGACGGACTAGACGACGACAATAGGTGCTACGTATTTATATAATTACGAACGTACCTAAAAATAAGAAAATGATATTGCCTTCATTCATTAATTTATAAATTCAATAAATAAATATAAAAAAATTCTGATACGAAAACCATTACGATAAGAAAAAATTAAAAACATTTATGTTAGAAAAATAAAACATGTCTGTGTGCAAATTTTATTTTGTTACAAGTTTCATTAAAAAAAAGTTAAACGTAGTTTAATGCCATGGTGTTATTACGGAGAAATATGGTGAGCAGAAAACTAACTAACATTTCTTTTTTGTTTTGTAAAATTGAACCTAGAAAAATTATTTCTATGCTAAGAATCGGCGAATCCGCCATTGCGATCAGCATCAATAATACCAGCTGGAAATTTGCCAAATTATGCATTGATTTTAACATTTCCTTTTTATACATAAAATAATAGTTACTTGATAATTTGTAAATTTAGATTTGAAAAAAATTTCACAGTCAGAGGGATTTTCTCTGAATAAAAAATTTAATTTTTTTTTAGAATATACTTCCAGTAAATTTTATACACATGACGTCACACTCCAGTATATGCAGCCGCAATTTATTCCAGCAGATGATCTTTAGCCTGCCTCAATCTAGGGTACTTGTATAAATTTTAAACAAGCTGGATAAATAACGGCAGTTGATGCTGTCGCTATCTCCAAATCAAATGATTCTGCTCCCAACTCCCAAAATGAAATTTTATTTATTTTTTGTAATTTAGAATGTTTTTTTTTTATTTTGTGCAAATAATGTATTAAATGAACAATTTTATAAGTAAGATATTTGTATATGTTATTCATATTTATCACTGTTTTATGAAATTGTTTCGTACAAAATGTACGAAACAATTTCATAAAACAGTGATAAATATGAATAATATATACAAATACCTTACTTATAAAATTGTTCATTTAATACATTATTTGCACAAAATAAAAAAAAAACATTCTAAATTACAAAAAATAAATAAAATTTCATTTTGGGAGTTGGGAGCAGAATCATTTGATTTTATACTTTATACTTATATTTATACTTATAAAAAAGTGTTCTGAATTATGGAAAACCCCCTTATCCAGAATGCCTCAGCGCCCAAGCATTCTGGATAACGGATCCTATACTGTAGTAAATGTTTCTGATGGTTAGCGGACGAAAAGGTTTGCCGGACCGAAATTTCTAAGGCAGGACCTGACTCAACCCAGTCCGTTATAAAAGCTAAAAGATTACACCGGACCCCTATGAAAGCTTTATTGGCCATTCGCTGCCTGTACCAAAAACTATATTTTCAACCCGGTTGCAGTTTATTTTTTTGTAGTTTATGGATCCGGTTGAACCCAATTTCTGAAAGTAGGCAGATATTTCTTTTTTAGTATCGTTCTATAATTAAACTTCTTTTAAAAGAATATTGCATACATATGCATGTAAACATTTTAAGGTACAGCAAATTATATGCCTGCAATCTGTGAATACGGATTAATAAAATTAATGATCATTTAGAGACAATGACATACATGAACACGCACTGAAAAATGAATGTAGTTTGGGATGAAAGAAAAAGTTCATTTATAAATTTAAATCACAACTTTAAAGCTCTATGTAAAAAAAAAGTCACTTCAAATAAAAATATGACTTGTAATGTTGATATTGAGACCTCCGATTTTCTAATTAGGAATGTAATCAGTATAGTACTTTTTACACTTCTTTTTTTTTTTTTTTTTTTTTAAACTTAATTTGGTTTTTGTATGTAAAGATTGAATTTTGTAATCGATTTCACCCTCTTTTTTTTCTTGTCCCCGAAAGCTTAGAAACAAAACTGAACAAACTTTATAATTTTTTTTAAATAAAATTTATTTCGCGCTTTCTATCAAGTTTAAATCAAGCGATGAATTTTCAATAATAATTGTCCAAGTTAAATAATTGTAAAGACAGATTTTGGAACCAGATAAATTGAAATAATAAAATTAGACGTGATATAAAAGAGTGATTTTTTAAAACTATTTTTACTTTTATTATGGGCACATTTGTTTTCTCAAACATTGGAAACAGAAAGTAATAGTCCTTGGATTTTGTCATTTTCACTAAGGCTATAAGATTTATTGTTGCTAGGATTTCGCATCAATAGGGTCACACATTTCAATATTCAAGTAAATATTATGAAGCAGGTGATTCGTTTCCTAAAATCAATCAAAAATAAAAGTAAGCAATCCATAAATTCAAAGTTTTTGAAAAAAGTTTCAAACAGGCCCAAACTGGGACAGAGGACAGTATACTTAGTTCACCACCTGAAAATATTTGTATCCCTCATATTGACTAAAAATAACTAAATTTCGGAGATCTTTCCATTTTACAAAAGCAAGGTCACAAGGGGCTTCTCCTCCCTTTCTGAGCTCAACTTTTAGGAATAAAAACAATAATTCGTAAAATTTCCATTCATCTTTCTCTGGATATTCTCCTAAAAAAGACCATACATGTGTTGCCAAAGAGATCGCATCCGTTACTATCCCAGCCATTCCTCCCTTTGTTAAGATTTCCAACCCTCACCAAGGCCTGAAACTAATGAGTTGATACAACATGACTGCCTTTATGCAATTGTCACTACAGGCAATTTATTCTGAACAGGAGGGGTGAATCTGTGAAACCAGTGTTGAAGCAATAGCATACAACATTGTTTCAACATACAGACCGCTTAATCCTACCGCTTTCAAATCCGATGGTACATTCTAATTGAGAGGGTTTCCTTTTCTTATTCATTTGCTGTCTTGGTATTGTAAATGAATCTTTTTATCCATTTGTCAATTTTAATGCACTTGGCTCAGTTTTTATTTTAAATTTTCCGACAGAAAAGACATTATTACCCAAATAAAATATACACACATATATATATATATATATATATATTGTATCATATGACAAAATAAATCTTCATTTATCACCCCTTTATCGCCAGCGCGGCAGCAAGATAAAGGGGGCAAACATGTCGTCACGTGACAATAATCGCTTATAACTCGATAAGTAATATAAAAATGGAAAACGCAATTCGATTCCAAATTGCTTCAATCTCATGCCACCAATTTTATGTCGTTACGCTTAAAAATATGTCATGGAGTTTTGTGGTGTTGATCATGGAATTTTAGAACAACCTAAATAAAAATGCATCCTTTTTTCCACAAAATTAAACAAACCATGTACTTTTATTTATGATAAAAATCAACTGAAGTATCGATATACCAAACCTTTAGTTCTAACTATCAGCTGTAACAATGAATTTGATTGGTTTCTTTCTTTTTTTTTTTTTTTTTTTTTTTTTTTTTTACATTTTTGCCTTGTTGGTCAATAACTGGTAGATCACCCAATATTTTCATTTTAGTTTATATTACAAAAAAACAAAATTTCAAAATATTTTCTCTAATTTGTAATATTTTAAACCCATTTTTAAATGAATTTATTTTTTGAAAAATTCCTGATATGTTTTTTCTCAAATAGGAACATACAAGTGAAATAAAAAGAAAACTGCCCAGTTAAACTGAGGGCATTGAGCTCACAGGCTATTCACACTCATGTATATTGTACTCTTATTTCAAAGAATTTGAAATATTCTCTCGAAAAATAAAGAAATCAACAATATATTAAGGGGGGGTCATCCCCCTGTTACCCCCTCATAGTTAACTAATGAACTCCTTAAACTAATCAGGGAAGTGTCTAATTACAATGAATATACATAAAAAATTTGAAGAAAATCTGATAATTCTGCATGAAAAACTCATTTATCTAAATTAAGGGAGGATTAGCCCCCCTTTCCCCCTTTATACTTAACCAATGAACCCCCAAAGCTTTTCAGAGAAGCGCATTATCACAATGAACCTATATACAAAATTTGAAGAAAATCGGATAATTCTGCATGAAAAACTCATTTATCTAAATTAGGGGGATTACCCCCCTTTTCCCCCTTTATACTTAACCAATGAACCCCCAAAACTATTGACAGAAGCACATTATCAAAATGAACCTATATACAAAATTTGAAGAAAATCGGATAATTCTGCATGAAAAACTCATTTATCTAAATTAAGGGGGGATTAGCCCCCCTTTCCCCCTTTATACTTAACCAATGAACCCCCAAAACTATTGACAGAAGCACATTATCAAAATGAACCTATACACAAAATTTGAAGAAAATTGGATAATTCTGCATGAAAAACCCATTTATCTAAATTAAGGAGGATTAGCCCCCCTTCCCCTTTATACTTAACCAATGAACCCCCAAAACTATTCAGAGAAGCGCATTATCACAATGAACCTATATACAAAATTTGAAGAAAATCAGATAATTCTGCATGAAAAACTCATTTATCTAAATTAGGGGGGGTTACCCCCCCTTTCCCCCTTTCTACTTAACCAATGAACCCCAAAACTATTGACAGAAGCACATTATCAAAATGAACCTATATACAAAATTTGAAGAAAATTGGATAATTCTGCATGAAAAACCCATTTATCTAAATTAAGGGGGGATTAGCCCCCTTTTCCCCCTTTATACTAAACCAATGAACCTCCAAAACTAATCAGGGAAGCGCCTTATCACAAGGAACCTATAAACAAAATTTAAAGTAAAACGGTTAGTTCTATCAAGAGTTATCGCGTTACGTACATACATACATACATACGTACATACAGAACCGGCGGGCACATAAGCTCTCAGGCTTTGATAGCCTGTGAGCTAAAAAAGAATAAGTAATATATGTATATATATATATATACTCGTGTATAAGTCGACCCCCCCAATTCTTAAGCAAAATTTTGAAAAAAAAAAATAATTTTCGTGTATAAGTCGAAACATATTTCAGGTACATGTTAAAAGTGTTTATGACTTCGGTTTGTCTGGCCGTGCTCTAACTCCCGTAAATATGTTCGGATTGCCCTACAATTTTTATATGTTATTGTCGTTATCTATAGCATGTTCCCTATTTCAACTGAAGTGTGTAGCACTTATAGTTTTATTACAGGGACACTCAAATAAATTACCTTACATGACGGTCTATGGGGAAAAATCATTTGCAGTTTATTTTAATGATGTTACACAATTTCAAACACATTGTAATTGATATATATCACTAAGGTGCATTCCAAGAAGCTCAATATGGAATAGGGTGTGCATAGCACTTATAGTTACTTTACAGGGACAGTCAAAAGAATTCCATTACATGACGTCTATGGAGAAAAATCGTTTGCGTTTTAATTAAATAATGTTTCACTATTTTAAATGCATTGAAATTTATATATATCACTAAGGTGCATTACAAGAGGCTTATTACAGAATATTGTGTGTATAGCAGTCATCGTTCATTTACAGGGACACACAAAAGAATTCTCTATTGTCTGTTAACAATAACTCCTGGAAGTGTGTTTCACGTTGCTGAACGCGATTTTAAATTTAACTCACTTTTTGTCTATTACTTGGTGTGTATAAATTCTGTAGATCCTATACAGGGCAGCACAAAAGTTCGCGAACACATTTCCGTTTATTGACAGAAACTCCAGAAGGAGAATTTTAAACTGTGCTACGTGTTTCCTAACTAAACTAAAATTTAGCATCCTATGTAGTATAAAGACAAATCTATAGATCCTATACAGGGCTGAATAAAAATATTCGGATATTTTTCCGAATATTGTATATGTTGGAAATTCCTGAAATTACGTTTTTAAATATGTTATGCGTTTTCCAAATTGTTCACTTAGATGTTATCTTTCAGCTTATTAAACGGTAATGATTTGTAAAATAATTATTTTTGAAGCGTTGGAAAGTGTTACATATTCTATGCTTGACGCATGATTTTTTGTTCTTGTTTTGTCATTCACAGGGTTGTCCGCTTTTATCTTTCTCTTCAACTTAGACCCATATGTGATTGCTTAAAAAACCCCTTCACCGATTATCTGCGATTTCTTTTTTTTTTTTTTTTTTTACTATTTCGTGTATAAGTCGACCCCCCATTTTCAATTCCCAAATATCGACTAAAATTCTTCGACTTATACACGAGTATGTACGGTATATATAAGAGGTTACCAAGACATAATTGTCTTTGAAAGTATGATTTCAGTAAAATGTTACAGTCTGGTTGATCATTGAAATATCAGAAACCATATTTTGTGGAAAATTATCTTCATAAATGTAATAATTGCATTTATATTTTATTTTTTATACTTTATAAAATTCTATAGTCACTTCTCATTTACATATGAGTGATTAACAGGATAATTCATTTAACCAATTCATGTTTGCTCTCAAATATCTCTTTAGTTTAGAAAAAATACTTCTTATTTGTACATTTTTGCCACTATATGTAAACATGTCACTAAGTTATACTCTACTCTAAACATTCATCTGTTGTACATATTTCTTAATTTTATATTTTAAAAAAAAATCGAAAGTGCATTGTAGTAATTAATTATTTTTACAATCGCGCAAAATTTGTCATAATAATTTTTAATTGTAAAATAAATTCTTGGGGGTAAAATTTTCTAAAAATTCCCCAACCCACGTCCGGAATGTTATCTGCTAACAGCTTGGGAGGGAGAAGGGAGGATGTGTGATTATTTATTCTAAGTGAGGTCAAATGAGTGCAGATAGGTACATTTTCACCAGAGAACGGACCTCTTTGAACTCTGGAACACAGAAGACTATTTTGGGAACTGTGCAAATTATCTCAATCTAATAAATGAGAAAGGAAAAGACGTTTTTACAATAAGCCTTTTTATTCTCGTTAAATTTAAGACATTTAATAACACAAAATATAAAATTACATTATTTTTCACATACAAATTTATAAATAAAAACCAATCTGATTTAGTACACTTTAATTATGAATTAATTATACGACTTACAAATAATCTGATAATCCATAACCCACAGCATAATCAAACTTGTCACATTTACAATATAAATGATTATGTACATAAACACATAACTTTATCTTACATAAACCGTACAAAGAAAAAAATCACAAAATCAGAACTTCACACAAATATAAACTTAAATGACTGTGTACTTATAGACACAATTTTGTTCAAACTAATCAAAGGGGGGGGGGGACGGGGGGTAATGCAGGTTTGTATTGACAGACATATAATTCTCTAGAAAAAATTATTTGCAGCTGAAATGGAAGAAATGCATAAAAACACACAGCGATATATCTATATATATAAAAGTCGTTCATGATATGTATGTATACCTTATACAAATCTGCAGTTTTTGTCCGACTGGAACGAAACTTGATGTACATATGTTTACGAACACGAGTAAAATCACTGTCGACTTAAAAATTTTCTCAGACCATTCTTTATCACTTTTTTAAACACCTTCCATAGTTTACCAACCAACCGTAAACCAATAAATGCTGAATTATTTACATTGTCGACATTACTCACGGTCAAATGCAGTATGTTTATTTACTGATCTGTATGAAATGTTTGAAAGGAATTACACATAAGGTAAATTTATATGAAAAAACCTTATGTCATGCATATAAATGTCATAATATTGGCAATGCAACGAATGATTTTTAGCGCATACGTGAAAAAATTATACAATATATTCATATGAATATGCATTATGAAGGATATATAACTATAAATCAATTAGAATGAGATTCACGCCATAGAATCTAACTCTTGAAGTGATCAGAAAATTTCAGTAAAGTAACAGGGAAAAAGGAAAATGGGTACTTGAACTACAAAATTATATAATCCAGCGGAAAATCAGGTGCTGGAAATTTTATTTGATAATTATCGAAAAGTCACGAAATGCGATAAATAAAGTTTTTCCCAATAGGTTCATAGATATAATAAACATTATACACATATTAAATATATCCAAATTTACACACACTTACACATGCATACATACATATATGTGCTTATATATAATATCTATCTATATGCCTACTGATATATATAGAGAATTAACTTAAAATAACTATTCATTATAATTAAATAACCTAAATTAATTATACTTGTAATAACGTATTCTACAGGAAGAGGCTTGAAAGTATAATTAGTTATTACATCTCTTGTATGTCAGATATAATTATGAATAATTCACAATATAGAAATATGTTTGATGTACAGTTTACACATTAAAAAATGAAAAAATTAATTTTTATATAAAAAAAGGAGGGCACACAAAAAATTGTTGTACAGAAAGGAAAATTTGTTGAAAATTCTAAAAAATGGCTATGCAAAAACTTGACGGTATAATTAGTTAAAAACATCTTTTAACCAGTTTTTACAAAAAAAAATAAATTGTATTCATCATGACCCAGAAGTGTGCACGACAGACACACAGACTCTTATTGATTATAAACAAGAACTAAAATTCTTGCATCAAGCATATTTTATGAAACACTTTCCTACACATCCAGAAAACTGTAGCGAAACTTCACTATTTGTTAAATAAGGTGAAAGAAGATATTTGTAAGTTAACAGCTTAAAAAACCATATATTAACACATTAACATGCTTAAAAAATAATCTATGAAAAAAGAGTCTATACACACAGATGACTGGTTCTCAAATTTCAATTTAAACATTCAAGAAAAGAATCTATAAAAACTGAAAGAATGGTGACACACATTTAAATTTGAAAATACTTAATAACACTCAATGCTAACACGTAATTCATTATTATATACACTGCATGAAGAGGCTTCAAAGTATAACTTTCTAAATAAAACAAATTTTTCAAGAATAAAACCAGTACATATATCCACAGGATGGATATCTATCAGTATATAATCCACATATTCGAAATATGTTTGATGTACAGTTCTTACAATAAAAAATGAGAAGTTAATTTTTATATACAAAAGAGGAGGGCACACAAACAAATTATTGTACAGAAAGGCAGATTTGTTGAAATTTCTGAAAAATGGCTATGCAAAAGCTTGGGGGTCTAATTGTTAAAAAGTATCTTGTATGTCAGATATAATTATAAAAAGACAACCAGTTTTTATACAAAAAAAGTTGTTTTCATCATGACCCAGAAATGTGGAGGACAGACACATACACTCTTATTGATTCTAAAAAAGAATACGTTAAACAGTTCCGTATGATGGTGAGATATAACGCATATATTAACAAATTAATATGTTTCAAAAATATCTATGAAAGAAGAGTATATATAGACACAGATGACTGATTTTCAAATTTCAATTTAAATATTCAAGAAAAGAATCTATAAAAACTGAATGAATGGTGACACACATTTAAATTTGAAAATACTTTATTCTATATTATATACTTAAATTAAGTAATTGAAGCAACTTCATAATGGATAACTCGAGGTGGACTTATAAACACATTTAATATACAATTTAACTCACAACACGTACATCTACACAAACACGTAACAGATACATTCTTAACAGTAAACAAAACTTAATAGCAGTATGTGACGTAGTTTGCTGTTGTGCTGCCATTATGTTGTGCCGCTTACATTTGTAACTAAACATCACATATTCTCCCCTCCTTATTTGGGAACTTACATGGTGCTTTTCTTTTCCTGGTGGATCTTCTAGGTACCTGTAGGGAAGAAGAAGAGTTAGTATTTAAAGTATTTGTAGCATCATCAATAGAAGTATTGGACACCATGGGTTTTGGAGCTGAAGGTATCCCTTTAGAGTCTACTGGAGCAGGACTTGGATTATTTGGGAGGACACCATCATCTGGTTTAGGATTTGGAGTAGATGGAACAACAGAGTCATCTGGTTGAGGATTTGGAGCAGATGAGACAACTGAGTCAGCTCGTCGAGGATTTGGAGTAGATGGGACAACAGAGTCAGCTGGTCGAAGATCTGGGGCACTAGGAGGCATTAGCTGAGAATCACTTTGATTAACAACTGCATTACAATTTTTGTGACTTTCTGTATCACTTTCTTCAGAATTTGAATCATTAGTTAGATGTATCTTCGAACCGACATTAGTTATCTGATCAACATGCCTTTTCCAAATATTCGAACCAACTTGAATTCTATAATGCAACTTGCCCTCTCTTGCAATAATGCGACCAATTTTCCACTTGGCTTCTGGAGTATAATTTCTTACAGCCACTTTCTGGTTCATTTGAAATTCTTTTACTTTAGAATTGGCCTTTCTCGCATTTTGTTTATCATGCACAAAATTTGTAACGCTTGGAATTATCAAATCTATTTTCGTTCTTATATTTCTCTTTAGAAATAGAGATGCAGGACTTTCCCCCGTAGTAACATGAGGCATCTTTCTATATTGTAAAAGAAAGTTATTTATTTTCATCTGTAAAGTACCAGCTTCAGAAGATAAGGCTTTTAACCCTTTTTTGAGAATTTGCACATATCTCTCTGCCTGCCCATTTGTAGCTGGATGGTATGGAGCACTAAACCTATGTTTAACCCCATGATTCTTCAAAAATGTCTCAAATTCTTCAGAAGTAAATTGTTTTGCGTTATCAGATACCAGAGATATAGGATACCTGTAAAAATAATAGCTAGTGCTTCCTTATCCACTTGGCTATATTTTTTTTCTGCATTAATAAGTGTTCTGGACACAAAACCGATTGGTTTTTCCATGTTATCTGGCATTATATGCGAAAGAACTGCAGAGATACCATATGGAGAAGCATCTGTTGCTAACACTAAAGGCAATTTAGGGTTGAAATGAGTAAGAACTCTTTCTGAAATAATTTCCTTGTTTATCTTTAATGCTTGTTCACAAACAGGAGACCAAATAAATTTTACATTCTTTTTGAGCAAGTGATTTAAAGGATGAGCAATTGTAGATAAATTTGGTACAAATTTAGCATAATATGTAACTAAGCCTAAAAAAGCTTTAACTTGATATCTTGCTTATCAATTTTATAACCACAATATGTAATATGGTCAGCCAGAAAAATTGATTTATCTTTATTTATCCTAATATTATATTCACGTAACCTTTCTAAGACTTGTTTTAGCCTTGTTCAATGAATTTCATCCATTTCCCCTGTAACACCAATATTATCAATGAACACAGTGACACCATCAATGCCACTTAATATTTGTTCAATAGATCTTTGCCAAATTGCTGGAGAGCTAGTAAGACCCATTGGTAACTTTAAAAATTGAAATAAGCCCTTCGGAGTATTTATAGTTAACAATTCTTGTGATTTTTCGTCTAAAGGTAACTGAAGATAAGCTTGATTTAAATCAATTTTCGTAAAATGTAAACCACCACCTAAAGTAGCTAACATGTCCTCTACCCTAGGTAAAGGATATTTTTCCACCTTCAAAAATTTATTTACTGTAACTTTAAAATCTCCGCATATACGAATTTTACCATTTGCTTTTACCACTGGAACTATAGGAGTTGCCCACTTACTACTGGTGACAGGTTTAATAATACCCTCATCCTGTAACCTTTGGATTTCATCATTTACTGCATTACGTAGAGCATACGTGACTGTTCTAGCCTTACAAAATATGGGCGTAGAACCTTTTTCTAGGTAAAGTTCTGCTTTCAAACCTTTTATTTCACCTACTTTATCCGAAAATAAATCAGAAAAATCATTTAATAATGTTTTCAATTGATCAGTAGCATTTGCAATTTTATTGACATACACAGATTTAAAGTCAGTGGGAAACAAATTAAATGCAGCTACCCAGTCTCTGTCAAATAAAAGTGGGAAATTATCTTCTTTAATTAAATACAATTTAAGCTGTTTAGTAATATTTGCATAAGAAACATCTACTGTTACATACCCCACAGGTGTAAACACCTCACCTGTTGCCGTTCTCAATTGAACGTCTGGTGGAAAATTTTTATTATTCGGAAAAATTCTCCGAAAACGATTTACAGGTGCCGCAGAAATTCCTGAGCCCGTGTCTACCTCCATTTCAGCTTTAGCTTTATTTTCAATTAAAACCCACACTTTTATAGGAGTAGAACTCTTATCATGGCTCACGGATAAAATATCAACCGTCTGCAATACATTTGTTTGTTTCTAAGAATTACTTTTACATACTTTACCGAGATGGCCTCTCTTTTTACAAATTTTATAAATAGTGTTAATATGCTTACACTTATTGGCAACATGAGATGGATTTCCACATCTATAGCATTGTAATTTATTTTTATTTACATCAAAATTCCCCTTATTTACATTGTTTATTTTCGGTTTCTGGAAATTATTTGAAATTTTATTTGGTTGAATATTTTTAGAATATGCCAATTTATTAACATTTACATTTTTGTTTTTCAATTCAGAAATATCATGTTCATTATTTTGCAAAATAATTGCTTTTTCAATGGCTTTCTCAAATGTTAAATCATCTATTTGTGAGAGTAATTTACTTTGGATAGTTTCATTTTTTAAACCTCGCAGAAATTGTTCCAACAAATTTTCATTAAGTGTTTCACCAGCAAACGCACAGAACGTGGTTAACTTCTTTAATTTTGAAACAAAATCTTGTATCGATTCGTTTTCATTTTGATAAGAATTACGGAATTTAATTCTAGAACAAAATTTATTAAGTGCTTTAACAGAATATCAACTATTTCCTCATATTTCAGTGCTTCAGGATTTTTCAGAAATGTTAAATCTGACAGCAAAGTATACAATTTAGGCCCCATACAGGAAATAATTGCAGGTACCTTTTTTTCCCCCTCAACATCTCTATAATAAAACTGTAAGTCATGTGACTGTCCTCAACAGTTCCGGGATGCCGCATCGCTTTTTCATATGCCAAGCGGCCATTTTTGTTCAAAATTATTTTTTCGAATAAACTGCATAAAAGTTACATTTTAAGAAAGATCGTTCAAAATAAATTAATATTTGAGAGATGACTTGCGTTCAATTATGTATATATTCTGCAATAACTTCAGTCAAAAGATTCGCAGTTCAAATTCTCTATTCATAAAAGTAAACAAAAAAAAGATTGATTCGTCGTGAACATTTAAAATATTAAATCATGGAGGTAATCATTCGCAAAGCAAGTTCTCCGCGAATGAATTTTTGGACCGCTGCCTCGCGTCAAAAAAATAATTTGCACCAGTGAGACAATCAAAGTTTACCATAATTATGTGCTATACAACTCAACTTTCGGACCTTTTCTTGACGTAAATTGAACTCATGTAATAATATTTAATGAATCAGATTTTTAGCATTTTTAAAATCGCTAATACAGCTTTTATTTATCGCGTGTACAAATTAGAAATAATACTTTGATTTTGAAATCAAATGTTTTGATTTATGATATTATTTCTTATTTATTTATTTATTTTCTCTTTTAAATGAAAAGTGTGAAGTATTTTAAATTTATGTAATATAAGCATTTTAGATTAAAGTTAAGTATTTTAAATGAAATGAGTGACAGGTTTATAATTTAAAATTAAATTAATTGTAGTATGAATGACGGTGATGGGAACGATATTTGGCGAATTATCATCTGCTCCCGGCTAACAAAAATACTCATAATTAAAAAAAAGAATAAAAATAAATAAATGATAGTTTGTTGTAAATAAATATTGATATACATATCAAAAATAATTTATAGAATTAAAATAAAAAATAAAAGTAAATAAACAACAATTTCCATAACAAAGTTTTCGCCAAATTGGCGGGGGAGAAGGGGGGGAATCGCGCCAACGTGCGTATGTGACATTTGTGCCCAAAAAATATGCGAAATGCTACCATGATCGCAAAAGTTCATGATTTGTCTATTAGAATCTTCCGATTTGGCGAAGGATTAAGGGAAAATTAAATTATGAATAAATGTAACGTGTTGCAATGTTTAACATACATTTAAGGGAGACCAAACTGGTCGCCAGTGGCGGCTAGTCATGTAATAAAAAACTCTGTTCTAATCTCTTAAAGTATGATTGGAACGTTTCAATGGAATCATTGTATTCCTTAAAATTAGCAAACATTATTACTTTTTATTTATTGCAGAGAAGAAAAAAAAAATGTCAGCACTTACCATCCTCGAAATGACGTACGTGTCTAGAACATTAATGCAGCATATACTCTTGTAGATGTAAAACCGAAATTGTAGCCATTTTGCTGATCGGATTGGAATTTCTTCTTATATTAATTCCGGTAAAAAACTTGACCTGCGTCGCCATAATATTCTATATTATATACTTAAATTAAGTAATTGAAGCAACTTCATAATGGATAACTCGAGGTGGACTTATAAATACATTTAATATATAATTTAACTCACAACACGTACATCTACACAAACACGTAACAGATACATTCTTAACAGTAAACAAAACTTAATAGCAGTATGTGAGGTAGTTCGCTGTGGTGCTGCCATCTATTACTTACATTTGTAACTAAACATCACATACTTAATAACAATCAATGCTAACACGTAATTAATTATATACACTGCATGAAGAGGCTTCAAAGTATAACTTTCTAAATAAAACAAATTTTTCGAGAATAAAACCAGTGCATATATCCACAGGATGGATATCTATCAGTACATAATCCACATATTCGAAATATGTTTGATGTACAGTTCTTACAATAAAAAATGAGAAGTTAATTTTTATATACAAAAGAGGAGGGCACACAAACAAATTATTGTACAGAAAGGCAGATTTGTTGAAATTTCTGAAAAATGGCTATGCAAAAGCTTGAGGGTATAATTGTTTATATACATACATTTTTGTACATATAGGGACAACCAGTTTTTACACAAAAAAGGTTCATATATTAAAAAATGAAAAATTAATTTTTATATACAAAAGAAGAACGCGCACAAAAAATTATTGTACAGAAAGGCAGATTTTTAAAAAAATTTCTTCAAAATAGCTACAATTGGAGCGAAAAAATTTTTTTAAATTTAGTTTCTCTTTAGTTATATTTTGATGTATTAAAAATGAAAAATTTCGCAAACGTCATTTATTTTATAAGTCTAATATTTTCCGAGGTTTCAAGTGCCTCCGAGGTCTATTGATTGTTGATTCAACTGTATCATTTTGAAAACTTGTGCTAGGTTGGGAGATGACACTGTCATTTTTATTTTGGCCAGTAGCATCGCCAATATTTTTATCTTTTTTTAATTATTTGGAGGGAGGGGGAATGCTTTTCTTTTTTTCTTTTTCTTTAATTGCATCTAAGATGTGCTTTGGTTCCCTGATGTCCATTTTCCTGGATATTCTTGGATCTACGAGTTCCGGAAGAATACATTCTTTAAAAAATATTGATAATTTAGTAAGAATATTCTTCCAGAAATCTCTGTCTCTTGTAATTCTGATTGTGATATTATCTTTTGGACACCAAAAAAACAAGTCACACCATTCTTTATCAGCAATAGCAAGCTGCCCTTGGACTTGATAATAGTATCTATGTGTAGTAGGCACATAATACTCACCATTATCGTTTATTTCGATGCCAATGTCACTTTGGCTGCATATTTCTTTTAAGTTTTGTGCGTTTATGACTGAAAACGGGCATTTAATTTCTACAAGTCCATTAGTTCCTACTAAACCGTCAGGACTTGCGCATAGAAATGGATTCTCTGGATCAATAAATAATCCACATTCTTCAACTGAGACATTCCCTATTCTTTCGTAAACAGCAACTGCATCTTTTTCTAGATTTATACTGTGTTGAATTGCTGGTACTCGAGTTTCAATAGGGTAGACAATTCTCATAACCAGATTTGCGCACAATGTAGTTGGACGTCTTCTTGCTACGTCCTTGAAGAATGTGGATGACAATCTTTTTGATCTCTCTAATTTCCAACGTTAATTCTGGGCTTGTCCACGGGTTGCAATTTCCAATTCATTCCTCGATTTAACGGCTAGTGATGATAAAAATACATCACTGTTTAATTCCATGGCATCTGCGTCTAAATCGGGAAGAATTGGTTGATCGCCATAATTTCTATCTCCACCTCGTGCTACATGATCCAATTTATTTTTTTGCTTTTTTTTTAGATATAAACAGACTTCTCCGTTTCAGTCCTTGCAAATATTGCCTCTCTCTTCTTCTCAGAAAATTTCTTTGGGGCGTGTAAGGGCTACTACCGGTCAACACTTTAGGGGCATTATATTGCCATTTTTGACCTGGCATTTGGTAGGCTAGAGCAGCAATATTAGCTCTCCTCTTGATAGAATGTCCTTTCGAAAAGTCTATTCTTTTCCCACCCAATGTCTTGCAAAATTGGCTCATGTAGCACTCTGCAGGATTGTTTGTGGCACTGTATATTAAAGAGTTCGCGCAAGTAACCAACGTTCTTCTTACCTGTTCTATAATGCATGATAACATGCCTGTATCATCCATAATTTTATACATTGGCAGTTCAGCTTCCGTTTTCCGCTTACAAAAATCAGTGCATAAGGCATGCCTTCCGAACACGTGAGAAGGCCCATTTAGCAATTCTGCTGCTAATATTTGCACTTTATCTGTGTGAGTTTGAGACATTATAGAGGTAGAATGTCTTTTAATAGCTTCTCTTGCCCCAATCACCAACTTTGGTATTTTTTGTTGCAGAAATTTCCGTGCTTGTCTACCTTTTAATCCCGGAAATTTTACACAGTTTTTTTGGAGCTTCTCAAGAGCTCTGAAGTATCTGCGAACAGCATGATTTGCGCATTCAATTTTTTGCACTTGCTTACCGAAACTGACTTGTTCTTGTATTTTTTTCATTACATTCGCGTCACCATCCCCTATAATTTTCATACAACGAACGTTATGGACCTTCTCTAAATAATTCATTCCTTCTACTACTATATCACTTTCCATAGCTGTAGAAGGGCCTCTCCAATTTTTGGAACAAACATGTTCTGCAGATGCAATTCTGCCTTCCTCAACAGCGTTACATATGAGGCACACTTTATTTCTCTCACTTAAAAAAATTATTTTATTCGTAGCAGCTCCAATAATGACTGATACTCCACTGGATGCATTGTAGCCATGCCCATATGATCTTTTGCACCATCCACCATCAACAATAGCGCATATATCGTAGTGAGTGCTAGTTTTGTACCCTCTTTTTTCACATAATTGTTTTTCTTCATTCAGTGATTTTTCCATTGTCTCCTTAGCATACGAAACAATTAAAATCCCCGTAGCCTTTTCGCATTTTGCATAGGTTTTTTTTTGACATATATTCAATATTTAGCAAGCTGAATTTTTCTTCCTCTTGGGAAAAACCACTTCCTGTGGACATAGCGGCAAAAGCAGCCAAGTTATTTAATACAACCAGTCACATCAGAAAAAGTTCTGATGTGACTGTGCCCACCTCACCACATAAAGTTTGATTGCAAACAAAGTAGTGGGTGGTAAACAAGCCTTTCCGTATGAATTTTTTGAAAACCATGGTTCCTCCAAAGTTGCACTCTATACAGTGCTGTTCAAGTTTTCGTGCCTGTGCAAATGACTTAAGTCATTTAAGTCATGACTTAAATCACAAATGACCCTTCCTGATGGACATTTTTCGGATTGAATCAAATCGCAATGTTCATATGTAAGTGAACCATCGGTAGAATCATCTGCTGTTATTTCCTCAAATGAAATTCGTGTAACTTCATTCGTAATCTCTACTGCAGGTGTCTGTACGGCAGATGGCTTGCAGCAACTGAAAAATAAACAAATACATTATATAATATATGCAATATTTGTATTTATTTATTTGTTTATTATATTGAAGCACAATGTTGTAATTTTAAATTTAAATGTAAGAATTTGACATTTAAGAACAATATAAAGTTATAAATTCAAATCGAATAACGATACTTAAAAATTTACTTCAACAGAATTTCAGTAGATACGGAAAACATTTGTTTTCCTGGTGACAAACAGTAGAACTTTTCTTTCGTGCTTTTTTAAGATCTAAGATTATGTATACATAAATGTCGAAGGTGAAAAAAAAAGTATTATTATTAGTAGTAGTAAGTATTATTTTATTTTTAGTTCCACTAACTAGTTCCACAGTTGATTTTTGAGAGTAATTATTTCTTGAATGTAAAGTCTTACTAATTCGTGGAACATAAAAACATAAAGGCAAGGCAATTATTTTATCTGTTCAAGTAAAAAAAAAAAAAAAAAAAAAAAACTTGCCACCAGAACATTATTTAATAAAATTATTTAATAATAGGGCCTGTTTTTGTGTAGTATTTATTTGTACCTTCCTGCGTAATCTTCTAGCTGTGCATTCAGCGGTCTCTTCCAAACACATTGCGGACAGACACATTCACACAAACTTCTTTCCTTATTATTATAGATTATTATCTAAATTGAAATTCCCACCAGTTAGGTAAGAATGAAAATTTAATTTAAAATAAAAATATCCACTTATAGGACATTTTTTTCTGCTTTCAACGATACCTTTCTTTTTAAAAAATTTAGTTATTTACTATATATATATATATATATTTTTTTTTCTCTGGAAGTCAGTTTCATAATTTTTTTTTCAGTTTGAAATTGCCATCAGTGTGACCCGGCAGGAAGTTAAAAAAACAAACAAAAACAACAACAAAAAAAGCTCTTTTTAAAAATTCAACTCATTTTACTCAAACACCCGAAGCTAAAATGCTTGAACCCGATTATAGAAGATTCAATCCCGGTTTTCGTTAATACTGAATTTGAATGCGAATTTCAGCTTGTGAGTCACAGCAGGTAACTAAGTATGTGTATAGGACATACCAAGGTCTCGACCGAGTTTGTTGGCCAGCTTCATCCGCCATCTTGTTTCAAAATGTCGGCGAATTAAAATTTTTTAATTTTTTAAAAATAGAAAATGTTGTAAAAAAATAATATAAATTGAAAATATTGCTTCTATTATGTGTTAGAACATGATACAAGGATTCTGAAACTCTTTTTTTTTGGCTTTATCTCGAAAAATGGCTGAGATATGGCAATTTGAAATTGTAGGGTGGCTGACATTTCGAAACAATCTGATTTTTGTTATTCTGTAACTCTCATGCTGAAATGTGCATTCAAATTCAGTATTAACGAAAACCAGAATTGGATCTTCTATAATCAAACTTTGAGGGATGATAGTACTCATGAAGATGAACAAAAAATGCAATGAAACATGGGGTCGCAAATGACGTTTAACCCCTTCAGGGGCAGTGGTATGTTTATGAAAGCGCTTAATTTGAATTCCAAAACGCCATAATGGCACCAGAATTTTGCTAAAATCTTTTCCATTTAATATGTATGTGAAATATAGCCTTTTTCTTATTTACAAATAAATTTTTTTATAAATTCCGGTGCCAGTCATTTATTTCAACATTTTAGTACTAAAAGTAGTTTGCCCCTAAAAGGCTTAAAGGATAAAAATAGAGAAAATGCGTCTGAAAATGGACTGGCACCGGAATTTACAAATTGATTTTTGTTATGCTGTAACTCTGATGTTGAAATGTGCATTCAAATTCAGTATCAACGAAAACCGGAACTGGATCTTCTATAATCTGGTTCTATAATCCAATTTAGCTTGGGGTGTTTCAGTAAAATGAGTTGAATTTTTTAAAACAGGGACAACGAAAGCTACCTTTACCTCCCGGTACAGGCCGGAAGGACTTTTTTAAGATATAGCCAAAACAAAAATTGTTCCAGAATCCTTGTTTCACGTTCTAACACATAACAGAAACAATATTTTCAATTTATACTATTTTTGTACACATTTTTGAATTTTTAAAAAATTAAATTTTTTTAACTAGCCGCCATTTCGAAATGCATCAGTTATGCATCTCAAAGCCAGTTTTTAAACCTTTTTTTAATTTAATTTTTCATGCTATTTTTATTGTTATTTCGCCTTTCCTGCTGATTTTTCCACAATTTTAAAAGGAATCTAGTTTTATTCTTTTAGTGAAATAAAGCAAATCAGTGGAACCGTGTGAATATTTCCACTACAATCTAATTCTTTTTTAACCAATATCTAATATGTCTTAGACGCAGGTTTAAACCTTTAAGAGAAAAATTTAGGATTAAAAATATCTGTAAACAACATTAGTCAAGCCAGAATATCACGTCATTTATTCCATCACAGTTACAGTAAAAACTAATCGAAAATTGTAAAAGGCAATATATATATATATATACATATAGAAACTAAAATAATATTGATATATACATATATATCAGTAGTATTTTACTGCCATTAGAGCCATCATCTGTTTCGGGAAAAAAAAGGTACATAGAAAGAGAAATTGAGCATTTATATTAAAATTTTGCTTTTTAATCCTAAGTATAAAACAAACCCGTGCAGCAACAATGTCCCACTTTATCTTTATTGCAATTTTTTTATTTTTTTAATCATTGTTCAGCACTATATAATGCGGTACTTTATTTTTGTGACAACACTGAATTGAGAAAACCCTTTCATTTCATTTATGAAAACAATGCTGATTTCATTTTTAATTAACTGCAAGTTTTAATCAAATAACATGATATAACGAAATATGAGTGTACTATGTCAGAAGTCTGTTCAAAATCCTTTCATATGGCATCTCATTCGTTGTTGTGCGTTTCGTATTTTCTGAGAAAAAGGGATGTTGACAACATAAATAATATATATGATTATGTCCTGCAATTTTTGAATTTTTCGTGAATTTTAGCGTTTTTTTTCGATTTGCATCCGTTTTGTGATATTCGTAAAAAAACCGATTTCAATCTTTCAGACCAGTTCTTCATCACCAGCGGCTGAGAGATTCTGCTCTCAAAGCTGTTAGACGGGGATATGATGGGTTCGAAACACATCGCGCTCGTAGGCCTAAACGTTCAGCGTTTTCTGTGGTTTGCTTAGGACCTTGCGTGAATACTGGTTAGTTTCCCTAATTAAGACCTCCATGGAGGGGACACCCCACCCACTCGTCCTATGTCCCTCGCGTACATACCATGCCATAATGAGCAACACCATCAATCTTTTTGCCCTAATTTACTAAATTTTGAATTTATAGGGAATTTTTTGTGATTTTTATCATTTTTTCGCGTCAAATCTGAGGCTTTTTTTTTTTTTTTTTTTAAACGTTTGTCAAACAAATCCGGTTTTAATCTTTTGGCGGAGTGTAATAAATTTTACCCTCTGCTATTTTTAAATTTTTAGCTTTTGCGTTTTGTGTGGATTTTTCCACATTTGTATTCATTCTTTTAGCCAATTATAGTAAATTTTGTCCTCTTTGAACTTTTCGCGATTTTTAGCAGTTTTTTTCGCGTTTCGCGGCAAATTTTTGGCATCTGTAGAAGGAATCTGATTTCAATCGCTTAGCTCAATATAAACTTTTTTGTCCTCTGATTTTTAAAATTTTTATGCGATTTTTAGCGTTTTTTTTTTGTTAATGTACGAATAATATTCGTATTCTGAAATTCGTACATTTTTCGAGGAAAATTAAGATTTCCATTTGGAATAAATATAGTAAAATTATAATTACTAAAGAGTTTTTTATTTTACATAAAAGAAGGTATATTAAAAGCACGCTCTACTGAAAATAACCATTGAAACAAAATACATAATAAAATCTTAAAATATATGATTCAGTAATATTCATATTCTAGATAAACTTAAAGATGGAGTGTTTTACTACAGACAAATATCTACACTAGTAAGAGGAACGTACACACTTCACGTCTCATAAAGGGGAAATAAGTTTAAACATGAAAACGCCTACTACAGGACTGTACAAGACGGCATCGGCTCGACTTTTAGGGTTCACAATAGAGAAGAGAGAATGAGACAGAGAAACCACGAAAATCCTGAGGAGTGTGTGTAAAGGCCCACAAAGTCATCCCTGCCTTCTCTTTCCCAACCACTGAGAAAATCATCAATCAGATCTCTGATGTCAACAGCAAAGCAAAGATAGAGCAATGAAGTGCATGATAATTAAAAAATGTACGAAAGTATCCTTCCTGTCGCGATTGGTTTGACCTGATTTGGTGAAAGATGCAGAAACTAAATTGATTTCGGAAAATACCATGTGGCAAATTGCAAATGCCGTGTACATTGAAGGGTGAGAAAGCTGGTCACCACAGAAACTGAAAATGCTATATTTTATAAAAAAAGATTTTCTTTCTTTTATTTTTTGTGGTGTGTATGTCTGGGGGGGGGGGGGGTTTATTGTGGCATGTTTCTTCAATCAAAATGGATTTGGATTTGTTTAGAATATATGTAATTATATTATTTAGAATAGCTTGGCGCATTTAAAATACCCTATAATAACCAACGAAACAGGTCTTTATAACAACAATTATAAAACATGAATTTCTAAATTAGAGGGACTCTAAATTAGAAATACTGCAGCTGGCTTAAATAATAAAATCTAAAGTGTTATAAAATACAGCAGGATATGGAGAATAATTATTAAATTTCTCAAAGATTAGTGCGTAACACGGGTCAATAAATAAACACTTTTTCAAGCGCGATACAACGTAATCAGAATTTGCAGCTTCTGAGAAAAAGAAAGTTATAGTTTATAATTGATTATTTCTGTTTCGATGCCTTGTAACAGAAATTCGTTGGGACATATGTCTTATGTTTTCGCAATTTTATTTTTTCCAACTTGAAGAGCCGCAAAGTGGTGTGAGTTAGAGATGAGAAGGGCTCAGCCCGAGCTCGAAAGCCCGGATTTTTTTAGCCCCGAATAAAGCCCGAATAATTTTAATGTTATTTTGAGCAGAATGAATAGAAGGGGAAACAGAAATCTTATTTTTCTTTTAGAACGTTTTTTCTTTATGTTTCTTTTTTTTTTTTCGAAATTTACGATATTTGCGACATGTCTGACGACTGGGCGCCAATACGAAGTGGCGCCAATAATATTTTTTGCTATATTTTCATTTGTGAAGTAGGATATTAGGTAGATTTCATAAGAAATACTATCTATTACATTCTCACCTAAGTTGGAATTTTTGAAAAAATTTTGCAGATCTATGCCGATCATGACTCCCAGAATCCAAAACCATCCACAGTTCAAAACTTTATATATCTATCTATGTATCTATGTCACTTTTTTATGGACACGATAACTGCAATAATTCTGAACAAAAAAATCCCTGCCGGCTCTGCCTGCAAGCAAGTTAATTTTCGAAGTAGGCGGTTCCAACTTCCGCATCTTTTCGAAACTGATACATAAAATCAAGGGGCATAAAATCTCGGTCAAGTTCGTTAATGGGCAAAATCGAACCAGGGGGGGGGGGGGGGGCTTTTTGAGAAAACAGAAAAAAACCGCATAATTTCTTAATTATGATACGTATCGAATCCGTTTAAAGTTATTATTACTTCTAGGAGAAGGGCCGAAAATTTATGTATGACAGATTTTTGATACCATTAAAAATGGCTCCAAGGGGGGGGGGGCAGAGAGGGGTTTTAGAAGAAAAAAATTCATAACTTTGTCCATTCCCAAGATATCAAATCCGCTTAAATTTGTTGTAAATCTCCTTAAAATTATCTACAACTTTTATACTGACAAGTTTTTTATAGGACCAACTCTTACGGCAAAAAAAAAAAAATCTGCTGACTCCGCCTTCAAGCAGGCGGGAAAACAGAAAAAAACCCATAACTTCTTAATTTTTATACATATCGAATCCCTTTAAAGTTATTATTACTTCTAGGAAAAGGGCCAAAAATTTATGTATGACAGATTTTTGAGAAATAGGGGTTTCAGAAAAAAATCATAACTTCGTCAATTCCCAAGACATCAAATCCGCTTAAATTTATTATAAATCTTCTTAATATTATCTACAATTTTTATACTGACAAGTTTTTTATAGAACCAACTCTTACAGTAAAAAAATTTAAAACAAAAAAATCCCTGCTGGCTCCGCCTACAGGCAGAAGTATATTTCGAAGTGGGTGGTCCCAACTGCCACATCATGGCAAATAGAATTTTCTTCTGCAATTCCCAATAAACAGGTGCCCCACGGTCTGCGTCTTCGAAATCTACCTGTGCCTGTAGGCCGAGCCGTCAGGGATTCTTTTTTAATTGGAATGTTTATTTTATTTTATTTTTTTAGAGATCTAATGCAAGACGAATATTTTTTTTTCGTTTTTTGTCAATCAGCATTAGTTTATGTTTGCAAATTTTTAGTCTTTTATTGTGTGCGAGTTATACTAGCTCTTCATATGAAAACAACGTTAGTGATTCTATTTTTAATTATGAACTCTGCTCATGCTAAAGCTCTGCTCTGCAGATTTACGAAGCCACTTTCATTCGAAAGTACATATAATTGTCATGTATTGTTATTCCGATAGAAAGCAATCGAAGAGTGTTTCAACTTTTTCTAATAAAACACAGGATCTTTCAGATAACTGTTTCAAATTTTTAATTTAAGCTGTTTTTCAGGGACACGAAATATTGTTTTAATTCAAGAATCAATTATAATTTACGAAATACACCTTTTATAGGAAATAGAAAACGTTGTTCGATTATTCGGCATAGAAATAGTAATTTCTAAAAATTTCATTTATTTATTTATAAACGCACTTCGTTAAAGTGTCCATCAGATTTACTTATTGGGAGAGAAAAATATTTACATCCTTTTAAGGAAGTATATTTTATTTGATACCAAACTTCCCTTTGATAAGATAGAATGTAAATTTCCATAAAATCAGTTATGTGTACGGGAGGAACAATTACTTTCGCGTACGAAGTTTTAAAAAATGTGATATTACTTTTAAAACAATTATTAAATATTATGCAATTTTTTTCGGTACCGGGTCGGGCTCTAATTATACTAAATGTTTCGAGCTCGAATTTAAAATCATCGGCCTCGGACGGTTCCGGGCTCCGAAAAGAGAGCCCGAACTCATCTCTAGTGTGAGTCACGCATCGTCAGCAAACCCGATAAAAGTGTCGAAGATCAGTCAGGGTTCATACCATGAACCTAGAAGAGGTTATCTAGTATCTAGGTTCATGGTTCATACCATACAGAGTCGAGAAGAAAAAATACAAGGAGTCCAAGAATTTTTAAGGACTTGGCGTTATTTTTAATGTACTGCATCCCTATGTAGCACGCACACGCCAATTTTTAATGCCCCATTTGAAGAGAAAACATTTCAAACAGTTTTTACTCTATTAGAATCTAAGTTTGTGCTGAAATTGCATGAATAGTATTCTTTCATATTATTAATACAATTTAATATATTGCTTTCTGATTTCATAAATTTAATACAAAATAAGCAATCAACTTTTTCATGCAGTGATCAATGGTCATATACAAAGAGACCAGTCAAACTCCAAACACTCATGTATCAAATGCATATCAATTCCTATAGAAAATTTCAAAAGGTAAGAGTGTCACAATTAAAACAATTTTTTTTCAGTTAATTTTTTATGCAATTTTTAAAGTTTTTCCGAATTTTGGTGCAATTTTTGCAAATTAGTAAAAGGAATCAGGTTTAAATTTTTCATCCCAATATAAGTAAATGTTGACTCCTTTTCAAGAAAGTTTATCCGGAATTCATACAGCAAATTTCAAAACTTTCATGAATATTTTAATGCGATTTTTAGCGGGGATTTTTGCGTTTCTCGACGATTTTTTGACATTCGTAAAAGGAATTTGTTTTCAAACTTTTTGCCTAACATGGTAAATTTTGCCTTCCGCTACTTTTACATTTTTGGGAGGATTTTTAGAGTTTTTTGGCGTTTCACGGCGATTTTTTGTCATTTGTGAAAGAATTATGATTGTTTTAGCCCTTTATAGTAATTTCGTCCTCTGTAACTTTTTAATTTTTACCCCTTCTACTTTGCGGTGGTTTTATTACATTAGTAAAAACAATTTGGTTTTAATCTTTTGATGTAATATGGTAAGTGTTGTCCTCTTTTCAATAAAGTTTATTCGAAAATCGTACAGCGATTTTTAAATTTTTCACGAAAATTTTATGTGATTTATGCAGTTTCTTCGCGTCCTGCGGTTTTTTTTTAATATTCGTAAACGGAATTCGGTTTCAAACTTTTAACGTAACATGGTAAATGTTGAACTGTGCGATTTTGCATTTTGAGCCTTTTTTTTTATCATTTAGCAATATCTAATATTTTTTAGATGCAAGTTTAAACTTCTAAAGAAAAAATAAGGATTTAAAATATCTGCAATGAACTTTAGTCAAGCCAGAATGTCATCTCATTGATTCCAAGAAAGTTACAGTAAAAACTGATCGAAGATAGCAAAATGCACACACGAATGAAAAAAAATAACAATCGTATTTTAACTGTATTATAGGATGGCATCATCCACTTCGAGAAAAACATGGGATAAGGAAAATAAATTGAATACATAATAAATAAAATTTTATGTAATATAAGAAAGCATACATTCTAGGCTACACATGAAATACCACTGCTTCGATAAGACGGTGTGTTTTTCTTCTAAACATTTGAATTTGAATTTTCTTTATTAATCCGAAATATAAAATAAGCCCGTGCAGAGACGTCCCATTTTATCTTTTTTGTTCTATTTATTGCATGTATAATCATTGTTGAGCACGCTGCAATGCAGTATTTTATTTTTGTGGCAACATTGATTTCAGAAAAACCTTTCATTTCATTGATGAAAACAATGCTGATTTTTTTTTTTTTTTTTTTTTTCTGCAGTTTTTAATAATAAATAAATAAATAAAACATCTATTGACAAAAAGTGAGTGTGCTGTGTCAGAAACCGGTTCAAAAATCTTTCGAATGACACCTCATTCGCTGTTGTGCGTTTCGTATAAATTCATTGAAAAATGGATGATGACAACCGAAATAATATATACCTGTGGACCCGTGCAAAGATTTCGCACTGCAGTCTAATATATTTTAGATGCAAGTTTAAATTTATATACAAAATTAAGGACTAAAAATATCTGCAAACAACATTATGTCAAGCCAGAAAATATCATCTCATTTATTCCGTGAAAGTGAACAGTAAAAACTGATCGCAGATAACAAACACAAAAAAATAAATATCAATTCTATTCTAACTGGATTAGAGGATCACATCACCTGTTTCGGAAAAAAGAAAGCCCCACTAGTGACTGAGAGGTTATGCTATCAAAGCTGGTAGACATGAGGTGCTGGGTTCAAACTGCCTGTCGCGGTTGTCGACCTAACCGTTCGGAGTTTTCTTCGAACCTAATTCACACATGAATTGGTACATAAATACGGGTTAGGAGCCCTTAGATAGACCCCCACGGAGGGCACTCCCCCCCCTAGAGCCTATATCCTTCGTGTAGATAATTGGCCGTCATAAATCAACCCAACCCAACTCGGGAAAAAGAAAATAAACCATGCGATAAAGAAAAATAAATTGAGCATTTTAATTTGAATTTTGTTTTTTAATCATAAATATAAAATAAACCCGTGCAGCAACTATATCGCACTTTATCTTTATTATACTTTTTTTTTTTTATAAATCATTGTTGAGAACGATATAATGAGGTATTTTATTTTGTGGCAACATTGATTTGAGAAAAAAATATCATTTCATTTATGAAAACAATGCTGATTTCATTTTTAATAACTGCTCTTTTTAAATAAGAAACATGTCTTAAATAAATGTATAAGTGTACTATGTCAATAGCCGCTTCAGAATCCTTTCATATGGTATCTGATTTATCGTTCTGAATTTTTTTATTTGCTTGGGAAAAGGGATGTTGACAACAGAAATAATATATAGGATGATCCTGAGTTTCACGTCCATGAAAATCTGTTTGAAATACCAACCACTTTTATACGCAACCACTGGCAGAAATCACTATTGTATAAAACCAATGGCAAAAAGACGCGAGTGCGAGTTCTGTTTTCCGGTAATTATGGAAAAGGACTTCAAACAGAAAGGGAGGATAGACAAGGCATATCCCACGGTCTCTTTATGTTAATAACACTTACTGGGCTAAGGCTTTAGAATAAGATTGAATATTTGTATCTGTATGTGACATCAATAGCAATTCAATTCCTTTTCAAACTGACTTTTAAAGAATTATAAAACACTTTAATGAAAAATCTTATTTTGTCAAACAGCATCTGGTTACTGAATGTGCAAAGGCTTCAGAATAAGATAGAATATTTATCTCTATATCCCGTCTGTGAATAACAATTCAATCCCCTTTCAAACTAATTTTTAAAGGATTCAAAAACACTTTAACTCCTTCGCGACGTATTGTTTAAGGTGCACGAAATCTTTGAATTTGAACAGTTGTATTTTAATACAGAAATTTGTGTCTTATCTAATTTTAAAATTTTCGACGGTTTAATAAAGCAAAAATTACAATATTAAAAAACTAATGCGAAGAATTACACTCGTCGAAAAGGGAAAGAGAAAATTAGACTACATTCTTATTTCTCAAATAGCAATTTTTTCCCTCTTCATTAGTTTGTGAATAAATATAAATTTAAGTTTTGGCCTGAGCACGAAGACTGGTATAAATATCGAGCCCGAGTCCGTTTCGAGATGAGTGGGCATCTTTTTTGTTTTGGACACTTTTCCAGTAGTGCTCTCGTAGAACAAAATCTGGGGAGGCACAAGATTTTAGAAAATGTTTTGCATGCTTGGAGCCTGCTGTCAAGGCTGCGTTTTCTTACGTTTTATTTTATTTATTTATTTATTAACGGAGCATATAAACATGAAATAAACTAAGCAAAGATTTTTTTTTTGTAAGAATCTTACATGCAAGACAATTTAAAAAATATATTAATATTTATAACACAGTACAGAAATGTAACAATTAAGATTATATTTAAAATTAAATCTAAGAACAAGGGCTTTTTAATAATTTTTCTGATTTTATTTTATGGAGAATTGAAACAATATATATATTTTTTTAATGTAAAAAATGAATCATGAATGTAAAAAAAAGACAAAAAGAAAAGCGAAACTAAAAGCTGTCCTTCACACATGATTGGTGAGCTTCGCTGCCAAGACCACGTTTTATTTTATTTTATTCATCAGGACATAAACTAAACCAAGTTTTTTTTTTCTTTGTCAGTAGAGCACGTGCAAGACCATTTTTAAATGTATTAAAATATAAAATATTACAGAAATCTAAAAAATGAGATATATTCAAAATCCAAAAATAAGTTTCAACCCATAAGCAACCAATGTTTATCTTGAAAATCCTTATATGTCCATCTAATTTCATCACGCCACTTCATGATTAAGATATTGCAACAGGAAAAAAAACAATATTTAAAAATGAAATATTACTTTAATTTTAGGATTTCTAAATTGGTATCTAAATGCATAATTATAATTTAGTTAAAATAAAACTACTAATTGATTAAAATGTACTTTTTAAGAAAATACATGACTCTCAATATCTTTTGTTTATTTTTCTACTTTTTAACTTGAAAAATATTTCATTGTTTGAGGCCCCACCAGTGGCTGAGAGGTTCTGCTCTCGAAGCTGGTAGACGGGAGGTGCTGGGTTCGATCCCAATCGCGCCCGTCGGCCTAATCGTTCGGAGTTTTCGTGGTTTTCTTCGAGCCGTGGATTTATCCATGCGTAAATACGGGCTAGGTTCCCTTAGAAAGACTCCCACGAAGGGCACTCTCCCCGGGCCTATATCCCAAGTGTCGATAATTGGCCGTCAATAATCAACCCAACCCATTGTTGGAGTTTTACAGCCATTTTTCCCGTTTTGGCAAGTGTATTTTGGCAACTAAATCCATTGTTGGTGTAACTAGTTTACAATTGAAACCATAAAGAATATTTGGAGATTCATCATCTGTGGTGGGCTAACACAAAAGTGAAAATATTAAAATATTGTATTGCCATCACAAACACACCAGTGAACATATTTTTTATAATTCTAGTATATCAAAAAATGAGTGTAAAATCGATTGCGAAATTCCATCTTTACATAAATTAAGCTTAGCAAAATAAAAAAGTGTAAGTTTATTTATTTACACTCTAAATAAGAAAGAATGACTATTCACTCTGGAGGAGTGGATATTCACTCTATCGCAGAGTCAAAATTTGCCCAACCTCTTTAGAGTGACTATTCACTCTAGGCAAAAGTGAAATTGTTCACTCTCTGAAGGAGTGAATACTCACTCCCAAGAGGTGAATATTCACTCTAAACAGGGTGGATACTCACTCTTTCAGAGGAGTGAATATCCACTCTTGCAAAAAGAGTGGGTTTTTTCACCCTGATATGAATGAATAGTCACTCTTTCATAGGAGTGGCTACCCACTCTTTCATAGGAGTGACTATTCACTCTTGCAAAAGGAGTGGATTTCTCACTCCTTACAGGAGTGAATAGCCACTCTTTCATAGGAGTGAATGTTCACTTTTTATGGAGTGATTTTTTTTTTAATGTTTCTTTTATGGGCATTTTAAAAGAATCATATATTTTAGAGCATGCAATGAAAATAGACACAAGCGTGGTAAAGATTGGAATAAAATACTTTATTGGCAATATTTATTTAATTCATAGTTTGTAACAGTAAATGAACTCTTAAGGAAAAATTCAATTAGAGTTACATAATGAATTAAATTAGATTACTGACAGAAATAAACTAAAATATTTTATTCCAAGCTTATCACTATTGTGTTTGCTTTCATTGCATGCCTTATAAAGATATGATAGTTTTAAAATGCCTATAAGGGCAAGTAATTAACCAAAATCTTAATCAGTTAATATTATTTCTTTCTTCACTGTAAACTGAAATGTCTGAAATTCAGACACTTAAGTGTCTGAAATGGATGGTTAAAAAAAGAGACACTTTAAAGTGTCTTAAAATTTAAGACACTTAATAGTGTCTGAATTTCAGACACTTGAAACGTCTGAATCGCGGCCATTTTTGTGGTCTGATTTGTGAGCAATTGGCAGCCATTTCTGACCACACTTTTTTTAAAGCATTAAATACAGCATGTTTGACCACATTGAATCCTGAATAAATGTGAATAAATTTGACCATGAAGCAGGGCTGGGGTTTGTTACAGAAGCAGAACAGAACCAGATTAAAGCATGGGCAAACTTGTTCATGACTCCCCTCCCTCGATTTTAGGGGCCCCCAAATTTGGTATGCTATTTTCGTAAAGCGCTTCCGACATTGTACAATCAATATTTTGACCTTTTAGAGTAGGAAAAATTTACAAAACAAAAAATATGTTTATCTAAATACAATAAAATCTCTCAGTAGTGTACATCGCAGCATCTGTCTGCTATTCGGAGAAAACGGACTCTTCTGAATAACAGGCAAATTCCGTCGTGCTGGGGTGTCCGCTATTGAGAGGTTTTACTGTATTTAGATAAATATATTTTTAATTTTAAACTTATTCTACTCTAACAGTTCAAAATAATGATTATAATCAGTGCAATGTTGAAATAGATATAAAATATCAGCTGCACAAAAATTGCATACTAAATTTGAGAACCCCTAAAATCTACGGCCCAGTTTGCCCATGCTATAATCAAGTCTTGCTTCTGAAAGAAACCCAATTCTGCTTTATGGCCAAAATATGTATATGTAATCTAAAGCATAGAAAGTGTTTCATTTTTTGTCATAGTATAGAAGATGTGCACTAAAAGAATTCGAGGCCAGTGGTAACCCCCCTCCCCCTGCCCTTCTCACGTACTATCGCAAAACATTAAATACATTCGATTACTTCAAATATATATATAAGTACATGAACATATAAAAATACATGTTTGGATAATATTCTTTGTCTTCAACTTCTTTCTACTCTAAAACTAAATACAATATTGATTATAACTTTTCTGTACCACCTTATTACACGAATGAAGTCGTAGTATTGTGGGCAACGACTTCATTCGCGGCGCACTTAGTGTGGCCATTTTTTTTTCTTAATCATCTTAGAATGAAAATTCAACTCTGCAATATTAGATTAAAACTGTAATTTTGTTTTAGAAGAACAATACCACTTTTCATCAAAATTAGCTATTTATCCTTCAAATGAGATTTTTTCAGATGAATAACTGTTGAAAAATACTTCTGCTGAATTGTTTAAAGGATCATCAAATTAAAACTGATATAAAATAAATATTTTGTACCATATAGTATGTTTTCTTAGTATAAAGTACAAGTTTCTATACTTGAAGTATGCTTTGATTTGCTTTAAGATTTGAATAGAATTGTTGCATAATAATAATAATAAAAATAATAATAATAGCAAATAAAGCTCTTTTCATTCTCTGAATATTTTATATTTTCATTTAAATACTAACATATGCATAAAAACTAGGTTTATGTTATGAGAATCTTTTATATATATATATATATATATAAAAAGAAAGAAGGAAAGATTTTTTTTTTTTAATGTCAAAACATATTAAAATTTACTGAAAAACCTACATTTTAGATCTTGTACAATACAGTTAAACAGTCTAGAAGTAAAAAAAAGATAAAAGAAAGAAAAAGAAAAATAATAGAATCAGTAAATTTAGATTTGCAATTTTATTAAAACAATGAAAACGCCTTAGAAAATTATTTAGACCACAAATATGCAAAAATGTAAAGATGTAAAAGTCTAGTTTTTTCTATTTTCCATTTTTAACCTTTTTACTAAAAGTAATTAATAAAAAAATCAATATTAAAATTAGTTTTCAATATCTCGAGTTTTGCAAAACCGAAAACTAAAGTTTTTAGCAATAAATCAAAGTAACTAATGATATATTTATTTACTTTTTTTAATTTTAACAAATTAGATTTGACGAAAATCAATCCCCCTCCCCCACAAAAAAAAGGCTAAAAAGATTCCCCCCCCCCCCCCAAAAAAAAAATAATAAAAAAAAATGTACATCTCAAATTATAAAATATAAAAGATGGGTCACAACAGGTGTTTGACCGCGAAAGAGTATGTTATAAGGATTCCACATACTGATCAAAGCAACATTAAATTCCTTAACATATCAAAATGTTAAAAAAAAAAAAAAAAAAAAAAAAAAAAAATAGACGTTTTAAACACAGCATTTTTTTTTTTTTTCAGCATAAGATTTGATAATTTTCTGTTATTGCTTTTTATAAAAAGGCATATTTTAAAGTAAGTATATATATAATATATTACTGATATTTTTACAGTCAGAGTAACTACATATAATCACATTAAAAAAATGTATTTCTGAATTTCTTTTTACTTTTATCGGTTGGTGGAAAAAATATAATACGGAAATTATTGATTAATTTTTGTGTGAATACATAAGAATAAAATCAGTGCTATGAGTTAATCAATAATCCAGATTCTTTACAATAAAAAAAATTATTGATAAAGTGGAGATCTAAAGATATATTAAACAAATTTGTTATTTTTAAAAATTTTGAAAGTGATAAGAATTTAATTGAAAATCATAAAAAAATACACAAATCTTTTAACATTAAAATATATTTATTGGATTTAAAAAGATACAAATGTAATAAATAGACATTATTCTTATCAATTTAATTTAAATTGGAATTAAATGATAATACATAAGTAATAATATCCATACAAAAGTTGTATTTGAAAACGAAAATTAATCGTTTTTTTTGTTTATAATCGTACTTACTTAAATTCTTGATTGAAAAAAAGTTACAGATACAATCCTTTTGAAACGGAAAAAAAAACACCCGACTGCAAAAAAAAAAAAAAAACTCACCAGTCGGATTTTATAAAAATATTTAAACACTTCTGGCAAAACATAAAATAAAGCACGGTTTTGCAATCCGAATTGTTGAAAATATCAAAATTCTTGATTGAAAAAAAGTTACAGATACAATACTTTTGAAACGAAAAAAAAAAAAAAAAACACCCGACTGCAAAAAAAAAAACTCACCAGTCGGATTTTATAAAAATATTTAAACACTTCTGGCAAAACATAAAAAAAAGCACGGTTTTGCAATCCGAATTGTTGAAAATATCAAAATTCTTGATTGAAAAAAAATTACAGATACAATACTTTTGAAACGGAAAAAAAAACACACCCGACTGCAAAAAAAAACTCACCAGTCGGATTTTATAAAAATATTTAAAAAGCACGGGTGAATCTTGGTGATGAACGGTAAAACACTATGCTGTAGGTTTCTCTGCAATGGAAGCATTCATTAAATAAATATAATTCCAGAAATATAATGCACATTTAAAACATCGAGTAATGATTAATATTCTCAAGGATTATACTCATATACGTAATTAAATTTTTTATATCAAGTTTGAAAATTCATCTTTTTTTTGGCATTTTAAAACAATTACAGAGAAAACAACATTAAAAATTTGCCCTTTTGCTCGGCGGTCAGGGGGTTAAGACACCCATACTGTAGCACACATGTAACTGTAACACACATTACTGTAACACACACATATTGAATAACACAAAAATGTAATCACATAATTTTTCGCTGTAAAAACTACGAACACGTACACCTCTTCTAACTACTAAATCGTTGAACTATATATTAGCCAATCAGCATGCACATTTCCAAACAAAGAACGCAGTGGTCTTCTGCGGTCTGTTAAAAAAAAATAATTACGTCAGCATTTGCAAGGAAGCGAAAGCTTTTTATCAGCTGTCAGAAACTTTTTATTTACTGGCGTTAAATTTATCAATTATCTGAATAGTATACTCACTACAGTTGTTACATTTTCAGAGCGAGGGAAAATAGCTTAAAAAAAGATTTTGACGTAACACTTGCAAATAATGTATCGAATTTAAAAGAATTTAAAAGCAATTTTCTTACAACATATTTTTGCTTTAGATGTAGAAAATCCGAAATATTATTCCTTCATTAACTTTTGAAAGCCTTGATAACCTAATCTGTATTTTCATACACTTTATTAATGCTAGAGTGGTCACTATTTTGTATATACAACTTTGAAATCAGTGTTGCTAAACACAGAGTTGAATTCATGGGGTAGCCCCCGGGGGGGGGGGGGGTATCAGAAGATTTGAGATTTTATGCTTTTAATAGATAAAAAATGCAATTTCCCCCCAGGAACTCTACAGTGTCCCCTCTGGGGCAACAGAAATCCCTCCCGGAGAAAAGTGTCTGAATTCAACACTGGTTAAACATTATATAGAGACCACTGATTGGTCTCATCATAATCTGAATTTTGCGATCGCTTATGGAAATTTGGAATCCCGTTTCTGTTTAAAATATCAACTAATAATTATTATTTAAAAAATTAAAATATGATATTAAATTGTTTTAAAAAATTATAAAACTTATTATTCCCCGGTGAATTTATAATAATTAAACACCAAAAAAATAAGGGACTAAGATTTTTTTCGTCAGAGGGGGGGGGGGCTCTGTCCCCCTGAATCCACTGTAGAAGTCAATTTTTAATTTTATTTCCCTTGTTCATGTGTTTGAAATTTATTTGAAACGGTGACTCAGGGGGGACTGAAAGCTTCTAACGAAATAGATGGATATTCCATGACTAACAATGTGTGATTTCACTTTAATTTTTGTTTTAAATATAAACTCTTATCTTTTGACCGTACTTTTCAGTAAATTAGCGCTATTTTGCAAAGTCCTATTATTATAAAATCATACATGTTATTTCTGTTGTCAACATCATTTTTTCTATGAATTTACAAAACACACAACAACAAATGAGGTATCCTCCTTCGAAAGGTTTTGAAGCAGTTTCTGACATAGTACTACCCCCACATTTCGTTAAAACATGGTTTTTGATTAAATATTGCTATTAATTAAAAATTAAATCGGCATTGTTTTTATAAATGAAATGCAAGATTTTTCCTCAAATTAGTGTTGCCACAAAAATAAAATAACTGCACTATATACTGCTGAACAATGATTAAAAAAAATAAATAGTAGTACAAAAAAAGATAAAATATCAATTCTCCACATAGGTTTATTTTATATTTATGGTTAAAAAGCAAAATTGATATTGAAATGTTTAAAAGAAAAAAAAAGACACCATCGATCGGTCGAAGCAGTGGTATTTCACGTGTATAATAAAAGGTATGCTTTGTTATATTAATATATTTTTTAAGTGCATTCAATTTTTTTTCATGTTTTTCAAGAAGCAGATGGATATCTTGGGAATTGACGAAATTATGAATTTTTTTCTTCTAAAACCCCCCTTCCCTCCCCTTTAAGGCAATTTTTAATTATATCAAAAACCTGTCATATATAAGTTTTTGGCCCTGTTCCTAGAAGTAATAATAACTTTAAACGGATTCAATACGATATCATAATTAAGAAGTTATGGATTATTTTTCTGTTTTCACAACCCCCCCCCCCATTTCGATTTTGCCCATTAACGAACTTGACCAAGATTTTATGTCCCTTGATTATATGTATCAGTTTGGAAGAGATTTGTGCAGAATTATTGAAGTCATCGTGTCCATAAAAAAATGATATAGATGATGAATATAGATATATATATAAATGATATAGACAGATAAATAGATAGATAAAGTTTTGAACTGGGGGGTGGTTTGGGGTTCTAGGGGTCATGATCGGCGTAGATCTGCAAAAATTTTCAGAAATTCCAACATAGGAGAGAATGTAATAGGTAATATTTCTTACGAAATCTACCTCAAAAGAAAAAGAAAAAATGATAATTTCGTTTCTCTCAATAAATAAATAGGGACAAAATTATATAATGCCAGGCTTTCACTCTTCAGCGGAGTGAAATATTTCACTCTTGTCAAAGGAGTGAGACAGTCACTCTCGACAGCGGAGTGACATATTTCACTCCTTTCTAGGGAGTGGAAAATTCCACTCTGTAAGGAGTGTATTTTTATAAAATTCACTCTAAAAAGAGTGAAAATGCCTCTGACTCTTCCAAAGAGTCAACTTCTCACTCCTCCCAATTTTAGAGTGTATATTTTTTAAATCAGTACATGAGCGTAAAAATAAAACAGAACTAAAAAAAGTCTTCATTTTTTTAAAATGAGCTCTACCAGGGTTAAGAGGTTCTGCTCTCAAAGCTGGTAGATGGGAGGTGCTGGGTTCAAACCCCTGTCGCACTCGTCGACCTAATCGTTCAGAGTTCTCCCTACTTTTCTTCTAACCTTGCCGTAAATACGGGTTAGGATTCCTTAGAAAGACCCCCACGGAAGGCACTCCCCCTAGGGCCTATATCCCTCGAGTAGATAATCGGCGTCGTAAATCAACCAAACAACCCTTTTTTTAAATGAAATTTATACATATGGAGAAACTAAACTAATATTTTTTGTCAAAAGATGCAAGACAATTTTTAAACATATTCAGGGCCTTTTAAAAAAAAATAGAGATTTAGCACCTGATATTCATTCGTTGATCCTATTATCTACACTGTCACAAAAATAATAATAGTAATAATAAACCCCCAAAATCAGTGCCCAGTTGGCCCATGTTTTAATCATACACTGAAACTATCAACACACAAAACAACACAGAGATGTAACAAAACGATGCATTCATAGAGATATATTCATAAAGAGATAATAGAAAAAAAAATTAAAAATCCCAAAAATTCTATTGGATTTTTTACAAAATGAAGAATTGAAACAATATACTATTCTATGCAATATATATGTATATGAAAAATCAATTAGTGAAATCTTATCTATCATAGACCAGTTTTATTTTTACCTAATAATTATTAAATAAGTTATTATTTTAATATTTAAAAATTAGAAATTTACACTTGAGAAAATATGTAGGACAGATAAGGCAAATTGAGTACAAAAAAATAAATGAAAAAAAAAGTATTGAAGCTTATAAGTAAGATTTTAACTCTTTCCATGGGGACAAAAAAAAAAAACTTTTAATAATAAATAAAATAACTTTAAAAATAATAATAAATAAAAATTATTATTATTATTATTATTATTATTATAAAAGCAACTAAAGTCTATTAAATAAACAAACAATTTATATATATATTATTTTCAAAAAGAATATTTACAATTGTATGTCCTTTTATTTTGAAAAACAAATAATAATTTACATAAATTAGTTCAGTATTACTAAAACTTGTAAAAAATTTATTGAATATTGTAATTTTTCATTCCCTATTTAATTTCTTTTGTAATTAAATTAATTTTAAAATTTCAGTACTTTTTATTACGAAATATTTCTACTGATTCAAAAGAAAAAAAAAACGGTGGTGGTGGTGGGGGGGGATAACAAATCCCAGACAAAGTGTTTGAAACAACTGGTATTTTGATAGAGTGCTATTTCTGATATTAGCGAGTATACGGAATATTTCAAATTATATATATAATGGTGAAAATCACAGACATTTCATAGAAATTATTTCTGATTTATGTTTTTAAAAAAAGTAGGTGATATAAACACAAAGTAATAAAATAAAAACAGTGATAAAATGCAAGGATAGTTATGATTGTAAATTCGTATTAAAATGGCATGAAACTATTGTGGTATAAAAATTAAAACCAGAGAAGGATAACTTCACCATCTTCTTAAAAATGATGTTTTCAGAATAACGTACTTGAATTTATTTAAATTACTTTAAAATATTTAGTATGATTAAATCAAAAGAATATTAAAAAAAAAAGAAAAGAAAAGAAAAGAAAAACGAAAGAAAAGAAAAAAGAAAGAAAGAAAGAAAGGTAGTTGAAAAATAATTAAATATATAAATAAACAAGGGTATTCCTGCATTTTATCGAAACACAAACATTCATGATAAAGAAATAAATGATAAATAAGAAATAAATGACTTCCCTCTCATTCAATCGACAAGCTCTTTGGGCTTGAGATGCCTTACCACGCTTGTGTTTTCTATTTTTATTATTACAAGCATTCAACATTTTTTTTTTCTGGAATAACACAAAATAATAAAAAAAGTCAGAAGCAATATAAAAAATTCGAAATCCGAAATATCTTTCTATCGAGCTGTTTCTGTTTTTAAAAGATACCGCAAAAATAAACCCCGCCTTTAAAAGAGGTTGCCACAATTTCATTCCAAAAACAGATCCCGCCAAAGTCACCCAAATCATTATTTTAAGATTATGGCAAATAAAAAATTTATTTAAGTGTTTCTGTGAAATATAAATACTGTTTAATAACGATATTTAGATTTGCTACCAAACTAGGCATTTTTTGCACACCTAAAAATAAAAAAAATCAGGTATTTGTGCATAATAAAGCAGTATAAACACATAACTTATTACTCATAAAGCGTTATTTTGATATTTGACTTATAGATGGCAGCACCACACGAAATCATTTTGAAATAAATGGTGTTTAGCAGGATGATAAAAATGGCGCTGGATAATGGAATTATAGGCTATTGGATTATTAAATTAAATATGATTAAACATTTGCTCAGTATATAATAATAGGAAAGATGTTATTGGATAATTTGGGGTTTAAATTTTACTAAATACTTGCTGTAGTGTATATGTATCAATTGTTTATTTCTAAAATATGATCGATATGTTTGCTTTAGAAATGATGCTGGGTACCCGTTACTCTTAACTATCTTATTAACTCTGAAATTTTCATTCACAAATCACTCCTAGTCTCTACATCTTTCGTTAATTATTATTTTGTGACTTAGCAATTACGTAGCACGAGAATGTGATGTATGTAGTTAGTCTTAATCAAATAATACTATAACTTATTAAGGTGTAATAACTTCCCTGTGCGTACATAATTTGCCTTAATTAAATTATCCCATCCCATAACATAGCAAGGTGTAATAACTTCCCTGTGCTGCGTAATTGCCAAGTCACAAAATAATAATTAACGAAAGATGTAGAGACTAGGAGAGATTTGTGAATGAAAATTTCAGAGTTAATAAGATAGTTAAACTTGGCTTTATACGATCTCAGTACTTTTTACGATAAATTAGTTACGAGACTTGGCTGCATTTTTTACAGGTGACTTTTTTATGAGATATAGTTTACTTACACATGAGCACTTATGAATAGGGATTACAGTGCATTTCTCTGAACACTGATGATCTGCAAATTAATAAAAAAAAAAAAAAAATAGCACAACAATGCCCCAGTTTGCATGCATATGGTACATAAGTTTAAATTTATGCAATTAGAGTAACTATATAAATTGCAAATGAGTCATTACAGTTGCAAAAGAGCTGTCATATTTTATTTCCACTGCTAATTAATGAAATAACTTATTCGCAGTTTTATTATACCTATAATTATTAATTATAATTCTTTTAATGGTAAACAATCTAGGTAACCATATTATCTAATTAGAGGCTTAGTTGTTTACAAATCTTGAGTCATCCATACTTTAATGGTGGAACCCCCCCCCCCCCCCCCATAAAAATCTAATTAAAAAAAATCTTAAATCAGAAAAAAAAATCCCTTTGAAAAAAGAAAAAAAAAATTTTTTTTTTACATCCTACTTGCTTGTGAAGATAGATATTGGAATTTTCTAAGGTCACATCCTTTTGTAAGTGAACAAAAACTTCTAACTGATTGCAGGTATCAAGAAAATATTTTAAAATAGAAAAATGAATATTCTAAAACTAACTGTTGATTAAAAATTTCTAACAGTGAGGATAATTTCCAAAAATTGTTCATTAAACAAATAGTTCTTTAATGAATTAATTAAAATGTTCATTAGATATCTATTTTTATTAGCATTCAGAACATATAAATAGCTGTTTTACAAAGATATAACTATTCTGGCGAGGTTTTAAAATGAACACAAAACAATGACCACAAAATTAACAAAATCCTTAGTCCCAAACTGTGTACCTTCAATGAAATATTACATTTCATCTTACAACTTATGAAAATAATGTAGTATTAAACATTTGTTATGAAAAATAAAAGGTTTAAAAAGTTTTTTTAGGCATCAATCAGTATGGTCTTTTAAACCAAGAAGTGATTTGATTAAAATTTTAGTCTTTTACAAATAAATATTATAGTAGTTTAAGAAAAAAAAAAAGAAAGAATAAAGATATTAAATCACCTTTAGAGCTGTACTGTAACAAATTAATTCACTAATATATCATATGAGCAAAATTTAATCTAAAATAATTAGTATTTGAGTAGTATGCAGGTGCAATGGCACTTTTTTTTTTTTTTTTTTTTTTTTTTTTTTTTTTTTCACAGTAAAATGAAAAAGTTAAAATACAGCATTCCTATCAAGTTTGGCTTTTTAGAAAGTTATTAAATATTATTAATACATTCTAAAAAAAAAAAAAAAAATGGTCAGAATCGAGTTACTTTATTTCAATGGAATGTATAAAGGAAAATCATACCAAAGCGAAATCATTATCAAGCTTTAGTTTAAATTAGCCTTAATGAATCATTATATTGTTTGGGAAGCGAACACCACCATTTTCTATGCACATATAAAACACACAACAATAAATGAGGTATCGTATGAAAGGATTTTGACTTAGTTTATTCATTTCTTAATCAAACAACATGTTTTTATGAATGTAAGTGTATTACATTCATAAAAACATGTTGTTTGATTAAGAAATGCAGAAAATTAAAAACTATTGAACATACTCATCAGCAAATCGAAAAAATTACAATGCGACAGCTTCGAACACAGTTTATCTGGTTTTGAATGCAAAGTGGTAGAAAATGTTTTACTTAAGCAAAACCTGCAACAATTACAGTCGAAGCACCTTATAACGAAATCGAAAGTGCTCCATAGATTTGCTCGTTATAAAGTGCTTTCGTTAAAACGTTATAACGAATTAGTTCGTTATACAGCAAGAAATCCAATTATCTGGATCAATGTGCTCTGAACGTAATCTGATTATGCATAAGTCTGGATATTGGAGACAATAAAAAAAAAAGTCTATTTCTTTAAGATCTCTTAAAATTGTTTTTCTCTTTAAAAAAAAAAAAAGCTAGATCTCATGTATTCATATTAAATTAATGCTTCACAGGAAAAATTACTTTTACTAGAAAGAGTGAAAAGAAGAAAAGCGTTTATTTAAAAAGAAATTTCAAAATAATTATATTTTTACTAATGTTATATACGTACAATTCATATCATAATTTTTTTATTTTGTGATTATTGATCTGGATGACTGGATTTCAGATAATTAGAGTTTTGTTGTGTCATTTTAACGGTATATGTATAGTATATATTATTATGCTACACATGAAAAAAAAACTGGGCAAATTAAAAAAATATATATTATTGATTTAATTCTGTAAAAGGAAACTTTTCCATACCTATATTGGTTTGAAGAATGAAGTTAACAAGCTCTGCTTTCTTTTCTTTACAGCATTATCTAATAATGTAAGCTGTATTTTGTCAACATACATATTAATTTCATTCGCTAACAAGTTTTTATTACGTGTGTAACACACAATTTTCTGTAAATACTTAAGTGCATCAGATGGTAAAAGTTTCTGGCAAATTTCTACAAATCCTTCTTGCTCACTGACACTGCCACAGACAACTCATATTTAACTTTTTTTTGCCGCTATTTTCTTTATTGAACATTATAAGGTGTTGATCAAAGTTATAAAGTGATATGCTTTTTCATGCAAAATACTTCCACTAACGGGATTTTTTTGGATCTTGCATCTTTACACCATGAAAATAATAATTCCTCCACATCTGCATATTTTGCTGCACGTAAACGTTTAAACAATGAGAAAACTGCATCCTTTTCGAAAATTTTAAGAATTTTTTCTCGATCTTTCAATATTGTGCTGATGCTGAGAGTGCTAATCCTAAATTTTTTCGCTACATCGCTTTTTTTTTTAACATAATTCTGGGAAGCATTTTATAATTTCGACTTTCTCTTCTAAACTCAATCATTTTCTTTTGTCAGGCACAGCCAGCGTACAGAGTTTTAAAAATTAACACACCATAAATTTACAGGGAAAGCAAATGTCAATGAAATCAGTCATCGAATAAAAAAGAACATATACAGTTCTGCTAAGCTGTCGTCTTTCTGTCTGTCTTAAAACACTGCCCCTCTCCCAAATCTCTCCTGGAACTATTGAAAATATGTGATTGGCCGTAGAGAAAAAGATTGAAGGTTATGTCATGGGGGAAAAAAACTTGTAATTAAGAAAAAAATATATTTCCTGCGTTAAGTAAAAAAAAAAAGGGAAAAATTCGCTATAACGTTTTTATTGCACTGTTCATGCTCGAATTCTTTTCGTTATATCGTGCTTTTCGTTATAAATATTTCGTTATATCGTTTCGAATTCAGTATCCTTTAACATGCAGACCAACTAAATGGTAATGAACATTTGGTTATATCGTGCTTTTCGTTATATCGTAATTCGTTATAAAGTGCTTCAACTGTATATGAGAAAGAGTGGTATGAAAACATCTACGGAGAAAAAAAGATGAAAAATTAACTTTAAATCTATAAATACAGCCAGCCTTTTGTTAGAAATAGACTCCAACGATACGATAATTCAGCTTCAGCGGAAAGAGATGTGTTTTATTTACTTCTGTATATAACGCAACCCTATGCTACAGTGCCTAGAATAAATAGTGTGCCGTCCGTTGGTTACCAACGCTTTTTTCTTTGGCCTTGAAAGGAAGGATGCCACAAGATGGCGCTCATGTTATCACGGACTGGGAATTTTGAAAGCTTTTAGCGCCGTGACAGTGAGGCATATTGTAAACAAACGCGAGTTTTTCCTAGAAAGTTGTAATTATGTCTGTTTAAGACACAAAATATGAGTGAAAAAACTAAGAAGAAATATCAGCAAAGGTATTGTTTTGTGCCTGGTTGCCGTACGGGATATTCTGGAGCTGAGAATAGACCTAAATAGTGCTCTCACAAAGAAAATTCAAAAAAAATTTGTCGTAACTCGATTGAACTTTTATGTAAAACAAATAAATAAAAATCGCCCAGCAAAAAGACAAAAAGCTAAATGCTTAAAGATACGACGCGTGCAGTAATCAGGGCTGTAGCTAGAAGCAAACAATAGGGCGTACTCAAGAAAATGTAGGGGGGCCTCATACTATTTTTCTCTCTCTGACACATGCACGCACAAACACAGATATATATGATCAAAGTATATATATAAAAGTAAATTAGTGCATATTAGGTAGATTTTGAAAGAAATACTATCAATTACATTCTCTCCTATGTTGGAATTTCTAGAAAATTTTTGCCGTTCTATGCCGATCATGACTCCCAGAACCAAAAACCAGCCCCAGTTCAAAACTTTTATCAACCTATCTATCTATATCACTTTTTTGTGGACACGATAACTTCAATAATTCTGCACAAATCTCTTCCAAACTAATACATAAAATCAAGGGGCATAAAATCTCGGTCAAGTTCGTTAATGAGCAAAATCGAACCAAAAAGGGGGGGGGGGATAGGGGGAATGGGTTTTGTTGTGAAAACAGAAAAACCCATAACTTCTTAATTATGATATGTATCGAATCCGTTTCAAGTTATTATTACATCTAGGAAAAGGGCCGAAAATTTATGTATGACAGATTTTGATATCATTAAAAAGGGCCTCGAGGGGGGGGATAGGGGTTTAAGAAGAAAAAAATTCACAACTTTGACAATTCACAAGACACTAAATCCGCTTAAATTTATTATAAATCCTCTTAATATTATCTACAAGTTTTTTATAGGACCAACCCTTACAGCAAAAAAATAAATAAATAAATAAAAACAAATAAATCCCTGCCGGCTCCGCCTACAGGCACAGGTAGTTTTCGAAGTGGGCGGTCCCAACTGCTGAATCATGGCAAAAAGGCCATTTCTTCTGCAATTCCCAATAAACAGACACCCCACGGTCTACGTCTTCGAAATCTACCTGCGCCTGTAGGCCGAGCTGTCTGTGATTTTTTTATATTGTAGGCAGTGTGTTTCTTATTAAACTGTTTATAATAACTTTATTTCATTCTAAGAAAAGTAAAAGCTGCAGACAGGGATGTAATGGAGGAAATACGGTGGATAAGCCTTATATTTTCTGGATTAATTTAAGGAATACCGTATACCCACTTCTCAAAATCACTATAACATATACTCTTTAGGGCATAAGCTCTTCAGCATATACTCCCTCTGCCTACAGCGTATGCCCTCTGGTTTTTTTACAACTACATCACTGGCTGCAGAATGAAAATTTTCAGTGTAAAATTATACTAGTGAAATAGTAAGTGATGATGACAGTAAGTAAATAAAAAGCTCCACAGTTGAAAAGAGTTGAAACCTTTTAATTTTTTTCTGAATATTCCCTGCCCTTAAAGATTCTAAAGTTATGTTTTTATATGATACAAAACATTAGAAAAATCAAGGATGTATTTTGCATTTTAAAATTATTCAAATGCTAAAACCACTTGTATTTAAATTGGCTATTAGCTTTTTTCATTAGTATCATTTATAAATTAAGGATCTTATATATATTTAAACTAGGATGACTCAAATAGGAAACATAATGATTATCATAAGCATCATATTTACTATCAAACTCATTAGAATAACTTTGTTTTATGCTAATAATGAAAAACGCTGCAAAATGAAAAATTTCAGTATATAACAAACGCAAAAGTCAATGTTTGCATCAGCAAAAGGTTGCTAATTCTGAGTATGTGCAGATAGGATGCGCGCATATTGAAGCACTTATTTACAGTTTTTGAACAAATACTACAATTTAATTTATGCAAAACTGTTAAAAAAAAAAAAAACTACGTTCAATTTTTGAACAAAGTTTCATTTGGAATTTTGAAACAGAATTTCATATGGTGACCTTGGCAACTTTCCCAGGGGGGGGGGGGGGGGCACAAAATTTTTCAGGGGGTTCTGAGGCCCCCCCCCCCCCCCTGGAACCCCTCTAGCTACGTCCCTGCCATTAAGTGCATATCAACTTTTCCCATAGTTATATTGCTTGGCCCATTTTTAATAATATTGTTTTTTTCATGCAAAATACTCAGAAATTGATTTTAAAATAACCATATATGTTTACACAACTTTGGATGTACAATCAGTCTGTACTTTGTTTTGAATTGGGAATATATGTAATTTTTAAACCTATGTTGCTTTTGCGTACATAATACAAAGAGGTAAAAGAATTTTTTTTTATAATTTTTTTTATAATATTTTTTATGAACAGTTGTTGATATTTGTATATAAAGCTAAAGTAAATTTAACCTTTGAATTTATTTTTGAAATTATTTGCTTTTCATACATAATTTATAAAGAAAAAAATTTATAATTTTTCTTAAGTATTTTAATATGTGATTTCCAGTGTGAGAAAGATTTGTTTAACAAATGGGACTTTGTTTTGAAAATAACACAAAGTAAATATTGCTGTTGGGAGTTTATTTTTAAATATTCATTGTATGTTTGCACAGTTTTAGAAGGAGTGAATAGTTGTTGATATTTGTAAATAAAGCTAAAGCAAATTTAACCTTTTGAATTTATTTTTGAAATTCTTTGTTTTCTATACATACTTCATAAAGAAAAAAAAGTTTATAATTTTTCTTAAGAATTTTAATATGTGATTTCCAGTGTGAGAATATTTATTTAACAAATGGGCCTTTGTTTTGAAAATAACACAACGTAAATATTGCTATAGGGAGTTTATTTTTAAGTATTCATTGTATGTTTGCACAGTTTTAGAAGGAGTGAATTGTTGTTGATATTTGTAAATAAAGCTAAAGCGAATTTAACATTTGTATTTATTTACTTTTCATACATAATTTTCATTTAAAAAATGTGTCTCTGTTCTAAAATAACAGTTTGTAAATAATATATTTATTGTTGAAATATTTCAGACTTGTTTTCATCTAAATATCAGTTCCTATAGTTAAATGTCTTCTTATATAATATCAAAATAAGTATCTAAAAAGCATTAATTTATCCGATTACTAGATCTGTTTTCGGAAATTTCCAGTCTGTAGTGCAGTCAGCGCCATCTATTGGAGGCTTTCTTTCGCGTGCATTTTTTTAGCGTCGAACGGTACACTATTTATTCTAGGCACTGTACCTATGCTATACAACATAAAGCAAGGTTACTAAATAACCATTTTATCTCATGTTGGCAAAGCTTTGGCTTCGATTCACTGTGATTGGTTGCTGGCGAGCCCGAGCTTCCCAGCAGCTACCGTCTAGTATAATTCGCACCAATGAGACAATCAAAGTTTACCATAATCATGTGTACTACCACATGTGTATCACGTATTAATCATGTGTACTACCACAATCAACTCAACTTCGTTCCGGACCTTTTCTTGACGTAAATTGAACTCAATAATAATATTTAATGTATCAGATTTTTAGCATTTTTAAAATCGCTAATACAGCTTTTATTTATCGCGTGTACAAATTAGAAACGATACTTTGATTTTGAAATCAATTGTTTTCATATGATATTATTTGTTATTTATTTATTTATTTTCTATTTTAAATGAAAAGTGTGAAGTATTTTAAATTTATGTAATATAAGCATTTTAGATTAAAGTTAAGTATTTTAAATGAAATGAGTGACAGGTTTATAATTTAAAATTAAATTAATGTAGTATGATTGATGGTGATGGGAACAATATTTGGCGATTTATCATCTGCTCCCGGCTAACAAAAATACTCATAGTCAAAAAAGGAAATAAAAATAAATAAATGATAGTTTAATGTAAATAAATATTTGATATACATATCAAAAATAATTTATAGAATTAAAAAAAATAAAAGTAAATAAACAACAATTTCCATAACAACGTTTTCGCCAAATTGGCGGGGGGGTGGGAGAAATCGCGCCAACGTGCGTATGTGACACCTGTGCCCAAAAAATATGCGAAATGCTATCATGATCGCAAGAGTTCATGATTTGTCTATTAGATTCTTCCGATTTGGCGAAGGATTAAGAAAAAAATAAATTATGAATAAATGTAACGTGTTGCAATGTTTAACATACATTTAAGGGAGACCAAACTGGTCGCCAGTGGCGGCTAGTGGCAGTTATATTTTGTCAATAATAGCACATTCAATAAATTAGAAATCTAAGTTCTTGTGATCATTTTTTTTTCTTAATTTTTAATGTTTCATCTTTATGATCGGCATATAATGAACACCTGTCTTGTATCAAAATTGCGAGTTATCCGCTAGAATATATGTAATGTTATAGACGGCTGTTTATTATATTAACTTATAAGAGAAAATACAGCGATTGTAATATTTTGACAAAATAGATAAATTGCAAATTAATTTGTTTTATTGTACATTGTTTTAATAATTTTTATTTTGCAACGAAATTTACAAGAAGTCAAAAACTGAGGCCAAAGGACAAAAAAAGCGAAATATAAGTTTAGGCATAAAGAAGGTTTTTCTTAAAAATCTCCTGCTCATTTCTATTCCCTGATAGTATAATATTAGCTTCTGTGTGATTTCATTTAGTTTCAGACTATTTAAAAATGTAATTTAAATAATTACTAACATAGGCGTAGCGTGACCGAAAATTTTGGGGGGGCACAAATGTTTATTAAACACACACGCGCACACGCACACATACCCATGTATATACAGTAATGGTATCTTGGTTAAAAACGGCCTCGCAGCAATTTTATCACATTGGGTAAAAGGAATTCAGTTTCAATCTTCTAGCCCAATGTAAAACATTTAGTCTTCTTTTCAAAAAAGTTTATTTTTCTTAAACATTCGTCGTACAGCAATTTTTGAATTTTTTGGGAAATATTTATGTGATTTTTAGCGTTTTTTTGCGTTTTGTAACAATTTTTTAACATTTGTGTTAGGAATTAAGTTTCAATCCTTTATACAATATAGTAAAAATTGTTCTCTGCCTTTTTAAAAATTTTTGCAAAATTTTTGTGATTTTAGCGTTTTTTATCTTTCCGAGGCAATTTTTTAAACATTCGTACAAGAAATCTGGTTTTATTTTTTCAGTAGATATAGTACATTTTCTACTCTGCGATTTTAAAATTTTTTACAAATTTATTATGAGATTTTTGGCGTTTTGCTGCGTTTTATTTATGTTTTCTTTTTGACATTCGTAAACGGAATCCAACTTCAATCTTTTAGCCCAATATAGCAAATTTTGTGATCTGCGACTTTTAGATTTTTCACGAAGTTTTTATGCGATTTTAAGCGCTTTGCAGCGATTTTCTTAAACATTCGTAAAATACATCTGGTTTCAATTTTTCAGCCTGATGAAGTAAATTTTGTCCTCAGTGATTTCTAAATTTTTCGCAAATTTTTTATGTGATTTTTAGTGTTTTTCTGCATTTTGTGGCAATTTTTTAACATTTGTGATATGAATCTGGTTTTAACCCATTATTGTAAAATTTGCCCTCTTCGATTTTTAAATTTTTTATGAATTTTTTATGAGATATTTTGCCGTTTTTTCGCGTTTTGCTGCGATTTTTAAATATTCGTAAAAGGAATCCAGTTTTAATCTTTCAGACCATTATACTAAATTTTGAACACTGAGTTTACATTTTGTACTCAATTTTGTACTCACTGATTTTAATCGCGATTTTTTCATGCGACTTTTTGCGGGGTTCTTTTCGCGTTGCGTGGAAGTTCTTAACAACTGTAACATTAATCCAGTTACAACCTTTCAGCCCAAATTATTTTAGCACAATATACTAAACTATGGGGCTCAGCCCCCTACTCGTCAACGCTCGTCAACCCTTGTGAATTGCTAAGCAATTCACATTAAGACCGCTACATGGTCCCAGTTCGCTTTGCTCGCTCGCCTCGTTTCGTTTTTGCAGCAACTCTAGCCGGAATAAGTACTACCATAAATCATTTTAACATATGAAATTGACAATTTTTGTTAATGTAAAAAAACTAATTGAAATCTTCTTTGAAAACACAATTAAAAATGCATTTTGTTGGTGCTACTAATAGGCATAAATAATTAAAATACTATGAAAAAATGATCTTGGAAACACAATTAGTTTAAAACTCATTGCATCTATAATATTGTAAAGCATGGCTTAAATTCATTTTAAAAAACACTACGTGATAGGAAGATAGTTTATGTATGTCATCAATCGTTGTTTAAATTTCGTTCGACATTTTACTATTCTAAATAATTATACATTTTTTGAAAAAAAAAAAGCTTTATCAAGATAGCAACAGATGGCAGCAGGTTGCAATCAAGACAGTTGATATTTTTATTCTCTCCGATTTTCTTGTGAGTGAAAATCGTAAATAAATTCTAAATAAGAGTTGAGAATTCATTTGAAATTAACGATATTACTCATAATTAAAATGAGGAATCATCTCAAGTGCTTTGGATTACGTACATGTTATTTTATTTTAATAGTTGCTAGTTTGAGTTTGGCAGCTCTCACACTGGCCGCCATATTGGAGACAGAACTCATCTTACGCAATCTAGTCTGTTCATTGGTCTGAGCTCTAGAAACTACGGTTGTTGCCAAACTGTAAGCTAGAAATTCAGAATTATTTCCGCGCCACGTAAGAGAAATATATATATAGACGATGTTTATTCGGAACTCGTTATAGTGAATTTGAATTCGCTCGCGATCTGTTATGCGGGGTTTAGCGTTTTTTCATGCTTTGCAACGATTTTTTGACATTCGTAAAATAAATCCAGCTACAATGTTTTAACCCAATATAATAAATTTCATTCTCTGAGATTTTTAAGTTTTTCGCGATTATTTTTTTCCAATTTTTTACGTTTTTATGCGTTTTGTGGTGATTTTTCTACATTCGTAAAAGAAATTCGTAAAGGCAATTTTTTTTTCGTTTTTACGCATTTTGAAGCGATTTTTCTAACATTCGTAAAATAAATCCGGTTTCAGTCTTTAAACACAATTTCGTTAATTTTGTCCTCTGCGATTTTTTAATTTTTCGTGAATTTTTTTATGTGATTTTTTTTAACGTTTTGTGGAGATATTTTCACATTCGTAAAAAGAATCCGGTTTTAAACTTTTATCCCAATAGAGTATTTTTTTTTACTCTTTTCAATAAAGTTTATTCGGAATCCGTACAATGATTTTAATTTTTCATGCGATTTTAATGTCTTTTCGCGTTCCGCGGAGACTTTTTGACATTCGTAAAGGGAGTCCAGCTACAATTTTTTTTAACCCAATGTAATAAATTTTGTTCTCTGATATTTTTAAATTTTTCGCGATTATTTTTTGCAATTTTTTACGCTTTTATGCGTTTTGCGGCGATTTTTCTACATTCGTAAAGGAAATCTGGTTTCAATCTTTGAACACATTATAGTAAACTTTTTCTTCTGGGATTTTTTAATTTTTCGTGGAATCTTCTTTATGGGTTTTTTTTTTTTTTGTCACGTTTTGTGGAGATATTTTCACATTCATAAAAAGAATCCATTTTCAATCTTTTAGCCTAGTACAGTAATTTTTTTCTCTTTTCAATAAAGTTTATTCATAATCCGTACAATGATTTTAATTTTTCATGCGATTTAAACTTTTTTTTGTGTGCGTGTGTGTGTGTTTCGCAGCAATTTTTTAACATTTGTTACAGGAATCGGGTTTCAATCTCTTAGCCCAATATAGTAAATTTTGTCCTCTGCAATAAAAAAAAAAAAAAAAAAAAAAAAAAAAAAAGATTTTTAGCGTTTTTTCACATTTTGCGGCGGCAGGAATCCGGTTTCAATATTTCAGCCTAAATACAATAAATTTTGTCCTCTGAGATTTTTAAATTTTTTGCGATTTAAATCGCATAAAAAATTGTACGCAATTTTCTGCGGTTTTTCGCGGTTAGCGGCAATTTTTTAACACTTGTAAAATGAATTCATCTTCAAGCTTTTAGACCCAAAATAGTATATTTTGTCCTCTGCGAGTTTTGAATTGATAGTGAATTTTTTAGTGTTTTTTCGCTTTTTGCGTCAGATTTTTGACATTTTTTTTTTTCCCGAAGCAAAAGAACTAACTCTCTGTTAAATTTTGCTTTCCTGCGATTAAATTAAAGTTGGAAGAATACAAAATCGTCGTAACGTGAACTACGATGGTCAAAATATTAAACTAATTTGGGTCGAAACAAAAAAATAAAAAAAATCAAGGTTAGTTTGATTAAAGACCAGATCAGGCATAGCCTGCAAGGGTGTACGCTGTTGACAGCAGTTGGACCCCACTACCAGGTTCATTTAATTCGAGGTTCACTTGGGGAAAAAAACGACCAAGTAAATGAGGAAAGTTCCGCTAGATCATTTTATTGAAATTAATATTTTTGTAAGAAATATAATAAACAGCACCACGACAACTGTATCTGGCGCCTGGTGTGGGGGCACAGCCCGCGGTACGACCCTGATAACAAATACATTTATCAAACTTTTAAGACATTTGAAATAAGTTTAAACGGCACTTTTAAGAAGTAACTAATTATTTAAGGTATGTGCGCCTGCAAAATTGTATGGAAAATTGCACCTTCGATAGCAACGGTTTTGCTTAACAACGGTATTTCTGGAATGGATTACCATCGTTTACCAAGGTACAGCTGTATATTAACTTTAAAACAGCTCACAAGAAGGCTTACATTTTGAAAAAAAAATCATAACCATTGCATCTCAAATATGCGAAGGTATGGTAGAAGATTAAGTGCTGTCAATAAAAAAAAATAATAAGTAAGAGAGAGGAACATATTTAATAACTAAATTATGAAGGAAATATTAATTATTTTTTATAATCTTAGTGATGTGTGGTTGCATTCCATTGGTAAATAACTCCAGCGACACAGCTTGGAAAAGCAGGATATTTATGACTTGATTAAATTATAATAAAAGTTACAACAAATTAAATTAAATATATATTACGGGGAAACAGAACTCCCGCTCTGGTAAACACAACTGCATTTTCTGAAGTCTACAGACGGAATGAGAAGAAGAAAAAAAAGTACATGTAAGATACTAACCTCAGACAGCGGAAAAAACAGCTGACACATTGAAATTGTCCACAGCTGTAAGAGAGTGATAGTTCAAACTTTCGTTTAATGAATGTTATCAGGGTTTGTACTGCACAACACAATGTTTGCTACCAAACTCATTACTTCAAAGAAAAAGAGCTGAGCTATCTATACTGATCTGACATCTGATTAAGTAAAAAAAATGAAGAAATATAAAATGAAAATTAAAGTAGTTATTTCATTTCCATTTTGGGTCAATACAAGACGTCTTAATTGATAGAAATTGATGTTCAGAAAGTTGGGGGGGCACGTGCCCCCCCGAGGCTACGCCTATGATTACTAATTATTTTGAGTAGAGTTCTATGCAGAAACAGGCGAAACTTTGTTTAATTTGCAATAGCAACAAATAAAATATATTTAAAAAAAAAAAAACTTGTCTTTAAACTCTGTTCTGAAAATAGATGGCAGCATGGAGAAAAGTAAATCGAACAGGAATTTTTAATCGAAGTATTTCCTATTTTCCAGGTAGCGTCATATCGCCATTTTGTGGAATGTAGCGTAGTCGGATGTGGTAAGTTATATTTTCTATAAATCAATCAAAATATTATACGTATTAATGCTTTTGTAGTTGTTCACTATATTGATGGATTAAATGTGTGCAGAATAGGTGTGATTTGTATTATTTGTTAAATATCGTTATTGAGTAGTCGATTTATTTAGCCTGAATAAAGAAGAAAAAAAAACCTTTATTTGCATTATATGCCTATTAGACTAGCATTTATTTGCAAGAAAAACTACTTTTTCTTCTTTTTGTATTTAACGACAAGTAGATATATACTTTATTAAAAAATGTAGTTCTTCAGCTATAACTACTGGTTCTGAAAAGTAGTGATTACAAACTGCACTTTCAAAAGTCACTACTTTCAGAAGACTAATTTTTCCAAAGAATTAAACCTGAACAACCCAGTTTTGCATTAAAAAAAGTACTTGTTTGTAATAATGAATAACCATACACTATATATCTCTTATTTACTGTCTTTATAACAATTTCCCTACCTATTTATCTAATGGGCCATGGGCCTGTTTAGCCCTCCTATGCAAAACCATCCACATTAACTCAAATTTTTAATTATCAAGTAAATACAGTAGACACACTGAAATCAGCATAGTTTGGGACCAGAGGTTGTGCAGATTTTAAAATTTTCTGAATTTTTGGTCACTGTTTTGTTCACATTTTTAAGCAGTAATTTGAATGTAATAATGCACTTAAAATTATAATAAATGCTGACAATAAAGTAAAATAATAAAAATTAAGAAAATGATTAAAAGTAAAAGGTCAAGTAAATAATTAATAATGCATAACTAAACATGCATAATAATGATGAGACAATTTTTTCTTGAATTATTCAGTGAAACTCGCCTTATAAAGGTACACTAATAATTCACATCAAAATCTTAAACTAATAAAGTTTTCTTTCATGTTTAGCCATACATAATAACCAAAAAAGCTTGATTAATACATTGAATGTATTTGGTAAAAGGACTGTGGTTGACTCTTTTATCAGCACTATCATGAATTTTTCCAGAAATAAATGTATACTTTCTTCATGAAAAAACATGAGTTCAATCATATTTACCAGAATTACATATTAAAATGTGTACTAAATGAGATAAAAATTTAAAAAATTTGAATTTTTTACTTACATCTTAACTGTAAGTTTGCAAAAAATTAGGGACTATATATAGAATAGCAAGATATGTACTGAGATACAGAATTGACTTTAAAAAACTGTATTTTTAATGTACTCTTTTTCCAATACTCAGAAATTTGAATATTGACTCTCATGTTATAATAAAATATTATATTGTTATGAATTTTGTATATATCTGTAAATATTCCATTTGTTTAAATTTATTTTATTTTATTATTGTGAAAATTGCAGTATTATTAATGTATTTCCTATTGAGCATCATGTAACTCAATGCTAAAGACCTCGGATGCTTTGCAAGAAAAACAACCTTATACCCTCATCTTTATAATGGAAGTCTATGGAAAAATCGCCAAGGAATGGGTTTATCGCCAAGTTGGCGATGGTTTTGGCGACTTATTTTTGTCGCCAAATTTGGCGATATATCGCCAAATGTCGCCAAGTTGGCGACGGATTTGGCGATTTTTTGTGCAACCCCCCCCCTTTTACCTGTACATTGGGATCTTTTCTCGCTTAGGTTCTCTATCGAGAGTTAAAGCACTTTCTGGTAATTTCTAGCATCTGAAGGCTCTGGAAAATTCTACAGTTATCTTTAAAGCCTATATAAGGGACCTCCACCAGTCCAGTTCAGTTAGTTCTCTGTCAAATGCGATTGAATACGCACGAGAGGCTTTGCATTGAGAACTGTGTTTCTCTGAGCAGTTTTGTATTTGATTCGCCGTATTGAACAATACGCTATATTGTTCTGTGTGAAATTTAGCTGGGCTGTTATTAGATTTGAAGATTACTGAATATTTGTGTCTTTGAAAAGATATTGGTGTATTTATCGAACTGTTTGGAGTAAATAAAACCTGTTGATTGTTCTTATATATTGGCATCAATCCTTACGAACCCCGAGCTCACAACAATATTTTTATTTTAACAATTATTGTAATGTAAATAATGATGTATGTAAAATAACTTGAGGGTTTTCATAGATTTGTTATGCAGGGATTCCAATAAGTCTGTTTACATTTCGTAAAAAATTATGAAATTGCTGGATGAGTGTGGTTTTTACTCTAAGACTTGACAGAGATATATGTTGGCAAAAGCAAAAGATAGTTAAAAATTTCTTTGAACTATTTATGAATTAAAATTATTTAGATATTATTAGAAATAATATCTAGAACTTATATTTTCCAATTAGAAATTTAAAGGCTTGAGTGCTTTTAAGCTACTAATGTGTAGGTTTTAAGTTATATATTCCCTGGTCCCAGAATTTTTCATTGATATGTAAAGTCCCCCAAAACAGAAAAAAATGTACATGAGTGTTGCATCCTATCAAAACATGATAAAATTTTAATTTCATTAATGTTGCAGTTGCATAAAAGTTGGCTGAAATTAAAAAAGGCAATGTCATATGTTTTTTTTTTTTTTAACTCCATGGCTTTTTCTTTTTACACTATTAAATTTTACTTACTGAGGCATTTTAATTTTAAACCATTATTTTTTACATAACTCTTTGGCTAGCCTTGTGTATACCTAATTAACATTGTTTGTCACCAGAACAGTTACACTATTTGGTTTGATTTTAAAAGATGAAAAAGGGAGTTTGTGTTGTTTTAAGATGATACATTTTTTAGTGTTTTATTTTTAAAAGATGAAAAAGGGTTTGTTGAGTATATTGATATGAGACTGTTTTTAAATGTAAAGTAGAAAAAAAAGTGTTTTTAAAATTTGAAAAAAGTTTTATGTTTATTTAAGATTATAAAAAATGGGTTTTAAAAAACTCATGCTTATAGATAAATGCTAAAAGATATGCTTTTATAATATTATGTTTACTTATGTTAATTACATGTGTGTCATTGGAGAAGTTATGTGATATGGTTGATAGTTTTTTCTTTTTTTAAATCTACTGCTAATATATACTTTTATATTTGTGCTTTCCACCAATAATTCTGATGTTTTAAAATATTTTAGTATAAAAAATCCCAGAAGTTTCATGTATATGTATATTTTTTTTCTTAAGTAAAAAAATCCTTGATGCCGTAAGGGTGGGGATATATGCAAGCTGTTCTTTTTAATATTCAAGTAACGAAATATGCATGATAGTGACATGTCAGGATTACTACAAAGAAAATAGGGGGGAGGGTGGTCAGCTAACTTTTAATAAGACATCCAGTTGCTTCTACTTGGTTCTAAATCATCACTTTGCAGGGCTTGAAATTCAATTTTTCCTGGAAGGGGAGTTTCCCCTCCCAACATTTATAAATGGTGGGGATACTTACCAGCAATATCTATTTCTCTTTAATACTAGATATTTTAACTATGCAATTTAATGTTTTATTTTATAGTCATATTTTTAATATTTTGTGATATTGTATACATATAAAAAATACTTCATGCGTGAACATTTCACAATTATATTTTCAATTTATTTCAATCGCTGGGTGCAGACTAGAATCTTGCATCTGGTCAGGTAATGCGATTTTACCTGAACCCGATCTACAGTTTGGTTCGGCTCTATTTTTTAAAGTTGCAGGTTGAGTTGACATTAAATGTTTCAGGTTCAGATTGGTTTTTGGTTGGGTTTTGATTCTTTCGGTTCGATGTTGTGTCGTCCTGGTTTTTTTTTTCAAAAGAAAGTGATGATTATTTTTTTTAATTGAAAAAAGTAAGATAAACTTGATATTAAGAGACATAATTGTAGACTACTTTAGCATAATGATATTAAAATATGGATTAATTTTCTTTCACTTCGAATTCGGATTTGAATATTAGAGTTCAGGTTAGGTTTCAAGATTACAATTTTTTTAGGTCTCTGGTTGACTTTGAGCAGAATTTTCAGGTTCATGTCAGATACAATCTGGCCTGTGCAGACTAGAGTTTAGCATTTGATCTTGTAACCTGATTTTACCTGCTATTGTTTTGTTAAAGGTAGAGATAGAAATTTTCAAATGGCAAAAAAGTTTTGATATCCACGATTTTTTTCAAGTTTTTCCTTGAAATGTTGATTTTTTGCAAATAAAATCTTTTCTTGCAGTTATTTGTTCTTAGAAAACATGGAATATTAAAAATTTTTTACTACATCTACTACCCTAATTTTCGGCATATAATCTGCAGGTGTCAATCTCATGATATTTTGAAAAAAAAATCATCCTATAATCCGCAGGTGAAATTTTCACTTAAAAAATTTTCACAAGATCTACAGGACTAAAGTTCAGCCATCAGAGAAAAAATATTGAATCTATTGTATAATATTTTAATTTTTAACTTTTGTATTTAATATAACACTTGATAAATAAATAAATCTGAAATAAAAAATTGATAATTCAGTACAAAGATATTTGTAATTCTATTACACATAAGTAAGAATAAATTCAGAAGATTTACATTACTTAGTATAAAATTATAATTAACTAAGTTAAATACTTAAATATTTGTTTAAATTAAGTATAACATCCTTGTACTAGTTTTTTTTTTTCTTTTATCTTCTTTTTAATTCAATATTACGAGATCAGTGAATCAGACAAAGATTTGTCTGGTGCCATCTGTCGAAGTAAAAGCTTACTACGCTATTCGATTATTGTTTGAATCGAATATCGCCCTATACAGAGAGTGGATGAGGCATAGAGTGCGATGTTTGTAAACTAAATAGGAGTTAAAAACTGTTGTAAAGCATGAAATAAATGAAATTAAGGAATCAATTATTAATATAAAACATAAATCAAAAGATTATTGGTAAGTACTTTAACATTAATAATTACGTTTTTATAATGAAGTTATTATGTTGATATGTACTGTTTATGAACTTTATACTGAGATTAAATAACTGTAAATAAAGGTGACATATGAGTAAATGGTAATGAATACTTGTGTTTAATGAGTGTATTTGAGGCAGTAAGACCTAGATATGAAATGAAGGCGTAACTTTTCTTAACAAGATTTAATAAGTTGCGCGGTAGCGCCATCTGTTGTTTTTTAAGAAAGATATTTGTAAATTTGTTCAAAAAAATTATGTTAAAGATAACTAGTAGGAAAAAAATCGCAAATAATCCGCATTACAAGAATAAAGTTTTTTAACGTATAATCCGCGGATTATAGGCAAGAAATTAGGGTACTTTTTTTTAGTAACCTATGAATTTGTTTTAAATCTCTTTTATAGAATTCTCACATTAAGTGTACATGTTAGAGGTCTGCACAGACCGTGGTCAATCTTCTTTTATTAGACTTGGGCTAGGCCACACCTGGGCTTACCGTAATTTCGGGAATATGCGCCGCACCCATCCTAAGCGCCGCATCATGGAAAAATCGGTAAAAAAAAAACAAATATACACGTAAGCGCCGCACTCATTAGAAGCGCCGCATCATTGAAAAATCGGTAAAAATGAAATAGTCACGATAAAAAACGATCGACAAAATTGGATTAAAAGTAACAAGAAGTGATAAAATCTTACAAGATATATGAATTAACAATAAAACACAGGTTATCTTAAAATGCAATAGGGAAAAAAATACGTACTACGCCAATATGCGTACTGCGCCAATCGATTATCGTTTTAATCGAATATCGCCGTACGCGGTTTGCTTATGAAATAAATATAATTTATCAACTATTTTAAAGTATACAATAAATACTTTTAAAGAGTGAGCTATTAATAGTGAAACACAGGTTATCTTAAAATACAATAGGAAAAAAAATACCTACTACGCCAATATGCGTACTGCGCCAATCGATTATCGTTTTAATCGAATATCGCCGTACGCGGTTTGCTTATGAAATAAATATAATTTATCAATTATTGTAAAGTATACAATAAATACTTTTAAAGAGTGAGCTATTAATAGTGAAACACAGGTTATCTTAAAATACAATAGGAAAAAAAAAATACGTACTACGCCAATCGATTATACGATTATCGTTTTAATCGAATATCACCGTATGCGGTGTGCTTATGAAATAAATATAATTTATCAACTATTGTAAAGTATACAATAAATACTTTTAAAAAGTGAGCTATTAATAGTGAACAGAAAATAGAGAAATATGGGTAAGTTAAATATATTTTGACTATAGTAATTACGTTTTTATAATAAAGATATATTGTGATACTATGTACTGTTTATGAACTTTATACTGAGATTAAATGATTGTAAATAAAGGTGAAATATGAATGAATGTTAATGAATCCATGTGTTTAAAAGTGTATTTGAGGCAGTAAGACTAAAAAAAAACCTGAAATAAAGGCTTGTTTTTCACAATATCCAGATTTTGCTATGTTGAGGGAAAAAATCATCGTACCCGCCGCCCTGGCGTATGCGCCGCATCGCCGATATTTTGAACTTTCAAACACGTATGCGCCGCGGCGCTTACTCCCGAAATTACGGTAATTTTTTTCTGCAGACTCTTGCCGGGCCGTGTCAGACCGGCTATTTTTTGTGAAAATAACAGCAACATTTTACCTTTTTTCGACAAAATCGTTAGAAATTAGTTTTGTTTCATTAAATCATACAGAATATTTTTTTAAATCTGCTTTAAAAAAAATCTGTATAGAGTTTCAAAATTATTATTTTTATTTATCCTTTTCTTCCATTTTAAACTACATTATATTTTCTAATGAATCATTTAAATGAACTTGTCCAAGTAATTTCTAGTGTTGTCATTCCATATTCCATAGCTTGTATATATAAGCTTCTAAATGGTACATGAGTATGTATGAAGTATTTCTTGAAATAATTTTAATTATAGGACAATGTTGATTAAGAAATATCTGAATTTCTTTCAGAAGTCGAGTTTCGTTGATTTTTGTATGGTTCAGGCTGGGCCAAACTTTTAGTTTTTATGCTAGGCTGGGCCGATATATATCGTTCACCCGGATCTAAAAATTTCGACCTGTGCACATTATTCAGAAATGTCATTAATATAAAAATTTCTCATTGTAAGGGCCTGTCTGTATCTTTTTGGGGGGGGGGGGGATTGAAATCTGCACATAAAAGCTGCATCTGTAGAAATGTTGCATCGCTTGAAATTTTAACTTTAAAACATGTAAAATCTACGGCGTTTCTTCTAAAAATTATGGTATACATATTATTTGTTGAAATAAATGTTTAATTTGTGTGATTAAGGTATCTGTTAATTATATTTTTTATTTAACGTAGTTAAATCTTGAAAATAAAATATTTATACACAAATTCTTCTAATTTTTAAAAAAACTATTTGTTAACTAGACGTCTAGCCAGTTGCTTCCGTCTGGGGCCAATGTGCCTTCTGAAGTGTATAGCTTGGACTTCGCTTGGGTCCCAGAAATTGCATTTCACAGGCAAACAGAAAAATATAAATAAAATACTTTTTTTAAACTATATGAAAGTAACTAATAAGAATATCAATAAATTACATAAGTAATACTTTTTTGTGAGCCCCCTGACAAAGACACACCCTATCCGTAGGAAACGGGGCTTTCAGATAAAATAAATAAAACTGGGATAGCTTAGATCATATATGTTAATAATTGTAAATGGGTACTGTGGTTTCACGTCCATAAATTCTTAATATGGTGGACAAAATAACAGGGACCTGTGTGCTTTTCAGCTATATATATTGTTAATACAGCGGTCCCTATGACAGGGCCCTGAGTGCTTTTCAGTCATATATCATTTAAGCATGCTCTGAATAGTGATTTTGGCTGAATTCAGAATACTGAATATTTGGCACACAGATGAACTGATTATTCAGCCAACTGAATAGTAACTATTTTGCTGAATACCGAATATTTGGCTAGGCGTATACTGCTATATTTAAGGGTTTAAAAGTTTTAAAATTTTTAAATAATTTTACATCATATTTTACACGAAAACAAATTTTAGGAACAAACCTTTTTCACAATTAAACTTTAGAATAAAGAAAATCTATGCTTTTAATTATTATTCACGAAGGGTAATCTTAAACCTTTTTAATTATTAAATAATTTAACTCCACGGCTTCTGCTGTAAATTAAAATAAATGAAAAAAAATTCTTATATTCTGAAATTTTAAAATCATAAAAAAATGTTGAAGGGGCGTTTTATAGTCATATATTGTTTATTTGCCAGGAAGCGAGTACAAAAAATATAAAATATTCAAATGGTGGCAGTTTAGCAAAAGAGTTTTTTTATGTACCAGAGGGTCTAAAGTGAAATGATATTAAAGCAAGCGATTGCTTTGAGATGTCGGAAATGTAAAGGGTGTTCCTAAAATGTTAGAACAAACTTTTAAGGAAAATAATGCCATCTAAACTACAACCTCTCCCCATCCATCCAAAATTTATGCTCCCCTCTCAGCATACAAAATTTAGAATCTTAAAACTTTAAAAAATTATGTTTATTTATTGTTCTCTAGTAAAAATAAATAATCCATCATTTAAATTTTTCTTATACTCCAAACTGTTTACTTCCCCACTTTTTAAATACCAGCAAAAATATTTGCATCTTTAAAATACTATTTTAAATTATTGTGTCCTATTTGCTGCTCTCTAGTAAGGATAAGCAAATAATCAATCATCTAAATTACCCCGTCTCTCCGAAATGTACACTTCTCCTTCCCTCACTCTGCTCTCAGCATACAAAGTTTAAAATCTTTAAATGCCTTTATTAATAAAATACATGCTCTTATTTGTTGCTCTCCAGGAAAAATAAATGAAAAATTAGTCATATCAATTATCTCCCTACTCTCAAAATGTCTGCTTCCACCCTTTGCCACCCCTTAGCAAAAACAAAAATCTTTAATGCTCTACTTATAGAAATAATTTAAAATTTCCACACAGGGGCGTAGCGAGCGGGGGGGCAGCTGCCCCCCCAATGTCTGGTAAAATGATTCAGTCGGCTTATCAGCAGATTTAATTAGTGTCTCTGTAGTATGTCAGTAGGCTGATTAAAAAAAACAATTCGGAGAAATTCTGGTTGGCAGGACTTCAGAATGCATTTCACTACACCCTTATAATCATGTGGCAAAAGCTAGTCGGTCTGTCAATAGATAGGTTATGAATAAAAAAAGTAATGGTTTCAATAGATCTATCTGGTCAGCCGGTATGAAAGTCACGTGTTCTGTCCCATTTTCGAAACACATAAATAAAATAGCTAGTCGGCCTACCCACTGAAAAAAAATTATCATGTATAAATCTTGTCTGCAGAGACGGAAATGTTGGACATATACTATACCTTACCCACACATAGAAAAGCTAAGTCGGCCTTCGATACATACGCCAATAGGGAAAAAAATGAATCTGATCTATTGATCAGAAAATATCAGAAATTTGTCCTACAGTAACTAACACTCGCAACTTACATAGATAAAAACTATCAATATATAAACTAGGTCGACCGAATGTGAAAGTCGCTTAAGAAAATTCAAGAAATTTTATACTTGATACATAGTGGGTTCTAGCAACGATATGATGTTTATGCCCTTTGGAACTGTTTTACAAAATAAAATCGAAGAATTTTTAAAACTATTTAAAAAAAAAATGAATAAATTAAAAAAATATCCATGCATTTAACATTTAATACCTAAAAAACATCTTACTTTTTTTTTAAATATTCATTCAGTAACAGAAAATATCTTCTTTATAAGACATATCTTCACACGTAAAGCAAAATTCTTTCCAGACCCACACCACTAGGGATAGATACAGAAAAGGTGTCAGGTCTGATGTAGATAAAAGTCTTTTGTTATGATCTCCAGATAATCCTGCAAATCCAATTTTGCACTAATTTTCTGAACTGTACATTGTCGGTATTCTAAAACTTCCAACTTTCACAATAATATACAGGGTGATCATTTTTAAAGTGGCAGTGTTTGGAGCGACCTGTAGCGCGATCTAATAGCCGAAATGGCACCAAACTTGGTATTTAGACTAATCAAGACATGGGAAAAAGGATTCCGTGAAAAAAAAAATTAGTTCCAAAAATCGTCGCTAGGGCATTTTGTGGCGCTTTGCAATGTATAAATGTGAGAAAAGAAAAATACTAACACATACAATCGTACAGTTAAATTATTAATGTTTATTTACTACATTAACTTCCACGGTGAGCAATTAGACCACCTTCAATGTGAGCACCGTTCTCAGAAATAACACCGTGCATTCTGTGCACAACGTTCTCCACAGCCGTACGTAACATATCACGAGGAATATTCCGCACTGTCTTTGTTATGTTGTCCTTTAGAATAGACAAATTTGATACTCTACCAACATAAACTTGAGATTTCAAATAACCCCAGAGCCAAAAATCGCATGGCGTGAGGTCAGGGGAACGAGGCGGCCGTGCAACTAGAAAACTCTGACTTATGACTCTATCATCAGTGAAGGTTTGGCGCAACAGCTGCTTTACCTTATTACCAATATGTAGCGGAGCACCATCCTGCATAAAGATTGTCTGTTGGAGACGGTTTCTTTGCTGAAGTTGTGGAATAACAAACGTTTGCAGCATTTTGTGGTACCTTTCTGCATTTATGGTGCACGTTTCGGGTCCTGTCGGAGTGATGGTCTCAAAAAAGAATGACCGAATTACGAATTCGGCTGTGAAACCACGCCAAACAGTGACTTTTGGGGAATTTAATGGGATTTCATGCACGGTGTGGGGATGCTCAGAAGCCCAAATTCGGCTATTTTGTGTGTTTACGAACCCACTGAGATAAAAATATCACTCATCTCCCCACAGAATGTGCCATGTGAAAGCATTATCAATTTCTACCCTGGCAAGAAACGATAGAGCGAATGTCATTCGCTTATCATAATCACTTGGTTTCAGTTCGTGCAAGAGGCTGATTTTGTAGGGGTAAAATCCAATAAAACGCGCCGCAAAACTCTCCATACCGTGGAATAATTCAGGTCCAATTGTCGAGCTACTAGTACCAGCAATGGTTCCCTGCGATCCTTCGACAATTGCAGTTGCCACATCAGTTGTTACATCTTCTGATACTTGTTTACGTCCTCTCCCAGCGCGAATGGTCAGTGACCCCGTGTCCTCGAACTTCTTAATCATTTTCTTAAGACCATTCAGCGATAAAGGCCCCTTTCGTAATTTTTTTTTGGTTCGAAATTCCCGAAGAGCTGCGGATGCATTACATTGCTTCATATAATACAGCTTCACCAGTAACGCACGTTCCGGTAACGTGAGAGGCATGTCCACTGGAGCTCGTTTACTTCAGCTGAGATTATTTGTCAGAGCTGTCTACTACTTGCTTTTATATCCCCTGTTACTAGCGCTGTCATCGCATAACATTTGCATTTTTCTTTGATACCCGTGTTTTATGCTAATTCTCGTTATTGTAAGCTACAGCACCACCACAAAATGACCTAGCAGCGATTTTTGGAACTAAATTTTTTTTCACGGAATCCTTTTTCCCTTGTCTCGATTACTCTAAATACCAAGTTTGGTGCCCTTTTGGCTATTAGATCGCGCTACAGGGCGCTCCAAACACTGTCACTTTAAAAAAGATCACCCTGTATTTCTGAAACTTATAGAAAAGGAAGAGACGGATTTGTCCTGTCTCGCCGAAATGTCTATGCCTCTACTGAAATTTTTGTAAACTCCGCTCCTTTGGTTAGATGTTTACCGATAGAGTGAAGTGATTCACTTCACTCTATCATTCTAAACTAATGTGTTTTTCACAAATATAACTGTACGATTTTCTCTTATCAATACATATTTTCTTTCTTTCTTTCTTTTTTTTTTCTCTTCTCCAGTAAAGTTCTTGGTAAATCTTTTAAATGATTACTGAGTTATATCTAAGAAACATTTTAGGAATACAAAATCATATATTTTATTTTTAATTATCAATTATAATTAATCAGTTAAAATTAATTGTAAAAACTATTAATTAAGAAATAATGCGACAGATTGACTATTTTACATTAGTCGGATTTGAAGCATTTTTGAGTCGGCCAATCTTACCTTTTGCCCCCCCAAAAATTTTCTTTCGCTACGTCACTGTTCCACAATTTAAAATTTTGAGAAATGCTATTTACGAAATTGGTGAACCTTGAATAGAGATTTAAATCTCAACCAACCTAATTTTTGGCAAAGAATTGTACTTTGCACTTATTCCAAATAAAGGAATAAAATAAAATACCATTCAAAATATCTTACATTACAAAAGTTCTAATTTTTAATAAATGAAAATGTATTAAAAATCATATGTCTTACAATACAATAGTTCGAATTTTTAATAATTAAAAATGACTATGAATCCAGTTAATCTAATATCCATCCAGTTACAATACTTTACCTTTGAAAAAATCAATAAGTTTGGTTATTAACACTTTTGAAATAACACATGTACATTAAATATTTCTAATTTCTTTTAAAAATTGTAAAAGAACTATAAGAAATAAAGATCTCAATATACTTTGACATGTCGCTAACAGCTTTGTAAAAATACTTTTCATGAGATTGTAGAAATTAAAGTGAAATGTAACAAAAATTTTCTATAGATTTAATAACTGTTCTTATTTTATTAATGACCATTATAATATAATTTCTCAAATAAATTTTTAGAAATTCATAAACTATTATAAGGTATGTATACATTTCAATTTATATTTCAGGTGAAGATGTTTGTGAAGACTATTCTGTAAGGTGTAACATAGAGTGAAAGAACTTATGAAAAGAAATCATGCCTAGAGACTATTTTTTTTCTATTCAATAAATTCTCCCATAAAAAAACTTGTTCAGTAAGAATCTTTTTAAGTTTCTCAGCTAGTGTGCAATTGCATGAATTCTTCATTTTCACATGCAAATTACAGGATAAAATTTTACATTTATTAAAAGATATCAAGAAGTTGAAATTTAATAAATTTACTGCTGCAAAAAGTTCATGTATGATATATATTTTCAGTATGTTTTGTAAGTAAAAGAGGCATTTTTAAAGGTTTCATGGAGAATTAAAAGACCTTTATCATACTACATTTGTTGATATTTCCAGTTTATTTTATAACTTCATTGGGCTATATAGCAGACGTTCTGCTGGCAAATCCTTACTGGAATGTCTAATATATATCTATGGCTCATTCAATTAAACGTTATATTTATGTTAAGAAGAAAATTTAATGTATATGTACACACATTTTGATATATTTTAAAAAAATCTACAATTACTCTTCAGTAGTGTATTTAGACTTTATAGAACATTCTTTTACATCACTTAAACAAAGACTTATCCATGTCATAGTAAAAAGAAAGCAACTCATATTTATATTCATTAAAAAGCTCATCAACATATGGGATATAAAATAGAGGTTATGATTAAAATCTAATTTAACTTTGAACTAAATTGGATAATTTTTGTAATAAAGCCTCAGAAATTTTGTTTTATATGCAACATCATACTGATGGTAAGGAAAAACAGATCTACAATATGAGACTTTCAGGCAAATCTGCATTAGTCTTCTTTCATCACATTTTGTGACATATGCCACAAACGGCTTCTAAAAAAGGTTATTTACATGTGATTTTTGTGTTATACTAAAGCGAAGCTTTTTCTTGTGAGGCGTTTAACAAAATATATCAAAAGTTATAATTTATGTAGACTTCACTGTGTCTTTACTAATGTGAAACCTTTCACATGTGAGATGAGTAGTGAAGAATTTTCTCAAGAAACTAATTTAAGTGATGAGCTGCGAATCCATTCCAAAGAGAAACCATTTTCTTGTGATGTGTGCAACATAAGGTTTAATCGTAAATCTGATTTAATTGTCCACCTGCGAGTTCATACTAAAGAAAAACCTTTGTCTTGTGAGGTGTGTAAAAAAGTGTTTTCTCAAAAATCTTATTTAAATGTCCACCGGCATGTTCATACTAACGAGAAACCTTTCTCTTGTGAGGTATGTAACAAAGCGTTTTCTCAAAAATCTCATTTAAATGTCCACCGGCATATTCATACTAAAGAGAAACTTTTCTCTTGTGAGATGAGTAGTGAAGAATTTTCTCAAGAAAGTAATTTAAGAGATGAGCCGCGAATCCATTCCAAAGAAAAACCAATTCCTTGTGATGTGTGCAACAGAAGGTTTTATCGTAAATCTGATTTAATTGTCCACCTGCAAGAGAACCATACTAAAGAGAAAATTTTCTCCTGTGAGGTGTGTAACAAAAGTTTTTCTGTCAAATCTAATTTAAATAGACACCTGCTAATTCATACTAATGAGAAACCTTTCTCTTGTGAGATGTGCAACAAAGGATTTTCTCGCAAATCATTCTTAAATATTCACCTGCGAATTCATACTGAAGAGAAACCTTTCTCTTGTGAGGTGTGCAACAAACGATTTTCTCAAAAATCGTCTTTGAATAACCACTACCGAATTCCTACTGAAGAGACACCCTTCTGTTGTGAAGTGTGCAACGCAGGATTTTCTCGAAAATATCGTTTGAATGACCACATGCTTATTCATACTAAAAAAAAACCTTTCTCGTGTGAGGTGTAACAAAGGTTTTTCTCTCAAATCTCATTTAAATGTGCACCAGTGTGTTCATACTAACAAAAAACCTTTATCTTGTGAGGTGTGTAACAAATTGTTTTCTAATAAATCTAATTTAAATGTTCACCAACGTATTCATACTAACGAGAAGCCTTTCTATTGCATGGTGTGTAACAAAGGGTTTTCTCGAAAATATTGTTTGAATGACAACATGCTTGTTCATACTAACAAAAAACCTTTTTCTTGTAAAGTGTAACAAATGTTTTTCTCTCAAATCTCATTTAAGTAGACATATCTGAATTCATACTAAATAGAAACCTTTCTCTTGTGAGGTTTTTATGATAAATCTGTTTTAAATAAGCATCATCGTATCTATTCTAAAGTTTGACACTTCCTTAGCATATTACACATACAAATTATTTTTATATCTAAATAACACCTTATAGTGTGATTAAATATATGTAATTCAAATTTGATTTTAAACATGCATTGTCTGATTAAAATAAATTTTTCACCTGGGAAGGCTCGACTATTTTCTCTAAAAATAAATCTAGGTATTTATTTTAAGTTGTAATTATTAATCATGATGTTGGTAGATTGACAGGCCAGATATGCATTGATCTACTTTAAAATTGGCAAAAGAAGACCTTTTGTTTATAAAACAATTTAAAATGTACTTATTTAATTACAGAAATTAATCATATCATAATAACAGATGATATAATTCCTTTCACTGAAATAATAACAGTACGAACACACCTCATTTGTCACGTTTGACATACAATTTCCAACTTGTTTTACAATCTGAAAGTAAAGGTACAATTTTCTAAAAGATATAAACATAAGTTCTTAAATTTATTATAAAGAGTTCAAATACCAATATCAGGAAAGCTGACAATTCTTTAAACTTTTTATAGTTACCTTTTTCTCATATTTAGGTGGATGGAAACTTATTATATTTCATATATTGTAATATAAAGAAAAGTTTTTTGGCATTGTTTGTGACCAAACGATTTTTGTTATGCGTATATATTCTTAGCACTCTTTATCATCTCATGTTGTTCAAATAAGCAGTTCTTTTGAGTTGAACTCTACTATAGAATAAGAGCTAGCAGGTGAAAATTACTTAAAAATTTGATAAAAGTTGAAAACTTTTTTAAATGATTTTCATGTTTATCTAAGATAGGTATGGAAGCCCTGGCAGCATTTTAAATGTATACTATACTTAGCAACTTCACACATCCTGCTGCAAAACACAATTAATGGTATTCCAATTATATATGTTAGTAAAAAGTAATTTGTCTTCCAACTACTTTGGCAATCAACATTAATCAGGTAGCATTCATTTTGCTTTGCAGCACAGGACCCCGCAAGTGGCTGGAAGGTTCTGCTCTCAAAACTGGTAGAGTGGAGGTGCTGTTGTCATACCCCCTGTTCACGTTCGTCGACCTAACCGTTCTGAGTTTTCAGTGGTTTTCTTCGAACCTTGCGTTAATGTTGGTTAATATCCCTTAGAAAGCCCTCCATGGAGGGCAACCTTCTAGGGCCTATATCCCTTGTGTAGATGATCGACTGTCATAAATCAACGAACCAACTTTGCAGCGCAGTGTGCAATGTTGCTAAGTTTACTTTAAAACCCCTGGAAACTTGTCAGGTCATTCATAACTAATCCAGGTAAATGAGAAACGTCATTTCATTAAGATTTCAATCCTTATCAAATAACTTTAATAAATTTGTTCACTATCTCTCAGGGTATAATAGTTTGCACAGTGACAACAAATTTTTTGGTGCCAGAAACTACCAAATTTTTATCATTAGTAATGAAGCATCTATCTTGTCAGTGTCTATGTAGGTACACCACTCATATCGTTACTTGTTGTTTTTTTGCATAATTTACTTGCACCACCCTTGGTTGTGACTTGTTTGCATAATTTACTTCTATAATTACTTACATCTGGTTCCCAACCATTAACAATTAGAATAATAACTATCCAACCTGAAATTCACATTAGGTTCTTAAAACTAAATTCATTTTACATGATTTAACATCTTGTGTTATACCAGTATGAATCATTATTATTTGCTACAAAAGAATAACTTTTTCAAAAATTTCATTCCATTCTAACATGTTGCAGCACTCAAAGTTAAAGATTATTAAAACATTTTAATTTCTAAATATGTCTGTCCCGCATGTTATTTTGCAGTAACAGTGAATAAATAATCACATCTTAACATGCTACAAAAACGAATGGGCATTAAAACTCATACATTTACATAATTATAATAAGTAGAAACTATGCATTTCCAAGAAAAATTCTAGGGATTCTAAGGATGCATTAGCGCAAACTGCTTTTTTACTTTTAATGTTTAAAAATAAACAAATTAGACATTTAGCCATATGTAAATAAAGTAAAAATTATTTTAATATATCAACAATAGTTGCTTGTATTAAAGCATTTGGTTTGTGTCTTGTATTATATCTAACAGTTTATAAATAGCCACAATTGTCTTCTGAACCATAAAATTTTACTTTTAATGTTTCCAATATCCTTGGCTAAATATTGTAAATTACATGTATAAGGATCAAATATTAATTGACTTTTTTATGTTTATTAAGTTTGATTTATGGTATTAATTGCCTGGTTTTTGAATAAATGATTTTATTTACAATTTTATATTTAAATTATAATTATTTCTATATAACAGATATAGATTAAATATATTGCCCAAGTAACAGTCTTTTCTAAAACAGTACATTTTCAAAAGGAAAGATTTTTCTTTAATTTACCATATGAATGATTAATAAATTAAATATTATGCTTACCATAATTTAAAACTATAAAAATGAGTATTATACGATATATGACAGTATATATCAGAAATAAACTTAAAGCTGGAAGAAAAAAATAAATGAAAATTGCCATCAGTAAATTATTTTGAAGAATTAAACTTTTTTGTTTACATTCATATGTGCAGTGTGGATTATAGGTTTGCAGATTTATAGTACTCATATCATTTTTATAAGTCATCAGAATACTGATTACTTACTAAATATGAAGGTTCTTAAATATTTTATGTCTGATAATTTCATTATTAAATACATAAATTATTTTGATGGTTATACCTTGGTTGGTATTTCTAATTCTGTTCCTTTTCTAACTTTTAGACTATGGATTCTCAAAAAACGTCATCAAAATCAAAATCCTTAAAAAGAAAAGTTCAGCGTGATTTAAAAGAAATTGTTCGAGAGCAAAAAGTGAAGCGCATTATTAATGGGCCTTCTACGTGTATGGCAATTCCCGAATCTTCACAATCTGTTACAATGCCTCCAGAAAATCAAATGGGTGAAAGTGAAGATTTACAGAGTTCATCAACAGAATCGCATGCAAGTGTTAAGTCTAATAATGTTGATTTGATTGATAATCCTGTTGAGTCATCTAAATTAGCTACTGATCATGGATTCAACTACAGCAATCAGGCAAGTTCTGAGATGAGTGAATTCACTGATTGTGTTTTCAGCTCTGACATTGAGATAACAAATTACCTTGTCAGCTCTGACATTGAGGTAACAAATTACCTTTTCAGCTCCAGTGAAAATTCCGAATCTGAAATTGTAAATGTTAATAAAACATTAAACATGAAAGAGAAATTGACCAGATGGGCTCGAAGATATCATATATGCAAAAATGCCTTGTCAGCCTTATTGAAAACCCTGAAGGAAGAAACTGATCTTGACTTGCCTCTTGATAGTAGGACGTTATTAAAAACTGTTAGAAAATCAGAAGTGGTTTCCACAACTGATGGCTCACAAACTTCCTATTTCGGAATAGAAAAAGGTTTAGGTCAACATGATCTTCAAAACATATGTGGACAGAATAGAAATGTGACCTTAAAAATAAATATTGATGGTCTCCCAATTAGCAGAAGTACTGGGGGTCAGTTTTGGCCAATTTTATGCCAGATTGCAACTGATCATCCAGTGTCTCCATTTGTGGTAGCTTGCTACCATGGTAAAACCAAACCTAAATCAGTCCAAGAATTTCTTCAACCTTTTATTCAAGAACTACATGATCTGGAATCTCAAGGATTTGATTATTTTGGCAAACATTATAATGTATCCATACATAATGTCATCTGTGATGCTCCAGCAAGGGCATTCATTAAATGCATCAAAGGACATGGTGGTTTTTATGGCTGTGAAAAATGTATACAAAGAGGGCTGTCAGTTAATGGCAGAGATGTGTTTTTAGATAGTGAAGCTGAAAAGAGAACAGATGAAAGCTTTAAGTTAGAAATAAATGCTGAACATCATACTGGAAGAAGTCCTTTCCTGGAATTGAATTTTGGTTTAGTTTCACAAGTGCCACTTGATTACATGCATCTTGTTCTCCTTGGAGGCATGCGTAAATTATTGCTGTATTGGATCAGGAAGGGTGACCGTACTGTACGCATTGGCTCAAATCAAATTTCAATGATTTCAGAAAAACTCTCATTGTTAGCTGACCACACACCAAGTGAGTTTAGCAGGAAGCCAAGATCATTGAGAGATGTTGACAAATTCAAAGCCATCGAACTGCGTCAAATTTTATTATATACTGGGCCAATAGTTTTTCGAAATATTCTTCCAGATGAAGTGTATAAGCATTTTTTACTATTCCATGTTGCTATTTCAATTTTGGCTGACAATGTAAAAGTGCAGAATGAAGAATATGTAACTTATGCAGAAAAATTGCTTCAATTATTTGTTCAAGATATGGAAAGAATTTACAATAGGGAATCTGTTGTCTACAACATACATAATTTAATACACTTAGCTGATGATGTACGACAGTTTGGATGCCTAGATAATTTCAGCTGCTTTCCATTTGAAAATTTTCTTTTTCAGCTGAAGAATATGGAATCTTCCATTGTCTCAACTGTGCAGAAGATTATCAGAAAATGGGATGGTAAGAGATATAGAAGTTGCTCCTTTGATTGAACTAAGTAATCCACATAATGTTTATCATTACATGGTGAACAGTTCCAGAAAGTGGTGTACAATGGCTCAATAATAAGTACTACAAATGTACATGACAGTTTTGTACAACTTGTTGATAAAAAAGTAGTACAAGTATTAAATATAATAAAAACTAACTCCCAAACAGAAGACCCAAACACAGTTTACCTTATATGCAGCCCATTTTATACACATGGAGAGTATTATTCTTATCCTAGTAGCTCAGAACGGCAATCAATTTACAGAATTGGCAGACCTCTTTCTAAATTGATGTACCGGAATCTCATGTCAGTATCTCATAAGTGCATTGTCAGTCCTGAATTGAAAGTTGCTGTTGCTTTAATTCATAGAATGTACTAATTTAGATGATTCACATATGGGTGATATTCAGTCATTTGAATATTTAGGCGGTACTCTTGCTGCAAGTAATAATTTCTTTTATTACTGAAAAAAAAGTCCTTTTCAGGGCTAAAGGGGTAAAGGTCCTAGCAAAGCAACATGTAGGAGGGTAATCTGAATCCTGGTGCCTGCTATGCTAGTGTGACTCAGCGAGCTCCTCTGGGTGTTCCTGAATCAACCTGTAGTCATTGCAGGAGGATGACCGGGAGTCCAGCCGAGGATGCCATCTTCCTGAACCGACCATTTTTGGGAGGTGACCGGGAGTGGTGTCCCTGTTGGGAGCAGGTGTCGATGTAAGTCCACATCTAGCATAAGCCACGTGCGCCCCGGGTAACCCACCAGTGCAGGTAACACTGCATTGGAGTAATGGGTGAGCTAACAGACGCAGGCGACACCAAAGTTCTGGTCAGATACTATGGTAACTTCATATCATTGAAGAAAGTATTCAATTTGTTTATTTAATGCAAGATGATTTTATTTTCTATATAAAACAATGATACTGACATTTTTTTCCCTTGTAGACCTAATGATGAAAAAGTATTTGATTGTTGTTTTTTGAAAGAAAACACAACAGAGATCATTCCATCCACGTGGCTTATAAATGAGCAAACTTGTTTTTGGCCATGTGGAAATGAAGCCAACATGGAGAACATAAGAAAATGCGTTCAACCATTGAAAACATGGCCACAGGTCGCATTAAAGATTTATGGAGGTTCAAGTAAGTGACATTGATTTTTTTTTTTTTTAATATCTTAAATTTTCTATAAAATATTTATTCTGACTGAATATAATTTGTTTACTTATCTTTTTTTAAATATGTTAGTATTGTACATTCCCAATAGCAGAAACAATGCAGCATGGCAGTGGCACTGCAGACTTTTTTTTATGCCTTGCAGTTCAATCTAGCAGCTTTCAAAAAATTCTGGGGTAAGAAAAATTCCTAAAATTTAATTTTCGTTTTCAAATTTATTGTATTTTTCTTATATTTTCTATGTAAATGCACATTTTGCTTATTTTATGGGCTACTATAGTTTTTTGTGGTAGTAAGCTTTGTCCAGCATTTTTAGGTTGCAGATAAATTTTGGTTTGCTTCAGATTAACACAGAAAATTCTACTACTGGGTGTACATTCACAATAGCTTTTTCTTTTGGTTTAAAACTTTTTGCTTGTTAAGTTTGTTATGCATAATTTACTTCTCACATCATTTTGAGTTTTTCAAAAATCTTTTAAATTTTACTGTAATAAAGTTGGTAGGTACGACATGACATTAAAGTATATTCCTGGTGTCAATTTGAGGTAAAAGCATGAATAAACATTAAATGTTGGAATTATGACTAGATGATAATTGGAAGAGGAGAGAACCCATAAACGAATCATTGTAATTCTTTGTTAAATGTTAATTGTGTAACAAAATAATTTTTTAAAATACATACACAAATTTTGTAGTCTCAACAATTATTTTAGTTCTATTTGTATATCTAGATTTTTTTCTTTTTGCAGATTCTTTTGCCAAAGCAAGTATGAAAGTGGAAGAAGCTCGCTATAGTTCAAACATTGGGAGCGATTCATCGGATGATACTTCAGTAAATAAAAAAGGTTAATAAAACTACCAGTTAGGTACCAGAATGAAATTGGAGACGATGACAGTCAAAGTTTGTTAGAAGACCGAAAAAAATCCTCCCAAAAGACATATGTACTTCCTAAACCTCCATCAGGTAAGAAAAAATTAGGCCTTCCTTCCCCTTGGTATACTTTTTAAAACTTTTTTTTCAGTTCTATTTGTTACTTAGCAGTAATAAGAAAGTAATCGGAGATCAATATAATCAAAAATACTTATATGAGTTGTAATTTTCCCAACTGAGCATAAAATATCTATGACAAGATGAACCAGGGACATCTTGGCAAAAGCTACTAATGCTTTGCTAATTGAGCTATCCTGGATAAATCTGGAGTCCTCCAGATTTGTCCAGGATAGCCCAGATAGCTTCAGCCTCAAACTCAATTTCATCACAAATATTCTAACTGCTAAATAAAGCATATGGGTTGTAGTTTTTCTAACTGGGCAAAAAAGTCCATTGAATCCTAGACTGGACTTTTTTTGCCCAGTTGGAAAAACTACAACTCATATGCTTTATTTAGCAGTTAGAATATTTGTGATGAAATTAATCTAGTGCTAAAATAATTTGTTATGAGTATACTTTTTCATAATTTATAATTGTCTATAAAATTATCAAATAGCTCTTCTAAGGAAAAAGTAAAGAAAAGGATAAAATATTCAGTGTATATTTTTACAGATTATCCAGTACTTCTTGCTCTTATTGCTTTAACTTAACTTTATAATTATTATTTATTTTATAAAAGCATAAATTATGATACGAATATTCATATACACTGTTTAAACTCTCCAATAAAATATTTCTTTTGGGTAATTTCATTACTATGAAAAATGGAAATATTATCAGTGAAGAAAATGTGTTGAATGTTAACTGTAAGTAATTTTATTAAAAGTTGCTACAAAGTTTACTGTACATAATTATGTTTAAAATTTAATGATTTGCCATTTTAGCTAGAGCAGTTCATGAAGAAATGCAGACTGTCAATGACAATAGCATTCCAGGAACCTCTGCATTCAACCAAGTTGATTCTTTTTCAAAATTTTTAAGCTCTTCAGTTGCAACTACAGAAGAACCAAGTAAGTAGTAAACAACATTAACCAGTTTAATCTTTAATAGCAGAAGAATGTATATATATGTATAATTAAATATGTATATGTGTATATATATATATATACAGTCGACTCTGTGAAATCCACCGATGTATAATCTGCAAATCTCTATAATCCGCCATCCATTTTCAAATGTAAACAATGGAAATCATACTTTCATAGTTAAGCTCATTAAAGAAATTACATGTAGTTGTTTTTATGAATTATCAATTTTTAAATGCTTTAAATTGTGATTTAACAAGTTTTATGTGATTTGCATGATGTATATTAAAATAATAACTTTAGGTAAGCAAAAGGAACAACTAAATGCAAATATCAGTGGAGTAATTTACATTTTAAAACTAATCCATTCATGCAACAGCTGACTAAAGAAATATCTGCAGAAATCAGTAACTGATTTGGTCTTATTTGAAAGGCACTTTTGCTAAATACACCTTTAAACAATTTGGATATATATATATATATATATATATATATATATATATTCAGATTTGAGCCAAAACTTAAATTCCCATTGAGTAAATGTTCAAAAAATTAAATAACAGCTAGTGAAATTTAAATTTTATAATAATTCCAACATACTTAGAATTAAGAGCTAAAAGATCTTCTTAAGAAGATCGTTTAGCTCTTATTGTTTCACACCAATTTCAACTTGTTTTCTATACTTAGAATTATTAAATTACTTTTGAGTTATAGTGTTCCTTTTTATATTGTTATTTTTGTACAAATATTAGTAATTTATAGTTCAGTTTAAAAAGAAAACAAAGGAATGGTCTGTAATCTGCAAAATTTTACAATCAGCAAAACTCTTGGTCCCAAACTGTGCAGATTTAACAGAGTTGACTGAATTAAAAAATGAATAATATAAATAAAATTTGTATTGTATAATTCATTTTTCTTTAAATTAACTTAGTTATTAAATAATTTAAACCAGTTATGCATTATATTTTCCTTTTCTATTGTAATTTATGTTTAAATATTTCTAATTAATAGTTTGACTATAAAAAAATAAAATGTAAACAAGCAAATGATCTATAATCCGCCAAACCTTTGGTCCCTAAGTGTGCGGATTTCGCATAGTTGACTGTATATATATATATATATATATATAAATTATTTGTACATGTGATTTCATATATATATATACACACATACAATCAACCCTGTGAAATCTACACACTTAGGGACTGAGGATTTTGCGAATTATAGATTTTTGCAAATTATAGATCACCCCTTTTGTTTGCATTTTATTTTTTTAAGTCAGACTATAAATTAAGAACAATTACACAAAAATTGCAGCAGAAAAGGAAAATATAATGCAAATTTGATTTAATATATTTAATAAATAAGTTAATATAAAGAAAATGAAATTATATACAATGCAAAATTTTATTGATTATTCATTTTTTGAAACATTACACAAAAATTACAATGGAAAGGGATAATATTATGCAAAATTGGTTTAATATGTTCAATAATTAAGTTAATATAAAGAAAAAATAAACTATATACGATACAAATTTTACTGATTATTCTTTTTTTTTTTTAAACATTGATGTAATGGTAGTTTAAGTTTTGGTTTGTTGTCAATATTTTTTTTTAGTCTATGAACGCTCCTTACTTCATGTTCTGAGACATTTTTTTTTGGGGGGGGGGGGATGAGAGATTTTTGCTAGGGAGTGGCAAAGGGAGAAAAATGATATTTTGGATGTAGCAAGATAATTTAAATGGTTGAGTATTTATTTATTATTACTAGAGAGCAATAGATTGAGCTTTAAAATTATGATGAAAGGCGGAGTGAGGAAGAGAAATGTAAAATATGTATCTAAATTTGTATTTTTAAAATTATTAAAAATAAGCTATAATGAAATATTGCACAAAATTAACAGATTAATTGATGTATAGAATATCCTCATTAATGCTAGATTTAAAAGAAGTTAAAAGTAGAGTACAATTATGTTTATAATATTATGTGCATAGGGCTATAAAATACCTTTTATATATTTTCAGTCCTACAAAAGATTCTGAAATATTTAGTTGAAATAAAACACGAAAATAAACTGTTGAGAAATGAAGTAAGAAAGCTAAGAGAGAAGGTAGAACTGAAGCTGCAAGTGGATGAGAATCCTCAAGTTGCTGCAATTGGCGGAATAGTGACAAAAGAATTTCCAAACCTGCCCTTCAAAAATCTCTGTAAGCTGCAAACCTTAGAAAGTGAAGTAACAAGAGATGCATCTGTAGCCACTTCCTTGGTATAATTATATTTATTTTTCTCTTTATAACTGTTTTTTCTTTTGAAGGAGTTAATAAATTAACATGAAAATTGTATTTTTTTTTTAAACTTTTGATTTGCAGCATTGTTAGAACCTCTCACGTTGTCGGTTGTAGAATATTACTTTTCTCTTCATCAGAGTCCATTAATAATTTCTTTTGATCTCTGAATGAGAGATGTGACAGCTAATTGCTTTGATAAAGTAATGTATAAAACAATTGTCTTTAGATTGTACCCAGTTAATTGTGAAAAATCTGTATGCATTATCCGAACAGTAGTATCATGGCTCAATTAACCTCTGAATCTAAGAGAAGCACAATATCATTTTTAACTCCCTTTTATTTGGCAAAAGTTTTCTTAATTCTCCATGTATGAAAACTCACCAATAATACAGTAGAAGATCTTTATAACACAAACCTAAAAACACAAGGTTGTGTGTAATATAGAATTTGCGTTATATAGATCACATTTCATACATCATTAAATTTAGCTTGTAAAACATGGCCAAATATGTGTGAAACATACCAAAATAGTTTAGACTATCTTTATATTGCATTCTTTATTACCAAGAGTTGTGCAGATTATAATATTTCAAGTAGGAAATGATGGAGTAAACAAAGTGGTCCTTATTAACTAGGGATGCACCGGATATGAATTTTTGTGGATACCGAATACTGAATATACGGTATAAAATTTTACTGAATATTCTGTATCCAGCCAAATACTTTCTTGTTTTCTATTTCAATTGTAATACAGTAGAAGATCTTTATAATGCAAACCTAAAAACATGAGGTTGTGCGTTATATAGAATTTTGCGCTATATAGATCCCATTTCACACATCATTAAATTTAGCTTGTAAAACATGGCCAAATATGTGTGAAACATACCAAAATACATTAGAGTATCTTTATATTGCATTCTTTATGACCAGGAGTTATATATTATAATTTTCTGCATAATATAGATCATTCCACACATTGTTATTTTTACTTTATAAAGATTGTCCAAACATAGCTGTATCAAATCATAGCAATTTTTTCAGTAATTAGCTCTGAATTAAGGAGATAAAGTTGAACTAATGTATCAGATTGAGTCCTCTAGAGAATAGCAACTATTTATAATGTGGGAATTCATGTGTTTCTCAACTGAAAATTCATTGTTTACATCTGAGAAGTTGTGCGTTATATGGAGAATTGTGTTATATAGAATTGCATTATAAAGATCTACTATATTTCTATTTTATGCTTGCTTAAAAAAGAAAAACTTGAAATTATAATTTTTTGTCATTCAAATGTTAATAATGAATTTAAATTAATTTTTAGTTAAAGAGACTTAAAAACAAAGGCTCTTTAGTAATTAAGTATTGATATTTAATCATGTTTTGTCTTTCGCTTATTCTGATATACATGGTAGTAGTTTTTTTTTCTTTTATTCTGGGTCATTGAACATAAAAAGATAAACAAGTAATTTCTCTGTTTTTCATACTTATAAATTTTTGTTATTTATAATACTAAACATCCTATTGAGGTGGCTTTTTCTTTTCCTATATATACTAGTACATATTATTACCTACTTTTCTTATGACAAATATTATATAACAGAATTTAAATAGAGAAGCTCCTCGTTGCAATTATTGGGCTGTCCTCCAAAAAAACGCAGAGTAAAATGTTTCTTACAAGAAACCCACTCTAGTACTTCATCAAATATATCACTAAAGTCAATTTTTTTTGTTCTGTTTTTATGCACCATTTAGAATAATAAAAATAGTTAAAAATACCTAAGGTGTGCTGATTTAGTTTTAAAATAATTTAAACAAACAACTGCAGAATTCTGGCAAAACATGAGCTTCATTTTTACAGATTTTCTTGTTATAATACAATTTTAGAATGATCTACATAAATAGTTAATTGTTTTGATGTTAAACCATTAATATGTAATAAAATGCTACATTTTCAGCTGATTTTTTTTTATGTAACATGGGTTATTTTTTGAAAAATGATTTTTTCTTCAAATTCTCGCATAATTGGCTGACACTTTGTAATAAAGTGATAGAATGAAAATGCTCAGCATTAAAATCTTAGTCAGTACAAGCTGTAAAAATTTAGCAGTGTTTAATTTTTTTGCATTCTTTATTAGACTTTATATAGAGAAAATTTCAAAAAATGGGTTTCTTTATCGAGGACAACACACTATCTTGTTTTGTACTACAAAACAAAGGGGACAGTTAACTATTCAAAAAAGTAGCACAATTCTTTTCATGATCAGTATTATTTTATTACAGCTGGTCTTCCATCCATACACAAAATAGTGACAAAAGATTCAGTAAAATCATTTTTACTTTAGAATTGTTGAAAACACAAGAAAATGAGACAACCAGACAGGTGAACGATTATACTCAGAAGAAGGTATTATTTGTGATCCAAAACGTAACAGATTACAGCCTCAAAATGCTGAGCACCTAATTTTCCTACATCATAACTTGCCTTTAATAAAATTTAATCATAAATAGTTTTTTGTCATATTTTAAACATTATATTTTCATTTATATATAAATCATTTAATTTCATTTTCATGAAAATATATGAGTACTTCTTTCTTTTAACATTGTTTTTAATGGGATAATGTGGGTAAGAAGCAAATTAATTTTGCACTAACTTTTCCTGATAATGTTAAAAATATGATTTAAAAAATGAATCTCTATTCAGCAACTGGATATTGAAGTATTTGGCCGGACTGAATATCCGGTTTGAGCAGGATATCTGCCAGGAGCTGGATATATAAAGCTGCATCCCTATTATTAACTAGAAATCATCTTAAGCGGGACTCACTAATGAGAGTCTGCTGTATACTGAATTATTCTGCAATATTTTGAATTAAATACATTTAAGGCTGCTTTTGTAAAACATAATACAGCTGAACAGTGCAAATCTTCTTTGGCACATTAGTAAAGGAATTTCTGTTTTATATTTGGTAGAAAGGGAAGCCAATTATTTTTCTTTTGTGTTGAAAACATTTTAACCACAGTGGTAACTATTATGACAGATAATTAGGAACTTGTTTATCTTTAATCTGTATTTTATTATTAAAATTGACTTAAAATTTTTATATTTCTTTCAGGCTCGTTTTTTGTGCTGAGGTGGTGGCTACAACAATGCCAATTCTCTGACTCTTGTTGTTTTGAAGAGATTGCTGAGTCGAGATGTTGCAATCAAATACAGTTTAGAGGGCAGGCAGGAAAAATTAAAATTTGCAGAATTAAATCTTTTTTTTGTTGTCATTGGTGAGTTATAGATTTTTTTTTCTGTAAATGTGAAGGGTGTTTTGTCCATAGTGTTTTATTAAGTCAATGACTAATAATTTATTGAGCTTTATTGGGTTTGATAACTCAAAAAGGAAGAGGTATCTTTTGTATTTGAATTTAATATATTTCTGGCAAAAACAGAATTGTATTTCTCTGTATTATACAATGTGTCCAGAAATTAATAACTAGATTAAAGAAAATCATTAAATTGTTATTTTCATAACTTATTTTAATTATCAAAAGGTTAAATTGAGATGTAATTTTAAAAAATTGCTTCAGTTTGAATTTTTTTTCTTATTCTTGTGTTCAAATTTTGTAATCTGGGAGGAAGGGGGGATATCTGATGTAAAATTTTCACTGAAATTCATTCAGAATATACAAATAACAGAATTCATTATATACATATAACTTGATTCTTTTGTGTTCACATATTCAATTACAAGGCTTTTGCTATTTTATACAAAGTGCAATAATTCAAAGAAAAAATGAATTTGTCTTAAGTTAAACAATATTCAAGCTAGTTTATTTATTTGTAATTTTTAACTGATTGGCATTTTTCAAATTATATAAGAAATTTACTGAGTAGTATTAAAGCATTTGTAGCATGTATTTAATAAATATAAAAATACTTATATGAAGTTAAAAGTAGAAAATCGTTTTGAAACTGAAATGTAGTTTGAAATATTTTCTGTTTTTTATCTTTCACTGTTTTCTTTCTGGTTTCAACAACTGAGTAGAGATGACATTGGGAATTCTGAATTTGAATTGCATATTCTTCAAGTCATAATAGTCTATCATTTGTAGAGCTGGATGTAAAATTCTCAAAAATTTTAAAATTGTGGAAAAACATTTTTCCAATTTTATTTTTCTAAATAATATATATATTAAGTATAATATATATATTAAGTCTCAGAATTTCTCTGTTTTTTTTTTTTTTTGGGGGGGGGGGGGCTTAAGAGCTACATGACTAGTCACACGAAGTCATCACATGCTAACTTCTGTGGGAGCATTCTTTGCAGATTTCTCACTTGCATTTTAATTTTTACATAATATAGCTGAGGTCAAACTTTAAATGGGCTAGTTTTTATATTTTCAAATTTGAGTGCATATTTTTATAAATTTAATTTTACTTTTGGAACCACTTTTCTTCATATAACTAGTCTTATATTTTAAATTGCCATTAAAACTAATCAACAAAGAAATAAACTTATAAATTTCACCTAATGTGTGAAATTTGTATTGAATTGATGTATTTAATGAAGAACATAGTATTCCAACAGAGTTCATCTTGCAGCAAGTTCAGAATGAGGACAATCATACACAATTTTTTTTTTAATTTTGTTCAACATTAATATCACCAAATGTATTTTTGCTTACATAAGTTAACATAAATTGCTTCAGCTAAATTTTGCCAGAAGATTGAGGGGGGAAACAAAGTGTATACATATAGACCAATTTTCCAGAATTATTGGGGCCCTAGTAACATAATTTTCTGTTTGATTTTGGTTTGCTGCAAATTGAATCTTATAACCAATAATGGTAGACTATGTTTACTATAAGAAACCCATAAAATAATTTGCAACACCTGCTGCCATGATCTACTGTTTCTGCTACTCGGATGGGGGCCAGATATTTTCTGGATAACTGCTTGGGCATTACGGCAATGTTCAATTGATCCAATTTCAGAATATGGAATTGATTCTGATTTCAAATTAATTATTAATCAGATGAAAAATCTGACCCAATCAATATCAAAGATTAATCACAATTTATGTTAATCCCCTCAAAACAAGAATTCTGCTTAAACACCAAAACACCCAATATCTAACTAAATTTGCTTCCATTTCAAATCCTAGATGTTGGTATCAAGTTGTGGATCATGTAGTACTATACACCTGGTAATGTATCAAGAAACACACATGTCAAAAACTGGTACTTCTCTCTAGAAAGATTCTGATATCAGTCAATTAGAAATATCATTCTAGTTTCCAGAAGTCTAAAGATCTATATTTATGATAAAGGCAAAAAAGAATAGGTCATTTCTGCTGAATATTATATTTTTAATGTTAAATAATAGTTAAATATTGATTATGTGGAAAATTTGAAATAATATTATACATAACACTTTTGAAATAATCTATTTTACAAGTTACAATTTTCACATAGAACCTGAACATGGGAAAAAGAAAAATTGTAAAACTTAGGCTATTATAAAATTTTGATTTATTATTATTATTAATGGTATTTCAATTTTCCCAAAAGAAAAGTTTTTTCCTTTTAAATTTCTTGGTTATTTTTAAGCATTCCCATACCTAATCATTTGTCAAAATTTCACTCTCAACACACATCATGAAAATTTTTCGTGAATCAATCTTGCTTCAGATATTTTCTACAGAATCACAGCAGTGAACTTAAAGATATAATTTTCTATACCATTAAAATATATAAAAATACATATTCCTGTATCAGCCAAATAAAAATTTTAAACAATTAAAAAGTATTTATATATATGCTTATTCAAAGCTCGACTCAGCAATGTACAATGGCAGATCTTTTTTTCCCCTAATATAAAGAGATAGTGATTACCAACACTATGCCAACACAGGTAATCAATATCTCCGTATATTACAAAAAGGCTTTGCTATTTTACAGTGTTGAATCCAGATTTGACCAATATCGGCCGGTCCGACGTACGCCGATATAGGCCGATATTGGAAAAAAAGCTAGCCATGCAATATCGGCCGGTCCGGTGTTTACCGATATTGCAAAATCGCTGTTTCCGATATTGGCCGATATTGCTGTGCTACCTGGGTAATAGAAAAAATTTACAATCTAAATGTGTAATAATTTTGGTACCATAAATTTGTATGAATGTATGCATTCCTGAATTCTCTGAATTTTTTCTTAAAATTAATATAAGGAAAGTTAGAGAGACAAAATAAAAATTCAAATTATGTCTTGCATCAAATAAATGAAATTTAAAACACATTTCTGCCTTTTTGTCATTTGTTGCATAAAAGTGTCCTCTATATTTTTAACACTTTCCAACCTAGTTGAAAAGTGTTTATGACTTCGGTTTGTATGGCCGTCTTTCTGTGCTCAACCCTCAACTACACGCACTAAAAATAATCACGTATCTACACGCATGGCGTACTGAATATGCCAGGTGAATTTTTACGGTTTTCACACTGTTTTCTTAATTCATTTCAATTTAAACATAATAATATTTAATCAGAACAATTCCACATACTTTAAAAATTAAATTAATGAAATTGTATTCAGCAGAAACTATTGTAATGAAGAAATATTGCTACTTACACAGTTTTTTTTATTTTACTCAACAAATATACTTATTTCAAACAATTTATCACTTAGAAAAACTTATATAAACATATGCGATTAAATTTAATACACATACACAAATCGGATATCAGATATTTCAAACAATTAAGTCACTATGAACAATTAAAACAAACATATGTGATTGACTTAATGTGGTTTTTGCAAGTAAATTGATTACACTTGGAACAAACTACCGTGGTATAATAGTTTTTACTCGGCCACACAAAACGCACCGTCCTTTTTTCTTTTTTCTTTTTTTTTGGGGGGTGTATAATCTTTTGCAAAATCCTCAGGCTTTACTATGGTACTACACATCCAGGTTGACCTAATATATAAATAATAATAATAATGTAATAAATGTGAACTAAAATTGCATATTTAATACAGTTATATTCAAATTATGTCGTATTATATATGTTTTTAATCAAATTAATTTGTTCAACAATATAAAGATAAATACATTATTAAAAAAAATACTTGCATGACTACACGCGTGGCATATAAAGTACGCCAAATGCACTCTTCCTCCAAAAACAAAAACAAAATATGAAGTTATATTTTACTCCAAAATAATCCACTCCAAAAATTCCACCTGCATGCAAGACTGTTTGGAAAGGATTGACCATAGGTTAGATACAAGTGTCAAGGTCATTGTGCTTCTCATTTGAAAACTGTTGGCCAATCAGTGGCCTCTGGCATACACAGTACGCCACGCATGTATTTGAGGGTTAACTCCTGTAAATATGCTCGGATTGTCCTGCAGTTTTTATGTTATTGTCGTTATCTATAGCATGTTCCCTATTTCAACTGACATGTGTAGCACTTATAGTTTTCTTACAGGGACACTGAAAAGAATTCCGTTACATGACGGTCTATGGGGAAAAATTATTTGCGGTTTATTTTAATGATGTTACACAATTTCAAACACGTTGTAATGTATATAATATCACTAAAGTGCATTACAAGAAGCTTAATATAGAATAGGGTGTGCATAGCACTTATAATTACTTTACAGGGACAGTCAAAAGAATTCCGTTACATGACGTCTATGGAGAAAAATCGTTTGCGGTTTAATTAAATAATGTTTCACTATTTTAAACGCATTGAAATTTATATGTATCACTAAGGTGCATTATAAGAGGCTTACTACAGAATATTGTGTGTAGAGCAGTCATTGTTCATTGACAGGTACACACAAAAGAATCCTCTACTGTCTGTTAACAATAATTCCTGGAAGTGCTAAACGCACTTCCAGGATTAGCATTTTGCCACCATAAGTTTTCAAATCAGTTAAGTAGTTCTAGAGATTACCCTTTACAAACAAACGTTACTTCTTTGTAATTTTAGTATAGTTCCAAAACTGCTAACATAGGAAATTTCTGATATATTGTACTTTTAAAAAAAAGTTTAACAATTAAAATAGAAAAATTCAATAATTAGACTTGATTATTAAAACTCACAAAATAACTCATGCACTTTACATATTTCTAATTTTTTTGTATCGAAAATGTTAAAATAACGAAGAAATAAAAATCTAAATATAGTTTGGCATGCCATTAACAACTTTGTAAAAATACTTTGCATGTGGTAATTGTAGACATTAAAATGCATTAAAAAATTACATATTTAATGATATGCTTATTTTATTAATGACATTGGAATGACATTTGTTATATAAATATTTTAAAATTCTTAATCAATTATGTGATGTATGTACATTTTTATTTATATTGCAGGTGCAGATGTTTGTGAAATCTATTCTGAACACAGAGTAATGGGGCTTATGAAAGCAAATCATGGCCAAAACACCATATTTTTTTCTATGCAATGAATTGTCCTATAAAAAAACTTGTTCAGTAAGGATCTTTTTAAGTTTCTCAGCTAGTGCACAATAGCATGATTTTCTTCATATTCAAATTACAAAATAGAATTTAAACAACCATTTATTAAACAATATCAAGTTATTGAAATAAAAAAATTACTACTGAGAACAAACAGTTCATGTATCATACATATTTTCAGCGTGCTTTGTCTTAAATGAAAGATACTTTCTTAAAGCATCAATAAAGAATTTAAATAATTTTATGATACTGCATCATTGTTGATATTTCAAACTTAATTTGATAACTTCTATGTTCAGTAAAGAAAAAATTCTGGCAAATCTTTATTAAAATGCGTAATATATATTCATTACAGTAAAAGGCATGATCCATTAAGTGTGGTTATAGTTCTGTTAAAAAGAAAAGTAATTTAAATGTATATGTATATATTTGGGCATATTAAAAAAAATCAATGTAATAAAATTACTGTTCATTTCTGGATTTAGACTTTAATGAACATTCTATACATTATTTTAACAAAGACTTTTCGCTTCATAGTAAAAAGAAAAGAACTCATATTTATGTTTGTTAAAAAGCTTATCAACATATAAGATATAAAATAAAAGATATCTTTAAAAATCTAATTTAACTTTGAACCAAGAACTTCATTGGAGAATTTTGCAACAAAGCAAAGTATGGATTCCAATTTGAGCAATGAATTGCCCAATCCTAAGCGATTAAAAACCTTAACTTCTAATGTAATGTATTCTGAAGGGAATAATTTACTTCATCAATTTGTGCTAGATAATTCTGATCTGAATAATTCGGTTAGTGAAAACTGCATAAATGCAGTACTGATGTCAATGTCTGGTACTTCAATAAATGTAAATGCACTCAATGATGATGGATATAGTCCACTTCATTTGGCAGTATTGAAGAATAACCCTTTAATGGCGAAAAAGTTACCATCTTGCCTTGTGAAGATTGATATAAATGCAAGATGTAATAAGTTTTTAAAAAATTCTGCTTTACACTTGGGAGTAGAGTTAGGTCATTTATCTATAATTCAAGAATTATTGAATAAAGGGGCTGATGTAGATATAAAAAATATATGTGGAAATACTGCTTTATGTTTAGCAACGAAGTCAAGTAGTTTAGATATAATAAAATTATTAGTAAATAAAGGTGCCAATGTGAATCTAGGTGAGATGTTTCCTCTTCATTATGTAGCAGAATCAGGTAATATAGAAGCTGTAAAATTTTTAGTTAGCAATGGCGCTGATGTAAATGTAAAAATCATTATAGTTGGACTCCTCTTCATTATGCAGCAGGATCAGGTAATTTGGATATTCTTAAATTCTTATTAGATAGAGGTGTAAATGTTAATATTGAAAGTGAAAGGTTTGGCGAACTACTTCTTTGTGCATCAAAATCGGGTGATTTGGGAACTATGCAGTTTTTAATAGATAAGGGTGTTGCTGTAAATGCTGTAGATGAAGACGGAAAAACGCCACTGCATCATGCAGTGATCAGGGACCGATTTAGAAATTTGGGGGCCCTGGGCACAGATGTATATGGGGGCCCCCCCTCGTACAGATTCTTTTAATAAAAAATTTAATATCGAAAGCAGTGCTTATTAAGATAACCACTATTCACTTTTATAATTTCTTTAACATATTAATTAAAAAAATTTAATTTGATAATCATTAATTTACTTTTAAATAATTATTTGATAATTATGAATTTTTAATTGAATTTTATAATAAACTATGTGGTGCTGATTACCTTTCTCTATGCAAGTCCATACATCTGGAATGATAAAGTAGGGCAACAACTAATAATAAATTTACCGCAGTACCAAGCTATAATTATTTAAAATTTTAGCATATCCTATTAATCAAACAACCTTTTCTTTCAAATACAAACTTTGTATGAAAAAAAAAAAAAACTAAATTTACACAAGTAACTAGCAGAACCACACGGCTTTGTCCATTGAACCATGAGGGCCTTACATGTAAAATAAATAAAAATGAAATAATATGGCGATCCCAAAAATGGAGTTCTGTACATTACTGCACATAAATTGTTAAAAAACAATCAGCAAAAAGTGAAGTTACTTTGACATATAGACAATCTCTGACAAACAGATTTTTCCATTTTAATTTTGTTTTTTGACAGTTAAAACTGTTTTGGTCAATAATTGAAAAAATTTTAGTAGCATTTGGCTAAAAACCGGGGGGCCCTGGGCCCGTGCCCCGAATGCCCTGCCGTAAATCAGGCACTGGCAGTGATTATAGGAAATTTAGAAGCTATAAAATTTTTAGTAGACCAAGGTGCTTATTTGCATACTATAGATAAATATGGCAGAACCCTGTTGCATCATGCAATATGCCGGAACAATTTAGAAGCTATAAAATTTTTAGTAGACCAAGGTGCAGATTTGCATTGTATAGATATATCTGGCAAAACTCCACTGCATAAAGCAATAGGCAGGTCTAATTTAGAAATTGTGGCATTTTTAGTAGATCAAGGTGCTGATTTGCATGCTATAGATAAAGATGGCCTAATCCCATTCCATAAGGCAGTGAATGTGGAAGATATAGAATCTACAAAATTATTAATAAGCAAAGGTGTTGATCTGAATGCTACATGTAAAAATGGAGAAACCCTGCTTCATGGAGCAATAATGAGCAGATCCACAGCTTTTGTTGCAGTGTTGATAGAAATAGGCGCTAACGTGAATGCTATAGATATAGATGTCAAAACACCATTGCATATTCTTTTAGATAGTCTTATGTATGCCCTAGATATTAGTTGTGTAAATTACTTCATTGATGTGGATCATCTTATTAAGATTAAGTTACTGCTAGAGGCAAATGCTGATGTGAATATTAGAGATAAAAATGGAGAAACCCTGCTTCATGGAGCAATAATGAGCAGATCCACAGCTTTTGTTGCAGTGTTGATAGAAATAGGCGCTAACGTGAATGCTATAGATATAGATGTCAAAACACCATTGCATATTCTTTTAGATAGTCTTATGTATGCCCTAGATATTAGTTGTGTAAATTACTTCATTGATGTGGATCATCTTATTAAGATTAAGTTACTGCTAGAGGCAAATGCTGATGTGAATATTAGAGATAAAAATGGAGAAACCCTGCTTCATGGAGCAATAATGAGCAGATCCACAGCTTTTGTTGCAGTGTTGATAGAAATAGGCGCTAACGTGAATGCTATAGATATAGATGGCAAAACACCATTGCATATTCTTTTAGATAGTCTTATGTATGCCCTAGATATTAGTTGTGTAAATTACTTCATTGATGTGGATCATCTTATTAAGATTAAGTTACTGCTAGAGGCAAATGCTGATGTGAATATTAGAGATAAAAATGGAGAAACCCTGCTTCATGGAGCAATAATGAGCAGATCCACAGCTTTTGTTGCAGTGTTGATAGAAATAGGCGCTAACGTGAATGCTATAGATATAGATGTCAAAACACCATTGCATATTCTTTTAGATAGTCTTATGTATGCCCTAGATATTAGTTGTGTAAATTACTTCATTGATGTGGATCATCTTATTAAGATTAAGTTACTGCTAGAGGCAAATGCTGATGTGAATATTAGAGATAAAAATGGAGAAACCCTGCTTCATGGAGCAATAATGAGCAGATCCACAGCTTTTGTTGCAGTGTTGATAGAAATAGGCGCTAACGTGAATGCTATAGATATAGATGTCAAAACACCATTGCATATTCTTTTAGATAGTCTTATGTATGCCCTAGATATTAGTTGTGTAAATTACTTCATTGATGTGGATCATCTTATTAAGATTAAGTTACTGCTAGAGGCAAATGCTGATGTGAATATTAGAGATAAAAATGGAGAAACCCTGCTTCATGGAGCAATAATGAGCAGATCCACAGCTTTTGTTGCAGTGTTGATAGAAATAGGCGCTAACGTGAATGCTATAGATATAGATGGCAAAACACCATTGCATATTCTTTTAGATAGTCTTATGTATGCCCTAGATATTAGTTGTGTAAATTACTTCATTGATGTGGATCATCTTATTAAGATTAAGGCAAATGCTGATGTGAATATTAGAGATAAAAATGGAGAAACCCCTCTCTTTCATGTAATGTGAACAAAATTATAATGATATTATTAAATTGTTGTCAGAAAGTGCAACTGAACTGAAAAAGATTAAATATAAAAAGGGAGTACCCCCCCCCTCTGTGTTATGCAGAAGAGATAGACTTGTATGATGTTATTAAATTGTTTTTAGCTAAAGGAGCTGATGTAAATGCCAGAAATGAAAATAACACAACCGCTCTGTATTGTGCAGTAGAATTAGGAAACTCAGAAGTTGTTAAATTACTTTTAGAAAGAGAAGTTGATCTGAATGCCAGATTTATCGATGGTGATACCATTCTGCACTGTGCATGTGATATGGTGATAACCAATTAGAAACTATTGAAATGTTGCTAAGAAAAGGTATTGATGTGAATGCTAAAAATGAACTCGGTGATACACCACTTCATTATGCAGTATATAGTAACAATGCAGATTATACTCGGTTGTTACTGGAAAGAGGTGCAAGTGTGAATGTTGCAGATATAGACGGATGGATGCCACTTCATGTTGCTGCAGATATAGGTAATCTAGAAGTTATCAGAGAATTGTTGAATAAAGGTGCTGATAGGAATGTTATAAATAAAGATGGAAAGACTCCACTTGATATAGTTAAAGAAAATAACAATCAGTTATGCGTTGATGCTTTACAATAATTAAGCATAAATATAAATGTTGCATATTTATACATCTTAAGCATAATTATAAATGTTGCTTTTAATATCTATTTTTGTGTAATTTAAAAGAAATATTCCTTAAAACAGACACACAAAAAACTGCTGATTTACTTACTCATTTATTGACGTTTTATTTACTCTTGTCTATTTCAATTATTATTTTGTATGATATTTTAAGAAGTTCTTCCCCTTATAATTTGTTTTATACCAGTTTTAGTGACAAAAATTTGCAGCAAAAAGCTTTAAAAATTATGAAGGAATCAGGAATTTGCTAGTCAAGAGCCAAAAAGCATTTACAAATTACATAGCAATACCCCAGTTCGAACACATAAAATCACTTCCCTAGTTTCTTCTTGTCAGGATGAAACTTGGTAGGACAAAGGAGGTGTAACAACCTCTATGAATCAAACAGGTTTGATAAACTAGAGCAGCCTGTCAAATAATATTAATAAAAGTTATCTATGTAGATTATACTTATGGTTTACAAGAAATAGAACGATCACTTTTGGTATTATAAAGATAGATTGACCAAATTAGCTTTAGCATCTACCAATCATACTATTATGCCGCCTGTGCATTAAAAATGTATGATAATAAAAATCTCACTCTCTATCTTAATATGTATTGTAAGGGATCTCGTTGGACTTTACAGTATTTAATGTTTTTAGAAACCGAAAATCTGGCTAGTATCCAATCAGATTTAGATGCAAATTTGATTATCGATGAATGCTTACAAGAAAATAATAAATCATGAATGAATGGTTGACATGCATCAAAGAAGAATACTTTTTACTAATTTCCAGCATTCAGATTTCTTTATGAAATTGTTTTTGCAATAGTATATATTTTTGTATCTTTTGTCATTAAAATGTTTCTTTCAACTAACTAGTCTTGCTTTTGTTTTGAAATTGGTTATTTAATTCAAAATACAACTATATTTTTTTTAATTTCAAATGGTGATAATATAATACTTGGAAAAAAATATATTGAATATTTTTCATATATGCCACGCCCTAGTGTAAGAGTAATGCACTCTGATATTTATTTACTCAATTTCCAGAGGAAAAATGTGCCTAATAAGTTTTATTATGTTAAAATCAAATTGTTAATTTTTAAAATTATTCACAAAGTATTTTTTCATTATTTTGCAAATTTAAGTACACACATTACTGCCAAACAATTTTACCTAATGATCATATGTACAGAAATCATGAAAATTATAAATACTCATGTACCATGTATATCTCAATATTTTAAATAAATTTCAGGAAGAAATTTGCAAGGCATACACAAAGTATTCTTGTGGTATAGTAGTTATCTCTTGGATAAGAGTCTTGAATGCTTATTGAAACCAGTGGATTATGGATTTATTTTATTCATTTTCAAGTCTTAAAAACCGATGTTTACAGGAAGAAAATCTTCATTATTTAGGGAAACAGCATTATTTTTTTTTCTGTTTTGTAGTTTGTCTGCACTCAACCCTGGCATGATTGAATAAATATATAAAACTTTTAAGAAAAAACTAACAGCTGTGATTATGTAAGCATATTAATTACTGTAAGTAAATGTTACTTTTAATATGTATATTCGTGTAATTTAAAGGATTTTTTTTTAAACGAGTTTAACGCATTTTGGAATAATGTTTTAGGATGTTTTCGAGATATAACTAAATTTCACATCCAAATAGTTTTTCGTATGTGTTTTCTAAATATTGATTATTAGTCAGATGAATTAAAACAATTCATAAATATATTTTGAATAAGAGAAATGTAAAAAAATAAGTTTGTTTAAAATAGTTATTCTGTCATTGTTATTGGTGTTTTATTTACTCTTGTTTATTTCAATTATTATTTTTTATGATATTTTGAGAAGTTTCCGCCCTTATAAGTTGTTTTATACCAGTTTTAGTAACATTTTATTTTCTTCGAGATACGTAGTTTGTATATTTGTACGTTTTTAATATAATATCTTAACTTCACATTTTACTGACTTTTACTTTCAGTTTTTTGTGTTTTCCTTTTATTCTATTGTTTGTAATCAAACAAAACTAATTACAGTTTTCTAATAGCTTAATAAATACTAGGTGGAACCCATCAAAACTTGAAGGAAAAAAAATACTATAACAATATCAGTAAAATAAGCTTCTTTATTATTTAAGAAAGAGTGTGTATGAAACAGTCTTTCAAATATTTTATTTAAATTTTTTTTTCCCCAGTCAAATACAGTGCTATTTCTGATGCCAACTCCAAACAAACAATCCGTAAACAACTGTGTAATGCAAATCAGTTTGTCATTACCGCCATATTCTCCAGGGCTAGAAAAAAATTTCATGGACCTATGATATGAAGTATCATACAAATAGTATATTCTTACATTCATCTCATATTCAGTAAATAAAAGAACATAGTAAATAAAGCACACATCTGCCCCCTCCCCTCCCCCTGTGATAATGCAACCGAATGAGATCCTATGCGCATGTGCATTGCATCTGCAAAAAAGCACCGTCGAAATTCGACGCTAAAAATTTTTAAAATGTCCTCTTTAATCAATGTTCATTTCAAATCCATATCTTCTACAACGCATCCATTGTTTTAAGCTAATCAATTTTTATGTAAAAATGAAGAAATTTTTTTATAGTAATAAATCAATCTGCAGATGAGGGAGATTTTTAATGTTTTCAAGTGTAAGTTATTTGTATGGTTTCTTCAATTCCTTTACATAATCAGGATGATTATCCCTTTTCCATCACAGTTGGGGATAACTTCCCTCTTATACAGTTGGCAAATGGATCTTTAAAAAAAATTTAAAATACAATTCCTAGCATATTCTGATATCTAATGGAGCATCAACGAATTCAACATATCAATTTTATGTTCAACTTAAACTGAAAACAGATTTTTTTTTGATGATTTTTGTTTAGAGTCTCTTCTTTTTGCTCTATCTTATGGATTTTATATCTTATCTTATCTTACATTTTATATCTTATATTCTATCTTATGGATATTATCAATCTTATGATTTATTACCATTTTTATTCTTATTATTATTAACTTTTTATGATGGTTAGGGAAATCTATCTTCAATTGTGGCAACTTTTCCAGGGGCTATTTTACATTATTGAAGCAAACTGGTGATCATCGGTAAGATAGAATTGAAAAACTTTTCAAGCTTGAAAATTATTTTAAAAGTTATTAAATTAAGTGACAGTTTTCAAATAAATTTCAATCGAAAGCTATTTTTTTTCTAATTGATGATGTAAGAATTAAAATTGTAAAATGTAGTAAAAAATAGAAATTTGTAGTATTTAGAAGAGATTTAAGTGTAATGAAAGCTAAAGCGATAGTGCCATTTGTTGTCACAACCGTTCTACATTCCTAAACATTGCCACTGTATTTTGGCTGGCGTCGAAAAGTAGAAAACCATTTTTTGACATCGAAAGAGAATTTCACTATGAAAGAAATAGGATTTTGCGCTAATAAGGAACTGTTAAATGAACTTAATATAATCCTACCAAAATAATTCCTATGAAATATTAGTCTTACATTGTTCATTCTAGCTAAAAATACAATCATTATTTCAAGTTTTTTTTTCTACCATACACTATTTTTAATATTTTTAAATTTCCTGAAATCCTTTAATTTTGTGATTCTTTTATTAAAAAAGGAAATCTTCTAACCTATAATTTTTTTAAGTAATTGGAAACATGTAATCAAGTTATGCAATCAATGACGGCTCCAATTCTAATCTTTATAATTAAAAATTGAAAAATCAGTTAAAATTACATCATGTTGACACAATCATATACATTTTTCCCTTTAGTTTTATCAATGTTAAAATGCATTTCTAGCTAAGCATAGCATCATTTTCACCTGCATCAAGTTTTCACACGTTATATACATTTCTGTAATGCTTAAACACCATGTATATAAATAAAAATATATTTTGTATTTAATTGTAATGAAAAAATGGCATCAACAAAGTTATAATGCATAATGATAAAATAAACCCAATGGACAATATTTCTGTGTCGTCACAATAAATATGAATTTTTATTCGCTTATAAAACACACGAATAAATATTTCTACCGAAATTTAACTTGCAAATTGAAAAATTCAACCTAAAAGCCACGTGCTTTTAATATTTATTATTTCTCTTCTATCCTCGCAGCCTCAGAGTTTAGAGAATAAACTCTGTGCCTCGTATCAGTGGGCGGTATCCGATTTGCTGACTTTATGACGTTATTAGCAGAAGTAAAAGTTTAATTGAAAATTACGGCTAATTAATTAAATTTTAGAACAAACGAATGCACGATAACAAATATGTTTACAAATATCTTTCATTTAAAAAAAAGAATGATGTAATTTGATGCAGTAGTTTGTTCTCATGGATTGTCGAAAGAAAATGCTTAGCGTTTTAAATATATAGATATATGTGTAAAATACTTTTATGGTTGTTTCTATTTTTTTTTTAAATAAATATTTCAGAAATATTTTAGTCCTCCCACTAACAAATGCAAAGATTTCATACTTTCAAAGAAGAAATCTCACCCGTCTTTTTTTTTTTTAATATAAAGAACAAAGTTTTGGGCGACATCAAAATTTTTCAAAGCACCTTAGGGCAAATCTAGAGTTGTCTACTTTTATTCTATTTTCTGCATCAAATAAGCTTGTTTTGAACCAGGAATTTAACTTAATAAAATATTTCTTGTTTCAGTGTCTAATTTATTTGGTTTCATTTATTAAATAAATTTCTGGTTCATTTTTTTAATTAAAAAAAAATGCTTAAAATTTGGTAGCTATGGCAATTTATTTTTTTAGATAAAAAAAGAACAAGAAAAAGACCTCTCTATGCATTTAATTATTCTCCACATAACTCAGATGCCAGTGAAAAGAATTTGCCTCTTTCATGCTGTGAAAAGTTGGAACTTTATGAGACAGACACTGTATCATTTTATGCAAAAAGCTGTCTATAACATTAAATGTATGCTTTCTCATGTACTGTCATTAACACGGTATTGCTAGCATCTTTTGCTACTTTTAATGATAACCATCAGATTATCCTTATGACTTCGAACAACATTTGCCGAGGTACCAGTGGCCAAATGCCACACACCCCCAGGGACATAACAATGAAGAGAACATAACATTGATTGAATTCCGAAGCAACTGGAAAAGTCGGTAAAAGGCCAAAGGCCAACAAGAAAAAAAAGGCCCGTTCAGGCACCATATAAGTATAAATGTTAGGGTAGTCTAAAAACGCCTGCGCCCTGCCGGTAAGGAGGAGGAGTCAAGAGCTGGAGAGCCAATAGGAAATTTGGAGAATTCTGTCAGAGAGAGCAGGCTTAAGGCTCTTCTGACACATTTTTAACAGTGCAGATATTCGTTTTTATTAAATTTTGAATGGGAATGTTTAATTTTGAAGTAAGTTTACTGATATTTTTGAGAAGGTCATTAAGGATTTTAAGTTTTTCTATAATTGGGTCTAAATTTTGGAATAAGTCCGGATAATTTAATTTGGCGAAACCATTGGAGTTGCTCTGAGAATTAGCATTATCGATAGGATTGGTAATGATTTTGGAAGGTAGGGCAGGAAAATTAATTGCATTTAGAGTAAGGGAATTGTTATCTTTTGGGTCACTGGTCTGGTTTTTAGGGTTTTTAGTGCCTTTTGTGGCGGTTTGAAATTTTTGATTTTTGGGGCACTTAGGGCACCCCGTAAAATTTGCGGTGTGATTACCGCTACAATTAGCGCAACAAAATTGAGTTGGTCCGTTATGGGACAATTTGATGATTTATGGGCACCGCTGCATTTTAGGCAGACGGGGTTGTAATTACAGGTGAAAGACGAATGATTGAACTTTTGACAATTGTAACATTGTTTCGGGCCGTGGAACCGGTATGGTTCAACACGGACCCGAAATCCGAGGAAAACTTCAATATCGAAAATAGCTTTGGGATTATCACTATGTAAAAGATTTATCATGAAAATAGGTAGGGGGTCTTTGGATTTGAGGTTCTTAAGTTGTGCAACAGAATGCACATTGAATCCAAGGTTAGTTAATTCAGAATTAATTTCAGAGATGTCAGAATCACAGGGGATTCCCTTAATTACAATTTTGAGGGGCCTCTCCGACTTAAGGGGGAGGCCGAAATATTCAAGGTTAGAATCTGAGAGGAAATTTTTGATAGCTCTAAAATCTTCAATAGTGCTTGGGATAATTTTAACAGAGATCTTAAGGATACTCTTATCTATTTTATGGGTAGTGCAATTTTCGATTTTTCTGAGGACTTCCCTCCAGTCTGAAGTAATTTTGACAGTTATGGGCATGGGTTTATCGCGATTAGTACTAAGTTTGGGGTGCGACGTGACCGGCTCCTCCGTCTCAACACCGGTGGTATCCATTTTTTCAGAGTCTGACAGTGGCCCAAAACGATTTGGGGTCTCAAATTTTGAAGAGGTGGGAGTCTCAGTACTAATGGGTTTTTGGGTATCAACATTGTGATCATTGTCAGTATGGGTTAGGTTTTTTGCAGTTTTTAAGCTGCGAGAATGATCTTTTAATAGCATTGTGCTGAGTTTCAAGATGAAATAAAATAGCATCAGCACTACTCTCGGAAGGATCGTTGGCAAATTCACGAAAACTATCAGTGACTTCCTTAATGAGGATGGGATAAGCCTCGGGGACTTCTTGGAGTAAATCAAAAAAATTCATTAACTGCTTCATAATAATCTCGTGCTTAAAGTCTGATCTGTCTTCAGGAACAATATTCATGTAGTTGGAGGCCGCCTCCTTGAGGTCAGGGTACTTAGCAAACATCTGGAATAACCCAGTCTTATAATCGGTCTGGTCGGATTGCGAAGCAGACTCACCCATGATGGAACAGCAGAATTACCGATCCGGTGGTTCGAGATAAAGCTCTGAAAAGAGCACCTACACCACTCGTCCGGTAATATTGAGCTTGTATTTGGCTATCGAGAGGAACTGCCCTCACGGGCGACGGAACCGCTCATGTTGGAAGCTCATGACCAAGTCCTTCTATTCGATTATCCTTATGTATCACAACAATTGCTAATAAATTAAGAAACTGTATACCATTTCTGGTGTTAAATTGAATATTGTATGCAAATAATAAAATAAAATGCTTCTTTGTGAATCAAGCGCAAAATTAGACTTCTGTATTTCCACAGCACTAACATAGTCCTGGCCATAAAAACTTGGTGTGCATACATTTCTTGCCTGTGCTATTTAACTGAATTATGGTTGGCCTGCAAAACTTGAAGAATTTACAAATGTGGCCCTCGAGCATGAAAGCTTCAAAAATCTGTATTTTGATTCCTTTAAAAAATTGTATAAGTAACTAGCAGAACCACCCGGCTTTGCCCGGGTTAACATAAATTAAAATACAATAATACGACAATAACAATGACGACAATATGATTTCTACATACCCAAACATAAATCGATAAAAAAGACAATTAAGAAAAACGTTACTTTAACTCAAACATAGTAAAATTTCTCAGCTTTATAAATGAGAATGCGCGTTTTCTTTGAGCATACAATATAAAAATATATGATTTTCCTGACAATAAAAAAAAAATTACCAAATGTCGTAACATTCTGCGAAATTCGCTTTCATATGACATCTATCTATATTATAAAACAAAAACATACCCGTGAGTAAAGTCGACATCATGCTGATGGTAGCAACGACCTAACCATTAAATTTTAATTGTACTGTAAATTTGTAACTACTAAATATCGCAAAACTTCATTTGTTAAACTATCAATTAGAAAAAAAATGCGCCTTCAAATGTAGTTTGAAAAGTTTATCTCAATTTACTGATTTTTTATGGATTTTAAAGTAATTTTAAAGAATGTATATTTTTAAATCTGTGTCCAATCCAATTACGAAAGATTAACTTATTTGATCTTTATAAAGTAAAGACATTTATTTCTAAACATAGCACATTCAATTTTTATGTGGTCGAATAAAATAAATGTACTCTCAATGTTATTCGTTTGAAAAGCGTATCTCAATTTACTGATGTTTTATGGATTTTAAAGTAATTTTAAAGTAATTTAATATTCTGGAAAATTGTACGGTAAAAGGATGTTAAACTTTACTTTGGCGACCAATACATTATGTGGAAATTACGCTACTTTGTGTAATTGCTATAAAGTACTAATATTTTGTGAATGAAAACCGGCATATGATTTAAAAGTGACGACACTTTCACTGGGGTAGATTTTCCTTTGAACCGATACGTTTCTAGTTAAAACAAATTCTTTCGCTTCATGAATCATGTACAAATATGCATTTATATTTATAGATAATGTGCAGGTTTGTCAACTTATCGTAGGCAAAACGTTGAGCTAAATTGCTTGAAGTTTCGTCAAGTTTCTCTTAATTTTCAAATAGTTAAAATACATTATATTATGTGCAGGAAATAATACATTATGAATTACTAACTCCGCAAGAATTGTTACTTTTCGCCTACAGTTAATTGAGAAAAACGACTTTACTTGAGTGCGTGACGTCACATGCTCATTTGTATTTAAAACATGAAAGCGATTAAAGAAATCCAATACTGCTGTACTCATAGAAAAATTTTAAACAATATTATTAAATACTAAATTTAACTCCGAAATTACATTTAGAATGTAATTTAAACAGAATTTGCTAAAGTTGCGTTTTGAAATTATGTGATTTTTGATGCAAAACATTATTTTTGAAAAATATAGTGTTCTTTTAAGAATTGGATAATAATTTCGAAGCTGGTGAAACGAAAATATCGCCACGTTGTAAAACTTATAAAAAATACATTAATTTTTAAAATTAAACTAAATATGTTTTGCATTTTAAAAAATGCATTTTTTTCGATAAACCATTTTACTTTTAATCCCATTTGTTTTAACACCCATTTTTGAAGAAAAAATAATGGAAAATACTGTATTGTTATCTTTAAATCCAATTTTTATTAATAGTGGGCATCTATTGTCCACCTGCATCCAATGAACTTAAATATGTCTCCTTGGGTGAGGCTCAAGCTGAAAAAAGTTACGATTGCTAAATGTCAATATTTGACAGACAATTTTTTGATTATGTAGGATAAATTGAATCATGAAGTTTGAATGCGCAAAAATACATTTTATTTCTTAGAAAATTTACTTTAATATTAACAAACCAGTGGAAACAATTTGCCTTTGTAAAATTAGGAGCTAAGTTATTTATTTTTTTCCAAACACATCTAAATATATGTACTATGTCGTTTAAAGCACTTATGCTCTTTGTAATATGCGAAAAAAATCACATCTGCCAAAATTGACGTCAATTTCAGATTTCAAATTATAGCGAGTTAATCTGAAATTGTTTTATAAAAATATTGTCCATACGCAGTTCCTTTGAGTGGCAACGGGAAAGAAATTGCATTAGAAATTGAGGAAAAAAATAGATTTCTGCAATGATAACTATATATGGGAGATGTTTGAGAAAAGTGGTAAAGAATGGTCTGAGAAATTTTTTAAGTTGACAGTGATTTTACTCGTGTTCTAAAACGTATGTACATCAAATTTCGTTCTAATCGGACAAAAACTGTAGATTTGTATGAGGAACATACATACATACCAAGAACGGCTTTTATATATATAGATTTCTTAGAAATTTCCCTTTAATATTAACAAACCAGTGGAAACAATTTGCCTTTGTAAAATTAGGAGCTAAGTTATTTCTTTTTCTCCAAACACATTTAAATCTATGTACTATGTCGTTTAAAGCACTTATTCTCTTTGTAATATGCGAAAAAAATCACATCTGCCAAAACTGACGTCAGTTTCGGATTTCAAATTATAGCGAGTTAATCTGAAATTGGTTTATAAAAATATTGTCTATACGCAGTTCCTTTGAATGGCAACGGGAAGGAAATTGCATTAGAAATTGAGGAGGAAAAAAATAGATTTCTGTAATGATAACTATGGGAGATGCTTGAAAAAAGTGGTAAAGAATGGTCTGAGAATTTTTTTAAGTTGACAGTGATTTTACTCGTGTTCTAAAACGTATGTACATCACATTTCGTTCTAATCGGACAAAAACTGTAGATTTGTATGAGGAACATACATACATACCAAGAACGGCTTTTATATATATAGATTTCTTAGAAATTATACTTTAATATTAACAAACCAGTGGAAACAATTTGACTTTGTAAAATTAGGAGCTAAGTTATTTATTTTTCTCCAAACACATTTAAATCTATGTACTATGTCGTTTAAAGCACTTATGCTCTTTGTAATATGCGAAAAAAAATCACATCTGCCAAAATTGACGTCAATTTCAGATTTCAAATTATAGCGAGTTAATCTGAAATTGTTTTATAAAAATATTGTCCATACGCAGTTCCTTGAGTGGCAACGGGAAAGAAATTGCATTAGAAATTGAGGAAAAACATAGATTTCTGCAATGATAACTATGGGAGATGTTTGAAAAAAGTGGTAAAGAATGGTCTGAGAAATTTTTTAAGTTGACAGTGATTTTACTCGTGTTCTAAAACGTATGTACATCACATTTCGTTCTAATCGGACAAAAACTGCAGATTTGTATGAGGAACATACATACATACATACATACATACCAAGAACGGCTTTTATATATATAGATATCAGTTTTAATTGGAGGTGTAGTCAAGAAACCTGCACACATGCTACTGCTAAAATTTTTATTAGAAATTATTGTTACATTTATATCAGAGGTAATGCTCATGGCGTCTGTTGCAGAGTGACCATTTTTCAGTATAGAAAGCTTTACCTTATTTTTTTGCATAGTAGGAAAGAGAGATTTATTTGTATATTATCACTTTAGATTATGCTTTCTTTTATCTTTAAATGATGAAGACGTTCTTAGATTCTTCAAAAATTAACTGATAATCGAAAAAATAATTTTAAACCAGAGGGCCCGTGTGAGGATTTCTCACTGAAATCTAATATTTTTTAGGTACTTCTCTATTATCCCGTCGAACACTTTTCATAACAAAAAACTATCGCCAAACTGTCAGATTAAACGCCAAAAATGCAATCCCATTTACTTGATATCAGAAGCATTATACGTGTTTGTTACATCATCAAGTGGTTTTTAACGTGACATTTGCATGTATTTTCCATTATGTTTTACTGATTTATTAGTTATTTCATCCTTTAAAATAACAATTGTGTCCTTAAATTCTTATATTTTATTTATTTATTTATTTTGATATTCCAATGGCAACGTTCTCCCGTTTATTTGGCGATAGTTTTTTGTTATGAAAAGTGGTCGACGGGATAATAGAGAAGTACCATTTTTTATCAATATGTAATATTTCTTAGATGCAGGTTTAAACTTCTAAAGAAAAGGTAAGGATAAAAATATCTGCAAACAACATTTAGTTTTTAGTCAAGCTAGAATATCAGCTAATTTATTCCATCAAAGTTATATTGAAAACTGATCCAAGATTGCAAAAGGCACACGCAAGAAAAAAAAATTAATAATCATATTTTAACTGCATTAGAGGATGATGTCATCCGCTTCGGGAAAACATGGGACATAGAAATATAAATCTAAACATTTCAATTTCAATTTCGCTTTTTAATCAAATATAAAATAAACCCATGCGGTGTTTTTTATAATAATTGCTGAGCATCCTATAATGTGGTATTTTATTTTTGTGGCAACGATACTTTGAAGAAAACCTTTAATTTCTTTTATGAAAACAATGCCGATTTAATTTTTAGTTTTCAGCAAATTTTAATCAAAAACACGTTTTAACGAATTGTTAAGTGTGCTATGTCAGAAGCCAGTTCAAAATCCTTTCATATGCCATCTCATTCGTCGTTCTGCGTTTCCTATTTTCTGAGAAAAAGGGATGTTGACAGGAGAAATAATATATATGATTAGTTATGTCAGTTTTAATCTCTTGAAAAGCAAAATAAAATCCTGTAATTTGACGTCACTACACATGAACTGCAGATTCTGCATTGTGTCAACAGGCTGTTTTTCCTTGCTTTCTATTTACTGGAAATGTTTTTTAAAGACTCATAACAAATTATTTACGCAGGGCCGTAGCTAGGGGGGTGCCAGGGGGGGCTCAGCACCCCCTGAAAATTTTTGAGCCCCCCCTGGGAAAGTTGCCAAGGACACCAAATGAAATTCTGTTTCAAAAATCGTGTGTTAAAAAATTGAACTTTGTTTTGGGGGCTTTTTTACAGTTTTGCATAAATACTAAATTATAGTATTTGTTTAAAAACTGCAAATAAGTGCTTCAATATGCGCGCATCCTATCTGCGCATACTCAGAATTAGCAACCTTTTGCTGATACAAACATCGACTTTTACATAAGTTATATACTGAAATTTTTCATTTTGCAGTGTTTTCCATTATTAACATAAAACAAAGTTATTCTAATGTGTTTCATAGTAAATATAATGTTTATGATAGACATTATGTTTCGTATTTGATTCCTCCTAATTTAAAAAATATATATACAAGATCCTTGATTTATAAATCATACTAACGAAAAAAAGCTAATAGCCAATTTAAATACAAACATTTGAGTAAACACAAAAATAATTTTAAAATGCAAAATACGTCCTTGGTTTTTCTAATGTTTGTTATCCTATAAAAACATAACTTTAGAATTCTTAAGGGCAGGGAATATTCAGAAAAAAAATTAAAGACTGCAACTCTTTTGAAACAGGTGAACTGTCAGCTTTTTATTTACTTATTGACATCATCACTTATTATTTCACTAGTATAATTATACACTGAAATTTTTCATTCTGCAGCCAGTGAAGTCGTTAAAAATCCAGAGGGCATACGCTGTAGGCAGAGGGTATACCCTAAAGAGTATATGCTATAGTGTTTTTGAGTAAGAGGGTATCCGGTATTCCTTAAAATAATCCAGAAGGTATTATACCGTATAAGTCGTATCCACCGTATCCAGCTTTTACTTTTCTTATCATCAAATAAAGTTATTATAAACAGTTTAATAAGAAACGTAGTGCCTACAATATGAATATGCAATAATTTATCTTTTTCTATATAGTACTTTGATCATATATATATATCTGTGTTTGTGCGTGCATGTGTCAGAGAGAGAGAAATAGTATGAGCCCCCCCCCCCTGCATTTTCTTCAGAACCCCCTGTTGTTTACTTCTAGCTACATCCCTGTATTTACAGTCAAAAGATTATTTTAACATCTCTCTATCTCTGGATCCCCCATAGAGTTACAAAGAAAAACACAAAAATTTTATGTCATGACAATGATACATTATTACACAACATTTCAGCACTCGTAGTAATGCACATGTTTTTCTGTCAAATGAAGTGATAGTTAGAGTGAATGTTACGGTCAATTAGTGAGAGAATCAAGAAGAAGGTCCATGGGATTTAGATAATAGAATAAGAATAATCATTGCAGTTTTTTAATAACCAAACGTTTGCCATGATAGAGCCGGATAAAGTTAGGGAGTAGTTGTTTCGTACTTTCTATGCAGGGTTATTCAGAAACACTGTTCAATAATTTGAAAGAAGATAGAGAATATTACAACAAACCGTTTTTGTATGAGAAACCAGTGTCGCAACTGATTTACTCATTCAAAAATATAAAAAGTCTTGCTCCAAACAAACTCTTTTTTTTTTTCACAATTTCAGAAATATTTTAATGAAATTTTTGATACACTTACCTTACTTTGTAGTACTTGTGATAACATCGCAAGAATGCTACAAGTACACAGTTCTTCAGTCAGTGACACTATGTAATTTTAACTACCTTCCGAAACATCAACATCGTTTGGATGCAGAGCGTTGCAACATCCAACACTTTTCATGAAGTCATTGCATATCGCACAAATCAAGGTAAGTCTATAGAAATTATCAATAAACTAGTTTCATTATTGCTCAAGTTATGAATATTTGAGTTTGAATTAGTGTCCGATAGCCTATATTTCTGACTGAGTTGCAATCTTCGCTTTCTAAATAAACTTTGTTAATCATAGCATACTTTACCCCTTTTAATGTTTTAACTCTGTTCCTGAGATACCCTTTGTAAGTAAAAGTTTTCAAACCAAATTCTTTGAAACTAAAATTTGGTATTATTTAAAGTTTAATTAAAATCAATTTTCTTGAATCTTTAGTCTTAGGTACAGCTATCCTATCTGTCATTATTATTGCAATCCATTCAAGATTAGAACTTCTAGAGTTTGTCGAATTAAATCAGGAGCTTTAAAAAACTTGACAATTTTCATGATTCCGAATTTTTATGGATAGAATTGAAATGTGAATACACATTATCGTGCAACGAATGCAAGCAAGCCAAGGGAGAATGGAAGTCTATCAGAATGTTCTTTTAATTGGTTGCGCATTATTTTATGCATTGAGAATCAAAACATATAATTAATGCAATGAATAGAGTGGTGTAGCAAGAATTGAGTTTTAGAGAGTTTTTTGAGTTGATGATTAGATGATGATGCCTGTCACCTTTTTTAATCACTTCTTAATCGAGTATGAATTGAAGCTTTTGTAACCCTGATTAGTTATTCTACCTTCCAATGCTTTGATAGGGCTTAACTTCCTGGTTACTCACTATATTCCTTCTTTTTGTATATAATTATATTGCTAGTACTTCTAAATTTAATTCTCATTTCTTTTTCTATATCGTTTTTGTTTTCTAAATTTTTTATATTATTTTGTTTTGTGCCTTTGGGTTTGGGCCTTTTCTCTTTTTTCGTGTTTCCAGAGTTATGGGTACCGGACATTGGCTATGACATGAATTGCTATATTCCACAGGTTACCAGAGGTTTGGAAGGATGTCTTCCGGGAACTCTTATCTACTACATGTTTTCATACATTTCATCCAATTCCAAAGTAATGTATGAAAACCTAGTGCATTTTTTCAGATTTTGGAATCAGTAGCTATGTTGGACATGATTTATTTTAACAGCATTTACTGTATTGGTGTTAGGAAATAAAAGAATGGTTACATCACTCATTGTACAATGTTTACACCACAAAATACACCAATGAAAGTATGTTAAATTTATAAAAATATTTAAAAAAATATGAAAAAAATTTTAAGAGAAAGAGAACACAAACGATTTTTTTTATAGGAAACCAGGATCACAATCCATTTGTTCATCCAGAAATATAGGTTGTTTCAATCGCAGGCAAAACTAATTCCTTATGGCTAACTTTAACAAAAATGAAGCTCAGAAAATTTTTAATAGTCTTACTATTAAATAAGTGACTGTAGCCTGTAACATCGTCAAAAACAAGATGGCGGCATTTTTTTTGTACAAATACTTTATTTAACGATGCACAGATACACAAACTACAGACACATAAAATCGAGATCAGAACAGTGATATTTAGCCGAACATATCTTTGAGATTGTAATAAGGAAATAAGATGAGGTTTCTGTCTCTTTGAAAATATTTCAGCCAGTTTAGGTTTTTACAAACGGAAGCAATTTGCATCTGAAATCAGAATAAATTCTCAGCTCTTGTGTAAAAAAGAAAAAGTTCTATCGAAAGGCCTAGCACATTCGTTATTTTATTGTGTTTTAAGAATTGTTATGCTTTTATTTTAATTGGTATTTGAATTCTCGAGTGTTTTCAAGTATCCAGCAGTTTCTGAGGATATAACTACCGCAGGTTCTGTTGAATGAAAATCTTGTATAACGTCACATTCTAGAATTTGGTGAGACTTAATATCCCACAAGATGTTGTCAGACGCAGACGTAAGTCAGGATTAGCGTTACCTGATTTTCAGGTGTTTTAAGACCCACTTCGTGTAACCACAGTGCGGGACATCTGAAAAATCGGCACCTTTCAGTCCCGATATTTCAGTATGCACAAATTCTTTTAAATTTATTTTTGTACTTTTTGCTATTCGTTAGTCAGGATCGAGTAAAATTTAAATCAGTAAAACCACTAAAAAGTAAACCTGCCTGTAACAGAATTTTTTATGATTCTGCCAAAAGGAGTACCATACAAATTTACCTATTAAGGCGGAAACCTGTCTAAAAAGAAATATTTTTCTGGTTTCTACAATGCTGTTCTTAAGATATATATATATATATTATACTTTGTTTAGTAAAACCTGCAAAAAACAGAACTTGTTTATAACGGAATCGTGTCTTAAACATAAAAATTGAAAAGTTGTTATGGAATATCAGACAAATATATCTGTACAATCAGAAACCTCTCGGAAATGGAGTTTGTTTTGGTTCTTAGTATTTTCGTTTTCACATTTTTTACTGATGACTTATACTGTTTATTTAGCACAGTAAAACCTGAAAATTAAAAGCTTTTAGATCAGAATGACAATGACCAAAAATATTATTTGTATAGGCGCGATGTTCAGGGCTGACTAATGCAGGAGCATGCGGGCATCTGCCACCCCCCCTCCTCCCCCCGCCATGGACATAAGTGGGATTTTCGTTAAAAGTGTGACAAATGTAAAAAAATGCCCAAAAGTGACCAAAATTTTTACTTTTGTAAAGATTTATGCAGGAGGGGGCTCTCCTCCCCAGCTTCTGTACCTTGTGTCTAAAAAAAATAATCCCTATGTACGCTTAAATCTTTAAAACTACGCAACGGATTTTGATGCGTTTTTTTTTAATAGATAGAGTGATTCAAGAGGAAGGTTTATATGTATAACACGACGTTCTACGTAGATTAGTTATTGAATTATGATAAAAAGTTTTGTTATTTTGGCCGAAAAGGTTACCATTGCTATTTTTTTGGCGATCATTATTGTTGCAGAAAGAAATGAAAAGGCTATACATCTCCAAAAATAAAAGAAAAACTGTGTTAAATTAATTAAAAAGAAAAAGAAAGAAAAAAGAGTTTTGATGAGAGAATATTATAAAATGAAAATATTTAATTTAAACATGATTGGGAATGTTCACAATGCTTAAAAAATTATTCAAGGGGCAAGATTGCTATCGAAACAATATTTTGCGATTTATCTTTTGTTTTTGGCGATTTTGATTTTACATTTGATCCTAAACAATTTGATTTTAAGCCAAAAGGTGTCTTTTTTTTTTTTTTTTTTGATGCAGAAAGAATTGAAATGGCTATACAGCTGGAAAAATAAAAGAAAAAGCTGTTATTAATTTTATTTAAAAAAAAAGAAAGGAATTATAGGGGGAAATTCGAAAATCAGGTGATATTTTTTTTATCAAATATTAGCTTTTTCAGTATTTGATTCGGATTATGAAAGATTAGCCTTCTGAAAAAGTTCTACTGGATGGATTTTGATGAGAATTGTATAGTTAGTCAGATGCTATTTCAGGACTGGTTTTAATGTACTACATATTGTTCTACGCTGCTTAGTCAAACAGTTGTGTGAAGGTTATACAGTCAGGAGAACCCGATTCCGAAAGATTAGCCTTTTTGAAAGTTTTTACTGGGCGTATTTTTTGCGACTTGCATTGTTAAGTAGATAATTTGTAAGGATGGTTTTAGTATATTTTATATTGTTCTGTTTTAGAATTACGTGGAAAAGTTCTATAATCAGATGAACCCGATTATAAAAGATTAGCCTTTATAAAAACTTCTACTGAATGGATTTTGTTAATTAGTTTGCATTGTTAGTTCGATAATTTTTAGTGATGGTTTTAGTATATTGCATATAGTTTTATCATTCTTTAGCAAACCTTAACTGTAAATGACCAAATAAAAGAGTTGGTCCTTAACAGCTAAAATTTTGACTGCACATTAGAAAATATAATAGCGCAATCACGTCATTTTTCAGTAATGTGGAAGGATATTCCAGGTAAATATACAGATCGCTTTCAAATACAAGGTCAAATTAAACGATATATTTTGTTTTCTTCAAGGTTCATTTGTAGAAACTGACCAGTGCAGCGGGCGTAGCTTGCTAGTATATGATATGATAAGGATAAGGAACAGATGTCACAGAAACACTGGGATTGGTGGGATTTTTGTGAGAGAGCCTCTTTTTAAATATTATTAGATGCAAGGTGCAAAAATTTATTAGTTTTATTTTATAGTGAAACAGTTTATCATATTATTAAATAGATACAATTTTATAATAAAACCCACACAAAGTTTAGTTTATTACAAAACACACACAATGTTCAATTCAATATAAAACACACACAATGTCAAGAATACAACTGACTCAGCTGTTAATGCCAAAAGGCTTTGATTAATGCATACAACCTGGTCTACCGGGTTGCATACAAAGCATAATCTTGCCAAAATTGGCACAAAAAAATCAGGTGCTAAAACGAAATACCAGTATATCCAGAACATCTATACTGACAAAATACTTGAAACCATTTTGATAACTGAATCTGACTTTGTTTTTATATGTTTTTTTGAATGAACAATTCCAGAAAAAAAGGAACTATCACCCCCTATTAAATAAACATATAAAAAGATACAGGTATCAATCGACTCTGAATAATGTCTATTAATTAATGCTATGCATAAATTATGCTCCATGAATAATTGATACATAAAAATTGTATTAATTATTATTTTTCAGATGGTAACACTAACTCTAGACACTTTGAGTTCCTTCAATAAACAAACCAGCATGGGAAAAAATACAATTTATGCACTTAAATCTTCACAATATTACAACAGAGAATGTGTTAGTAATTAAATATAAATTAAGGAAAATAACTGATCTTACAAGCAAAAGTACCATGAACAGTCAGCTACTCAAAAAGTTGTCATCATTACATATAAATTTCATTCTGAAATAAGGAAGCACTTTCAGGTATGCAAACATGTCTAAAGACAAAATAATTTTAATAAAAAGGGTGGTATTATAAATAAGGGTACTTCTCTATTATCCCATCGATCACTTTTCATAACAAAAAACTATCCAAACTGTAACGCCCAATAAACAGGAGACCATTGGCATTGGAATATCAAAATAAATAAATAAATAAAATATAAGAATTTAAGGACACAATTGTTATTTTAATTAATGAAATAACTAATACATCAGCAAAACATAATGAAAAATACATGCCAATGTCGAATTAAAAACTATTTGATGACATAACAAACACGTATATAATGCTTCTGACATCAAGTAAATGGGACTGCATCGTGGGCGTTTAATCTTACAGTTTGGCGGTAGTTTTTTTTATGAAAAGTGGTCAATGGGATAATTGAGAAGTACCTAAATAAGTATTTAAATTCTATTACAAGAAACTGTGCAATGGATACAAATAATTCACATCTTAAGGAGTTAGTTAAAAAAATCAAATGTAATTAATTCTTCGAAAATATCTGTAAAATATAACCCAAGATTTAAAAAAAACACGGAAAACTCTGTAAAATTAGGTCAATTGGGTTCAAACCCAGCACTTCCCTCTAACATATAAGGAAGTGAGTTGAAGATAGATTACAAAATTCCACCTTATATTTATAAAAACAAAGTTGAGTTAGATAAAAGTGTGTAAAAAAGATAAATACTTTCACAGATATCTGAATTTATTTATTTTTAATTATTATTATTTAATCAAAAGTATTATTAAAATCTAAATGCTACTTTTATTTTTAAAAAACGATAGTAAAATATTGCAAAAATTTTTTATTATAGCAACTGAAAATCATTTTTAGGAAAAAGTCATGCATTTTAACCTTTAAAGATGGCAAGTTAATTTAGTGGTCCTATTAATCTGGAAATATAAGAATGGCCGCCTGCCTTTCCCTTTTTTCCTCAATCTAAAACTTCCTTAAAGGTCCTCTTCACTCACTTGAAAACACCTGTTCACTAATGTTAATCATATGGGACATTATTTTTCTAATATCTTGTTTGTATTTCAATATTTTTAAACTATTTTTTTTGTTTGCATTGAATAGCAGAGAATAGCTTCTATTTCTGCCATTGATTTCTTTTTCAATTTTCTTTGCAAATTTTTTTTACAAAAATACTTTCAATTTCGGAGCCAATGTACAGTTCTCTGTTACACTGGCTATATTGTACTATACAATAAAGTATATTGTTTATAACAGGTAAATACAGAGAGTAACTTGGTAAACAGTTACCAATTAATCGTAATTGCATTATTTTTAGAGTAAAATTTGGTTCAGACCGAACAATTATTGTGTTCTAGAACTGAGGTAAAAAAATCAGTTTTCCGATACTTTATAAAGGATATAATTATTATGCAATATTTAACACTGTGTTCAATTTATCATCTTTTCATGAACTTCAATCTAAAAATAAGGAAACACTGTCAATAGTGTAAAATGTTTTAGAACAAGGTGAATTTAATAAAAAAAATAGATATTAAATATCAGCACTTAAATTTTATTTTAAAAAAAAAATCCAAAAAACTGTGCAATGAACACAAATAATTTACATCTGAAGTACGTAATTAAAAGAAATCGTTAACAAAAACAAAATGTAATTTATGCATCGAAAATATCCCTTATCTACAGACTGCAAAACAATTTAAAAAATGCATTTTATGCACATAGATATGACATTTTGACATTACAGTAAAAATAACATTTATATAGACAAAAGTTGCATTAAAACAGTAATAAGGAAATATACTAAATAACTAAATAAAATACCTTCAAATGATATGTTGCTTAAATGATGATAATTAGGTCTACACAGCTGTAACTTTTTTCAACTATTAATATTTCTCTGCCATGTTAAGAATTAAAAGATAAATAAGGTAAATGAGACTCAGATATATACTTTTAACAGTGAAAATAGTAAAAATACCATGTAAAAGTTGTGATGTAACAGGCAAATGGAAAAAACGCTAATTGGCCATTTTACAATGAAATTCACCATAGACCGGTTGGTCTAGCACTTTTCGATCGATGTAAGATTAATTTGTTCGCATGCTGCCATCTATCGTCAAAGAACAATATTAGTAACTGGGTTTTCAAATGTAATATTATGTTAGTTACAGAAGGGGCAAGCCTTTTCCTCTCACTAAAGCCTCTCTGTGAATTTTATTAAAAATTGATCGTTTTAAAAGATTATATAATTATATAATTATTCAAATTACAATTTTTAAGAAATTTGAAAGTATGTACAATGGAGCTTAGCACACAGGAGATTAATAATAAATATGAATATGGAAATTAATATGATGAGTTTATATGATATTTGAACATTTTTAAAATAAAAAAATGAGATCAATCATAATGAATTTGGTGGATTTCACATAGTTTAAATCCAGTAAAAGCTAATAGTTCCGCTCCACCAATGAAAAAATGAACATATACAAGATAAAATAGCAAAGTAAATTTGTTTCCAAATTCAGATAAACTGATAAATATTTAATGTCTGATGACAAAATTGTTAATATAATTTTAAACCCAGGCAAAATATTACAATTTATAACAATCCTGTAAAGATGAATTTTCAATTATTAAGAGGTTAATACAGAGTAAGTAAAAATTTAATTATTTTTTTAATTGAAGAGCTATTGAACTGAACTGGACTTAATTATTATGTAAAATGAAAGAAAAATAAATAATGGTATAGTTAAGAAAGAAACTATTAATTATTTATATATATTACATTTATTTTCAGTTTTTAAAAAATCTTTACAAGTATTACAAACATATCCTTTCTTTTTTACAAGTTTCACTTGTAATACCACAGTGAAATTATGCCATAATATGCTTTCTTCATTGTCTTTGTAAATGGTTTATTTTTCACTCATTCTTATTGTAATGATCTCTTTTTAAGAACTCAAAAGGCAGGGGTGAGAGAGAGAGAGAATCGTCTAAATTTGCTCTCTTTTGAAACTTTCATCTAAATTCCCCTTCTCCCTGCAAGTTTTGAATGTTTATTTTATGATACTGAAAATTTTGTTTTACTTTACTGAGCAAATAAATGTTTATTGCTACATTATATGTTTAAAGACTTTTAAAAATTACAAGGAGGAGTTATAAAAAATCTGTAAGTTAATTTACAGTTTTTAAATAAAATTTATCTGAAAGATCATTTTTTGTTTTCTTTGATTATTTTTGACAATTAGGATTATCCAATATTTAGAAGTGAATGCAATCAAAGTGACAGCTCATGATGTGACATCTAATATTTGTTAGCTTAGCATTAATGATGGAAATGTTTTGTTTCGTAATACATAATAAATAAATAAACTGTTTTCTATTTCCCCGCCCTCCTCCCACACACACTTTCAGAGAATTCTGCTTCCTCACCCCCTTGACCCCTCTCGCCCAGTACATAATGTTTAAAATCTCAAAAAATTGAAATAAATTATTTTAAAAGTTCTTTAAAATATATTAAAATTATTGAAAATATTTAAGTTATTAAAGAATTTATTTAAATTATATTTAATTATTTAAAGAATTTATTAAAGAAATGATTAAATTAGGAGAAAATATTATTATTATATTTAAAATTGTTAAAAATAATAAATTTAAAATTACTAAAGATATTAAATATAAAATTACTAAATATTATTAAGTTTATTAAAATTATTTACAGAAAATAGTCAGCCATTCACATTCTTCTCTTCCTCAAAATTGCAACTACCCCATTTACCGTTCTCCAGCAAAAGGGAAGATTTCTAAATATGGGAGTTTGAGACAAAACAAACAATTTCCTCTTTTTTTAAGAATCTAGCAATGCAGTTCTTACTCCTGAAAACTCACAAAATCCTGAAATCTGTACAAGCTCTATTCCCAAGAATGCAAACTTTTAATCCCTACTGTACACTATTAATATTAACTAATATAAATGTTTTAGGGTCTCTGAGTAAAAAATAGATGTATAAGCACAAAAAGATGTGTAAATTGTCTGAAGAAATTTCAAGGGAAATACAGAATGTATAATATATATTGATAAAACCGTCAAAATAATCAATATGATTATATCTAAATATAATACAAAGGGCAGTCGGAAAATAAGTTTCCCCTGACAGCTGTGGACAGAGGTGTGCGTGAAAGACAAAAAATTTAATGAGACATTAAAGATAAAACATAATTTTATTTTTCCACATAAGTACCAAGTACATTGAGACATTTGTCATACTGCTTGATAAGCTTCAAAAAGCCCTCCAGGAAAAAATCAGGGCTTTGCATACGGACGAAGCGTTGAATGGCTATGGGCGAAAGATGACACTACTTATGTGGAAAAGTAAAGTTATGTTTTATGTCTTTCATACACACCTCTGTCCACAGTCACCAGGGAAAACTTATTTTGCCCCTCATATATGTGTAATATGCAGGACTTAAATTGTACCGGAGCCCGGCTCCAGTACTTCTCTGCTTTTAGTAAATATTTAAATATTGGTCAGAATTCTGGAGCCCAGTGCAAGCGCTTGCACTAATTACCCTAAGCCTAAATTACCCTTTCCTTTTCCTCCCATATCGAAGCTTTAGCATTATTTTCTATCAAAACACTATACGTGACATAATGTTATTTCACGCCACGCGTAGGTTTTTCGATCACGGTATCAAATGTTTAATTTTATCTGATTTTCAAGGACTCATCACGAAAGACTGTTATATGGCAGGAATTGATTATAGTTTAAGATATATTCCTGCACCAATGCTATATGGTGAAGATAACTCACCTTTGCAGAACAATGGAAAGAAAATGAAAAATGAACATTTTCGGAACCTTGCATGCTATCTGGGATGCATCTTTTATAGGAAATATAAAAACTTAGTTCAATTCTTCAGCATATAAGTTTTATTTTTTGAAAATTTTATTCATTTTTTCATAAAAATGCATAGTTGCAAACTATTCTTTTTATTTTTTGTGTGTTAACACTATTTCCAAATCACAATCCTTACTTTATTTAATCGCAGAATTCTGCGATTAATTACCATTAAAATTAGGCAAAGATTTTTATTCGGCCGGAGTGATAACTAAAAAGTGGAAGAAATGACAGCTAAGTAAATGCAGATAGATTTAAAATTTTTATTTTGCTAAAGAAAAAAATTGGTTTAAATTTTGAAATTACATATAATGTGTGAAATATAAATATGCAGATTGGAGTGACGGTGGAGGGGAGGAAGGTGGCGCTACGGTTATTAGTACTGCAGAATATATGGGCTCCGGTACTTTTTTGTTAGAAATTAAGCCCTGGTAATATGATCAGCAAATTAGAATCTATTATGCTAGATTTGTACCAGATATTTTAGTGGCATATAAATGGTGCAAACTTTTATTCTATAAACCTAAATTTTGAACTTAATTTATAGAAAGATAGATTTTATAATGTATATGTTAAAGAATAATGTATATTTTTATCATTTCATTCCTATAGATGATATGTAAATCATACAAAATTTAAATGAACTCTTTAACAAATTAAAAATATCTATATCAAATGGTATACATATATATCATTTGTTCAATAATACATAAAAATTGAGAAAAACTACAAATAATATTTCAGAAATAAAATTTTAGTTAAAAGTAGAAAATTGTTTTATTCCTCATCTTAATATGACTAATCCACACACATTTAATCAATATTTAACATATGTTATCCTGTAAATAAATGGATGCTTGAAGAAACTATTCTATTTATTAGAAAATTCAATGGACAGCGCCATCTGTTGGTGCTATTCATTCCAATTTCTCTTTAAATCACAAATGTAAATGGGTCATCCCATGGTAACTTATGTTACATCTAGAAAAAGTTTCTTTAGTAATTTTCGTAATCTAACACCAAAAATTATTGAAAATGTAATGTTGGTATGATTTGTTACTTAAACCTATCCAAAGCGAAATTTGGATGAAAATTACCTGGCTTTTGTGATGTTTCTTGAACACTGGTACTTGTATTTATTATGGTAACTTACATTTCTTTTTCAGTAACATAAGTTAACATATTAAATATAATTTTCAGAGTTCAAGAAAGAGCACCGAATTTAGGCAATTCCCATCCACATTTCTCTTTGTATAGGCTTAATTAACGAATCATATCAACATTAAATTTTGAATTACTTTTTGGTGTTATATTACTAATGTAATGCAAGTTACCATGGAATGACCCAAATGCAGGTTGAATAGAGATATAATAACAAAATTCTTCCAGCAATTAAAAAAATTATTTATAGATCATTCTTTAGAAAACCACACGTGTTCCAAGGCCAGTTAAAAAAAAAAAAAAAAAAAAAAAAAAAATGGAAGTTCACTCTTAATAAATAGCAAGACCATTAAATTAAAAATCTGAGTTCTTATGATCATCGTTTTTGTTGCTGTTAATCTTTAGTTTTTGTAACTGGCATGTAACGCTTGCATGTATTTTTAGATAAGTTTTCTTGTATCAAAACTGCCCGTTGTACGTCCAAATATACGATATACAGTAAGGGAAAATAATATAAAAAATAATATGGCGGATTTTTAATATATTTATGTATTAACTTATAAGAGAAAATATAGCAAATGGAAATTTTTTACATGAATTATAGATTGTACATAAATTTTTACATAGATATTACATATTGTTTTAATAATTTTTGTTTTACCACGAATTTTACAGGAAGTCTAAGATACAAGAAGCGAAAAGAAAAATTTAGGCAAAAAGAATGTTTTTCTTAAAAATATCCTACTTATTTCTATTGGCAGATGATATAATAAGAGTTTCAATGTGATGTCATTGTTTTTTCTTACTGTTTAAAAATATAATTTAATTACCAATTATTTTGCGCACAGTTATAGTTTTGTTTGCAATTGCAACACATAAAATACAAAAAAAAAAAAAAAATTGTGGCTCTGAGGGAAAAAAGTATGCTCACTCACACAACAGATGGCAGCATGAGAATATAATAAATGAATAAGGACTTTTAATCGAAGTATTTCTAATCTTCTACATAGCGTCATGTCGCCATTTTGTTGAATTTAGCTTAGTAAGGTGTGGTAAGTTACAATTTCTATTTATCAATTAAAATATTCTATTCATGCTTTTGTATTTCTTCGATATCTAGTTGGATTAAATGTGCGAATCGCTTTCTTATATGCCCGACGGCCGCTAACGTTTTTTTTTTTCTTTTCTGCGAAAAGCTGGTTTTTGCCAAGCTGTGATTTATTACCACGTTAGGCTTAACTGAAAAGAATTGAAATATTTAGAAAATACCGAGATTAAACATTTAAAAATGAAGCAATTTACATCAGAAACAGCCATTCCAAACGTTATTCGCCAAAAAAGAAAGGGGAGGGGGTGATTCGTAACGAAAAAGCGGTAAATACATAAACATACTGTGATTAAAAATCTTCAGAACATCAAAATAAAGCGAAAGCAATTTTTTTAAACATAAATTGCGAAATTATTGTCATAAATTAAGAATTTAGTTATAAACAGGAAATAAACAGAAGGCTACCAAACTTCATAAAATTATTTTTGTAAATGTTTAAAATTCATTGACAAAGCACATAATTGATAAAAATGTCTTCCTCATTCTGACACATAAACTAAATATTCATAAAAAGCACAAAATAGTTGGTAAGAAAAAACACAAAGTAATTGATAAAGTAAAACACAAGAGATTGTTGAAGCATATATATTAAAAACATTTCCTAAACATCATTAACACATCTTTTTATTTATTTATTTTTTACTATGAAAAAGACTCAATACCATAGAAAGCATGAAATGATCTGCAAATTTTTACATAATAGTCTTCCCATTTTATTCCCCTTATAACACCCAAAAATGTATTAAAACATGTATGTTTTCGTCTGAACATGCTTTATGAAAAGGAAATATTGTCGGATAAAACATAAAATCCCTTTGACAATTGTATGGCGGCAATGTAATTTTAATATGTCCCACATGCTTTCTCTGGTATTAGTGTAGGAACATGTAGAACAAGTTGGAAATTTTACGTCAAATGTCACAGATGAGGTACATTCATACTGTTATTATTTCAGTGAAATGAATTATATCTCTATTATTATGCTATGATTAATTTCTATAATAAAAATAGCACATTTTAAGTTGGCAACAATTTAAATTTTGTTGATATTTCTTGAAAATTCCAATGGGAAACTTAGCCCTAGCTTTGAAAATTTCAGAACTTGAAATCCATATTTAGACTGGTTTTTCATTTAATATGTATTTCATCCAAAATATCTATCAAAAAGATTGTTGATAGATTATAGGATTGCTATAATTAAAGAATTTTAGTACCGTAAAATCCCGTTAATCCGCCCTTCCCGATTAAGCGCCCCCCCTCCCACTTTGTAAACAAATTAGAACATTTTAGTAATCCCGAGAAAACGTCCTCCCCCAAAAAGAAATTTCCCTGTGCATGTCAAAAGCAACACAAAAAATTTTATCTCACAAGTGGTTTTTTTTTTTTGTTTTTTTCTTTCGACGGATTAGAAAGACATGACGATTCTTTGATATATCGTAACATACGCAACTTGATGATGGGCGGCTTTAAAGCCGCCATTAGGGAATCATTGGAGATTAAAATTAGAAAAGATTGTATTTGTAATGATAACTTTTCTTTCAACATTCCTAATTTACGGGATACATTTTTAACCCCTTGTTAATTCATTGTTTAGCTTTTCGTTCTTTGGCATCAGAGAGCACCCGCTTATTTTTAAATTTTTCCAAACTGTTGATTTCAATTTTCTCGTGTCGAAAATTATTAGATCAGTAGTCGTTTATGTTGTTCTTCTTCCCTGATGATGGTTTTGAGTTTAAAGCCGAAACATGTAGGATTTTAGCTCTTTTATGAGTTTAAGGATGTTAGCTCTTTTATGAGTTTAAAACAAGTTTTACACTGATTTTAGCAAGTAATAGGCAAAATTTGTGCAATTTATGTTTGTAAAATATTTATAATTCTTTTGACGATTATTTTTAATTTAGTACCTATGTTTTTATTTATATTGCAGGTGCAGATGTCGTGAAATTTATACTGAACATACCGTGAAAACACTTCTTAACACAAAGTCTGTTTAAAGCCTATATTGAACTATTAACTCATTTCAGTTATTTTCTGGTATTATGTATAGAAATTTTCCACTACCTCACATTTTATTCATTTAATGGGAAGAAGAAAGCAAACCGTTTACAATAGTTAAATACTTCTTTTATATACCTGATATAGAAAAAGAGATTTTTTTTAGAAGTATAATTTATTTTTTTATACTTTGTCTTTCTTTTATGAACTTCATTAGTAGGTTTTCTGGTAAAGCATTTCCTCACAATGCTAATTTAAAAATATACCGTCATATTGATAGTAAGAAAAACCTATTTCACTTGTGAGATCTACAATAGAAGATTTTATGAATATTTAATTCATAAAGGGACATTCTTATTCGCACTCAGACACTTGTGATGTCTAATTTAGATAAGTATAATTATGTTCATACTACAGAGAAATTATTCACGTGTGAACTGTGCAACAAGGGATTTTCTGAAAAGTCTCATTTATATCAGCATTGTCATGTTGACACTAACAAGAAATGTCTCTCTTGTGAGGTATGCAACAAAAGATTTTTTCAGAAATCAGATTTAAAAAAGCACCGGCGAGCTCATACTGGAGATAAACCTTTTTCTTGTGAGGTTTGTAACAAGGGATTTTCTCACAAATCTCATTTGAATGCCCATTTGCGAATTCATACTGAAGTGAAACCTTTCTTTTGTAAGGTTTGCAACAAAGGTTTTTCTCAAAAATCTTATTTAATTAGACACCTGCGAGTTCATACTCATGAGAAACCGTTCTCTTGTGAGGTGTGCAAAAAAGTATTTTCTCAGACATCTTTTTTGAGTAAGCATCGGCGCATTCATACTGGAGAGAAACCTTTCTCTTGTGAGATGTGCAACAAAGGATTTTCTCAAAAATCTAATTTAAAAAGACATCTGCTGGTTCATACTCATGAGAAACCTTTTACTTGTGAGATGTGCAACAAAGGATTTTCTGACAAATCTCATTTAAGTGCCCATCTGCGAATTCATACTGAAGAGAAACCTTTCTCTTGTGAGATGTGCAACAAAGGATTTTCTCAAAAATCTAATTTAAAAAGACACCTGCTGGTTCATACTCATGCGAAACCTTTCACTTGTGAGATATGCAACAAAGGATTTTCTGACAAATCTCATTTGAATGCCCATCTGCGAATTCATACTGAAGTGAAACATTTCTCTTGTGAGGTGTGCAACAAAGGATTCTCTCAAAAATCTTCTTTAAAAAGACACCTGCTGGTTCATACTCATGGGAAACCTTTCACTTGTGAGATGTGCAACAAAGGATTTTCTGACAAATCTCATTTGAATGCCCATCTGCGAATTCATACTGAAGTGAAACATTTCTCTTGTGAGGTGTGCAACAAAGGATTCTCTCAAAAATTTACTTTAAATAAACACTACCGAATTCATACTGGAGAGAAACCTTTCTCTTGTGAGGTGTGCAACAAAGGATTCTCTCAAAAATCTTCTTTAAATAAACACTACCAAATACATACTAGAGTGAAACCTTTCTCTTGAGAGGTGTGCAACAAAAGTTTTGCTGAAAAATGTAATTTAAGTAGACATCTGCGAATTCATACTGAGAAGAAAGCTGTCTCTTGACAGCTATGCCGCAAAGGGTTTACTGAAATCTCATTTCAATTTTCACCTGCTTGTACATACTAAAGTGAAACTTTTGTGAAATGTGTTTTAATAAGATTTTTGTTAAATGTTATTTAATTTGTCATCTGTGTTTGCCATATTAAAAAAAAATTAAATTGTGAAGTCCAATTTAAATAACTATTATACCTAATCAAAGATGTAAAACTTCTTTAAAAATTTTAAATTTTTTTAATCCATTGTGACGCCATTTCTGAGAATGATAAACAAAGTGTAGAAAAAGATGAAAATTGTTCGTCTAAACAACTTTGTAGTACGAGGTAGTAAATACTTTGTAGTAAATATTTGGTATGAGGGCTGAAAATTTAAAAGAAAAACAATGCTAAACGAAGTTATTGCTCAATGGAACAGATTTTCAAACAACAATAATAGTCCAGTCAAGAAGCTAAATTCGCAGAAAACAGTAGGATTTAGGTATGCACCGAATATTCGGTATCTATTCGGTATTCGACCATATTACTAAATATTCGGTTTGGCCGAATATCCAACTATTCAGTCTGCCGAATATTCTGCTTGGTCGAATATCAAACTATTTGGCCTTCTGAATATTCGGTTTGGCTGAGTATAAAAATATTCGGCCAAACCAAATATTTAAAAAAACTATTTTTTAATATTTTAAAAAACTCTCAATTTCTACTTTTAACTGTCAATTAATAAACATATTCAAAATGATTAGAAATCAAATAGAATCATATTTCAATAAAAGATAATTCTTTTATATTATTTGTTTGCTGTTTGAAAAATGTCACTTAAGAAAATTAACCATTAATGATGACTTACATAGGAATTAATGATGTACAAATAAATGCAAGTTTCTGAATCTTGCCTAATAAAAAATCAATTTCTTGCTTTTTCGCAAACATCATGTTTCTAAACAAAATATACAAAACTTTTCACAGGTGATGATAAACATCAAGGCACAATTTTTGTCAAGGAAACCATGATCGCAACACATTTATTCAATAAAAAATAAAATGTATCTCACTCCAGGTTAAATTTGAATATTATTTTGTTACTTTAATAGGGAAGATATTGTAACTATAGTATTTTCAACATAGTTACTTTGAATTCTGTGAATCACAAGAAGTACTGGAAATTGCCTCCATTCATACATAAACAACACTGAGCTAAATATTCCTTTATTCAGAGTGAAGCTGACAGTACTACTTATACTTTGCCACTGGCCAAAATTCAGCCACTTCCAATAATATCATCATATTTGCTACAAACAAAATTAAAGCTATGTTAATCTTACTAAAATATCTTCATTGTTGTTAACGTTGTGAATGAAAATTCAGTTTCAGCTTGCCGTGTCACACCCTGTGTTTTTGATTGAATGTATTGTATTTTTGATAGAATAAATGAATTAAAATAATGTTTTTTGCTCAAAAAATGCCTTGACCACATTATCTCTGCAAAAAGTATGTTCCAAGATGTATGAACACACTATATGTTTACAACCTCTGAATATGATCACCCATTCCAGACACCTGATCTCTGGGTCATTTGCAAACTTCCTTACCAAATCAAAAGAAGCAGAAAAGTTATTCATGCTGATTTGCTGATTCCCTCCCATATCTGATCTTGCTGATTCTCTCCCATTTACCTGTACTAGGACATTTTCAAGAGAAATGTAGCACAAAGAAAATTTCTTGTTAATTGTGGTACGATTGAATAGAGAAATAGTCGAAATAAAAAATAGTCAGCCCTTAGTCAGAAGGTTAAACACTCACTAAGGAAAATATACGAGGCTGAAAAACAAAGTAAAATGTGATAATGCTGATGTAGATGCTAATTTTATAAAAATTTGCATTGCAAAGATTGCCAAAAACTAATATCTCTCAAATCAATCCAGTTACAGATGATGTCAATTTAAAAGTTAAATGTTCGTATAGTTAAAAATAACGAGTTTAAAGAAGCAACAAAGAAACTTTTCTTTCATGTAATTAATGTTGATGAAATCGCATTGCATATAGCTGTGTTGACTTATTTTATAATTTTTTTTAACTTCTTGTAGTCTGTTATTTATAGGAAAACTGTTGGAAAAATGATACTCTCCTATTTGGATTTTTTTTTAAAGTTTCAAATGGAAAAGTTGTGTAATGTTATGGGATTTTATGAAAATTTGTATTTTTATTCTTTTTTATCTGTTATTTTTTTTTTACTCCAGATTGTGTGTTTACTGAGAATGTGTGAGAATGTTACTGAGAATGTGTGTTTACTGTTTATTATTATTTTGTTGAACATCGGCAGAAATTCTGAATTCGGTGAACTAACTACATTTGAGCATCATCATGTCATAGCAATAAGTTAATAACTTTTTCTGCCTGTTTATTACTGAAAGATCTCACAAATATACATGAAAATGTAGAAATATTTTTAGTCTCTCTTCATAGTGCATCTATATTTAAAAATTAAGCGAAAATATAAAAAGAAATTAATGCAAAGTGTTTCATAAATATTTAATAACCACAAAATTCATTATAATTACTCTCACTTGAAAAGATAATTTAAAATTAATATAATTGTACAACAAAAATTTCAAAGAATTTTTATTACAAAAGGATACATATTAAAATATAAAATTTATTTATGTAGTTTCTGGACGTATACGTTATATTTAGAACAATTTTTCTCATGCTCTGAAGATTAGAACAGTAAAAACTATTCTTCAAGAAGAGTTGTTTTTAAGTTCATTTATATTTTTATTATGTTTAGTTTTACTTTCATATTACATTTTCCGTACAAAAATGCAGAACTTGTGTTCTTACATTCATACTGAAAAAAAAACATATATTTTTGTGTAGAATTTGTATTTAACTCAATCTTTCACATAATTGTAAGTTCAGAGAATTGGCATTAAATTTTAAGAAATAAAGTGAACTGGCTTTGAATTGAAACTGGTGCAACAGTTATGAGTATGATTTAACGTGTCATCTTTTATGTATTATTGCGGTATGTCACACAGGCATCATTATATTAAATCCGTTTTGAATAAGTAAATAATTTAATTAATAGTGCTTACACACTTCTAAGTAGCATTGTGTATGAACACACCATATTAATATTAAGTTGATTTTAATGAATAACAGTACAAAAGAAAACTTCTTTTAAAAAATTATAACGCAGAACATGTTTCGAAAGAATGTATTCTTTATTCTTCTGGAGCAAAAACATGATACCATTCAGAGTGCTAGAGTAATACTCAAGTTTTTTTAGAAGTTAGCTTCTTTCAAAAGGTGCTGTGCTTTTTAAAATGTTTTGTGCTTTTTTAAATGTTTATGGTGTTTGAAGAAAATCTTTAGTTTTTTTTAAGTTTAACACAGTTTATATAAATTTTTGTTGTTATTATGAAATTGAGTACAAGTATAGAAATGCATCGGTGATTTAAAAAAGATGTTATGTGGGTTATATCTTAAATCGCTGATGCCTGAAACCTACTTTCAATTACAAAAGGTACACAAATAATGTAAAGCTTTAGATAAGACATTTTTATTACAAAAGGATACATATTAAAATACAAAATTTATTTATGTAGTTTGTGGACGTATAAGTTATATTTAGAACAATTTTTCTCATGCTCTGAAGAATAGAACAGTAAAAACTATTCTTCTGTAACTAAAATTTACTGCGTTATGATAATCTGAATTTTAACAGATTTCTGAGTTTTCTAGAATTAAAAACGGACCGGCCTTTTTTTAGTTTGAGAAAGCTCAGAAATTTCCTCTTTTATTTTTTTGCTGAATAACTGCATTGCAACCCCATGTACTATTGTGAAAATGACTTGTTATACAATTAAAATTTGTGTGAGAACTTTTGTATCTCCCTTTACAGTATGCACATTTGTATGTGTAGTTGAATTCTATCATGACTTTAGTTCAAAATTAGATATTGTTAGATTACTCATAAAAACTTCTCCTCAAGCTAAAGAGATTATTTTTAATTATACAAGAAAGTGCATTTATGAGAATTCAAAGCAGTCATTGTGACTGTGTAATTCTTTGTTTAATTTACCTAAATTTTTCTTTAAAATAAGAATTGAAATAACTTACGTGTAGAAGTTGAGGGAAAATATTAAGAGAGAAATAAAACAGATTTTGATTAAATTTTCAGTTTAATTATAAATAGAGAAATATGTAAAAATAGGATAAAATAGTCCTAACAAATTATGTAATTGTTTGAAGACCTTTTAAGAAATTGAGTTCTGTTTTGTATTCTATTTTTGTAATTATGTTACTCCTCTCAAGAATGTATTTAAAATTGTAATTTATATTAATTAATAACAAACTATACATTTTAGTCTGCTTAAAGCGGCAAACTTGTTACATTCTAAAACATAAATTGATGATGAAAATCTGTTTCTCAAAAACTATTCAAGCTATAATATTTCTTTAGTGTATGGGGGAGGATATAGTAAGCAATATTTTAATAATTTTAACATTGTAATAAAATCAATTTTCTTTTAATAACATTAATTTTTAAAAAACAGTTTTTTAGCTTCAAAATCAAATATTCATTGCACTTGTAATATTTAATTATTACTGACTGACCAATTTGTAGTATGGCTGCTGCCAAAACTTTTTAAAAAGTTATAGAAAATACCCGATAATTCCCGAAAAACATGATAATTCGATATCAACTGTTTTCTGTGGGATTTTGCAATTAACATCATCCCGTTAAGGAATAATCGAGATTACACAAGATACATGAACTTTGAAGTGTTGGTTTTAAGTATTATTTTTGTAACTCAACTGACAACTTATTGTGCCTGTTCAATCATACTACTACCAATAAGCCAACTTAGATTGTTTTTGTAAAAGATGATACATTGAATAAAATTTTGTATTTTAGAATTTTGAGTAATATTTATGTACAGTACAGGTCAACATTTTTTAAGTACTTAATAATATATTTTTTAATTTACTATGATTGTTTTCAAAAGAAAAATCAGAAAGAAGAAAAGACTGTGTTATATGTTTCTTAAATTTGATAATAAAAATAGAAATAGGTTTTATATAATTAGTGCTGATAAACCAAGAAATTCTGAGTTTCAGAAACTTTAAGAAAATAAGCCCAGTTTTATGATTTATTTTTATAACTATGTTGCTAATTGCAAGAAGACATAGTCTTGGAAAAAAGAGTAATGCAATTTGATTGTTCAACAAATGAACCTTTTTATATATTTTTATTTATGACGTATTTGAGAAATGCTTTCATGTTATTCAAATGCATTTTCTGAGGGTTGTTTGTATTTAGCCTTTTTGTAACAAAATTCTATCATTAGGGACTGTGCTAAGCATTCACCAAATGTAAAGGAATTTAAAAAGTCTGAAAAAATTTGGATCGTTTCAATTTCGGCAAAATATTTAGCACACTATTATTTTGGTACCAATCATTTTAAAAGCAACAGTAGGTACAAACGACACTAAATATTTTAAAGTTTTTTTTAAAGATAAACCGAAAGAAAGCTAATACACTAATGTGCAAAACTTAAGCAACAAACACAAAATGCTAATTTCTGAACTTGTGAGTACTCAAAAGGAAATTTTATAAAGAGCAAGTGTAGAAAATAGGTACTACCCTAACAGCACAGATAGTCTATGTAAAGTCTTCTTGACATCATAATTGTCACAGTCACTACAATAAACAGAAATGTGATATCTTTCATTCGTCTCATTTTACCCACATTTGGTCACTCCACTTAACAGTCACCATGACTGCTGCTGTTTGACGAGTCCCCAGGTGACTTTACAATGAAGTCATCATGACACTTCATTGCAAAGTCATCATGATAGCTGTTCTGTGACAAGTTCCCAAGTGACAAAAAATGGAATCATCTGGTGACTTTTCAAAAAGGAGTGCAATGATGACTTCACAATAGAGTGTCGATCACCGGAAAGTCATGATGCGACTTCATTGTGATATTATTTGGCCACTCATCACAATGCAATGCTCACAATGACTTCAAAGTTCAGTCTTCAACTGACAGTGACTTGAGAATCACAAGTTGACCTCATTGTAATGTCACCTGGCGACCCATCACAAAGCGATATCACAGTGACTTTTCAGTGTTAACAATCATTTGAGAGTAATAATGAGACAGTGAAATATACCATATTTTGATTCACCGTAGCGATTGTGACACTTCTAACCATGTGTGACGTCAAGATGACTTCACATCGACTGGCCGTGCTGTTAGGGTAGCACCTCTTTTCTACACTTGCTCTTAATAAAATTTCCTTTTGAGTACTCACGTGTTCAGAAATTAGCATTTTGTGTTTCTTGCTTAAGTTTTTCACACCAGTGTACATTAGAACCAAACAAACCTACAACATAAAATGGACTTGTAAAATTGTATTCAAAATCAGCTCAAAGTTCCACTTCCTTCTATCTTAAACTTAAACTGAGTTTATCCCAGGTAGTTTGAAAAGGGTGCTGCATCCTGCTTGCCCGTAAGAACCTTAATAGTGTAGTTTGTCGCATCAGCAGCATCTGACCTTTTTTTCAAACCTAGGGGAAACTCTGGTTAAATCTTGAAGGAATACAAGAAATTGAAGTTTGGGGCTTTGGGGAAATTAGGTAATGAATTGGCGAATATTCTGAATATTTTGGGGCTGCCCTTAAAATCTAATTATGTGTTATTTTGAACAAATGTAGGAATCATTGAAAGACAGAAAAAATAAATAATAGTTAACCCATAATCCCTGTTCCAAAAAGGTCTATGCATGTACATTTTAATGCAGGTTGCTGTGATTATTCGGTAAAAAAAAAATAATAAAAGACTCATTTAACATAACCTGTTTTTAACCCTTTAAGCGTTAAGCCCGTGTTTTCCCGTATTCCAAATTCTTACGCTCAATCGATGATCCCGGGTTTTCTCCCAAAGGATTTTTGGTCTGCGAAGCGCTGACCCCGTGTTTTTCTATATATCGGATTTTGTTCCTGAATCGCTGGGCCCGTCTTTTCCTTACTCTTCTTTCCCCTCTAATAATCTGGTTGATTGACGTATGGGTCGGGAACAGGATAATAGGTTTTGTCAACAATTCTTTGCATTCACTTTACAAGTCATTCTTTCATTTGAAAGATGTTATTGATCTTTAGTAAAACACATCTTGTTTCCAGTGATGTCTTTTTGAAAAGAAATAAATCAGTAGTTACACGGAATAATCCTAAAGTGGTAGAATAATAAATGTAACTTTTCTTTTCATAAGTAGGAAAGACAAGCGAAAATTTAATTAAGAAAGTATCTTATAATTATGTAAAAAATATAATATAGAATACGAAAAAATTTACAGTTTTCCAATTACGTCTATATGAATAAATGTTAATTAACAATTCTATTTTAAATTGTATTATTTATATTACAGCAAATTGTATTATTTTTTATGTCTTGTATAAAATAGGATAATATGAGCACATTTTCGCATAGTTATATTTCTCTTTAATAATACACGCACACACACCGCACACATACATATACATATATTTGTATATATAGCGAAATTTCTTGAATTAGTTGTTCCATAAATTTGATAATTGGACACTTGTTCTAAAAATAGATTTTAATGTTAATTAACTGTTAATTTTTGCTTCATAATTAATCTATAACCTTATTAAGTTTAGCGCGGTGTTTTTGACAACTAGGTAGGGAATTTATAGAAATTCTAGCGCACTTTAGTAATTAAACTTTTAATCTGCATTTTAAATGAAAATGCAAAATGCAGTTTAAATTGTATGAAAATCTTATGCATTACTAGAGTAATTTTCTTTTTTTTCTTTCTTTTCTTTTCTTTTTGAAAATAAACAATTATAATACAAATAATTTTCAAATGCGTCGTAAGAGGAATTAATAAAATGTTTTAGTTTTTGATTGGTGACATTTATTTCATTAAAACTTGTTTAAATAAAATTTATTAGCATAGCATGTTTCCTTAAAACTGTTTAAATTGAAATATTGGAGTTTACCTAAAATTTTTCAATATACTATAAATTCTTTGCTTTCTACTCTACGTGCATAATTACCAACGCTTATGAAATACATACATGAAAATATTAAATTGTTTCGAATAAAATTAGAAAAATATTCTCAATTGTTGTATTTCGGCTAATCCCCCTTTAATACATTTTCTATGCTTACAATTTACAAAAGTTAAATTTGAAAAAAATTTCCGCGCCATACAACTTTCTGAATTTGCAATCAATTCGGTAACATAACAGAGAAATATAAAGCAATATATGGTCTTACAAACAAAATACTGCACTGCTGGTTAGCAATTTAAAACTAACTTCATTTATTAATCTAGTACACATGATAAATAAAATTTTGAAGTTATTATTTACACATAAAAAAATACTATTTAATTTTTTGTGGTGAATTGTATTGAAAAATTATTAACGAATCAAAATGAAGAATATTCTTGGATAGATCCATCACTCCATTTAGAGGACTATTGTGTGTCTTTTTTTTTGGAAGGGGGGGGGGGTTGTCAAATTTCTTTATGAGCCATTTTTATATCTGTTCTCAAATCTAACCTGCTATTTTCTGATACTTTCATAAAAAAAATTTTCATTTGTAGATAGACAAAATTGCAATAATGTTTTTTAATGTGTAAAAAATGCTGCCCAGCAAACATAGAACTGTTGGCTACTTTTGGGGCCTATATTGGCATTTATGGCCAGTGATGGCACATCCATTGAACAGTATTGGCCCATTGCTGGATGTTTGAAGTACGGCATCACATCGATTCAGGAATACTGGTCCAGTATTGGATCTTTCAAGTATTTTAGGGCTACGAAATAAAGATGGGAAATCTTTACTGGTCCGTTACTTCCAAACTGTTTAAAGTTCTAGTAAAACTGGATTTTCATTGGGCCATTTTTGTTCAACCAGCCAACCAGCAGACCTTAGTTTGTATATTTAACAATTAGTGTTTGGCAACAGTAGGCGCAAATCTTCGAAGATCTACCCATCCCTACGCGCCGTTAGGTTCGGCTGTTGATTTCTGATTTTCTGAAATCTGAAGGTAAGATTATTTACTATTAATTAGTATTTTATATTTATTTCTATAGTTTTCTATTTTAATACACTTATTAGCATTGTAAAAGTGCCATAGGGTCGTTGGTATTCAACGATTAGAACGAAAAGAGAAGCGATCGCCATTACATTACGCCGTTGCTTTTGTTTTGAGGGATAAATAAGAACGAATATTTTAAAATTAAATATATATTTAAATGTAATCATTATGTATAGTATGCGTATGCTCGTGTAAATATTTTTTCAACTGACCGAATTAACTTTATAAACGATACTGTTATAAAAAGTTTAATCAGAATTCAGATAGACTTGTTTATTCGAAACACGTTAGGCTTACTTAATGTTTACTTTACAACTATGCAGTAAAAATCTATATTTCAGCAGGATCGTATGCGAATAAGTACTTTCATTTATTTAATATTTTATTTCAATGTGTTTTGTAGTATTTGTAAACTTTTTCTTAAACATTTTTACCATAATTCTTTTTTCAATGATAGAATTCAAATGTATTTTTTTCTCCTTCACTGATTGGTTGATCATAGATGGCTTCTTGTAAGAAGTTTTAAATTTTACAGAAAAACAATTTTATATATATATATAAAACATTACAAAGATTTTGAAAATTTTTATTCCTCTCCTCCCCCAAACATTATGTAATGCAAATATACACAAATATACAAATTTTGGAGTCGACAGTCTTTCGTAAAGTTCATAATTATCAATAAAAACTTCCTATTGATCAATGAAAACATCCATTTCTCTTGAATAAAAGTAAATCGCGACAACAAATCAGACCCTATGAAAATAAGTATTAAGTAAAAAACTATTCCAAAAACCCGAATATTTTGCAGTGTTTTGAAACGAATCTTCAGCTGATAAAAAATGTTCTTTCACCTTTCATAGAAATTTAAAAGACGTTTCGTCACAGACACACACACAACAAAATAAATAATATTTTGTGGTAAGATTTATTTTTAAAACCATGGCATTAACAAAGAATTCACAGTTCTGTCAATAGTTTTAGAAGCGACAAATTTTGAGATAATCACTTTTATGGAGCAAATGTGTTTAGAAATTTGATCCATGCATGGTTAGTTATAAATCCGGCTTTTAGCAGTTTTCTAATAGATTTCTGTCCATGTGGAGGCCCATGAGCTCTTCTTTCATACTGAATACATGTTAAATCTAACAGGTTATGAGTAACATTTGTTGGAGGCAAGTCCATTGCACCATACAATTTCAAATTTTTGATTTGATCACAAAGATCTGAAAGTAAATAATGAATATAGTGTTGACTCTAAAACAAGAGGGCCGCTATGCGAACACTGTTTTTAAAAGGGACGCTCTTGCATCTTATTCAAAAGACATATTTTGTTGAACTGGTTTGTTTTGAGTCCCCTAAATCAGTAGAATTTTACGCTGTTTTCTCGCGACCGACAAACTAATTTTGTGACATTTTTTTCCTGACTGATGAATTTTGCGATCTTTTCTCGAGAACGATTAACAAATTTCATAATATTTTTGAGATTTTTCTTTCCTTTGATCGATTGATGACTTTTGCTATTCTTTTCTCGGGACCTATAGACAAATTTCTCGGTTTTTTTATGCATTTTTCCCCTGTGACTGATTGAAGAATTTCCCAATTTTCTCACAATCTACAGACAAATTTCACAACATTTTTGAGATCTTTCATTTGACTGGTAAATTTTATGATTTTTTCCTGTGACCGATCGATACATTTGAAAATTTTTTTCCCTGCGACTGTTTAAAGAATTTCAAGAATATTTCCGAGGATCCACTGCTGATTTTCACCTGCGACCCGAATTTCGAGAGATTTTTCTTTTACCAATTGGCAAATTTTGCGACTTTTTCACACGAGCAATTTAGCAAAAATCATGTTTTTTTTCCGCGACTGATCGTAATCGACTAATTTTATATTTTTTCTGCAACTGACTAAAGAATTTCACGATTCCCCCCCCCCCCCCAATCAACTTTCTGATAAGCCACTGATGAATTTCGCTTTTTTTCCCCTGTAACCAATTTGTGAATTTTAAGATATTTTCTGTCAACTGATTAGCAAATTTTATGGCTATTTCTTGACCGATTAGCAAAAATCAACGTTTATTTTCCCCAAACTGATCGACCTTTTTTTTCCGCAACCAGCTGAAGTATTTAACGATTGACTGATTTCACAATTTTTTCCCACTACTGATTGACAGATTTGTATAATATAGATGCATGGCCGCACGCTGTACGCGGAAACTTTTCTGAAAATTCAGAACTTTATGGAAAATATTTTAGAAAAGAAAAACTTAATTTTTTAAAAGTTATTTTCTTGTATCTTTACAAGAAAGTTTTGGATTCATGAAAATTTGCGGTTTTTGATGGATTTATACGTTTTAGAAGGTCCTGAACAAGATTTGACTTTTTAGAAAATGTGAGTCTGTCTGTGTGTTAAAAAAAATTGTAAGCACTCTATTTCAAGAACTAATGCACAGAATTTAATAAAACTTTACATTCAGTTAGACCTTGATATATATTGGTACTGATTTGTTTTTTGTGTAAATCGCCTGACATCTGGTACTGCTATGCGACATTTTTCACGATCTATATCTCAAAACTAAATGCACAGAATTTTATCAAACTTGAGATTCGGTTAGACGTTGACATAAATTGTTTTTGATTAGGTTTTGGTGTAAATCTCCCAACAGATGGTGCTAATGCCTAACTATGCTGCGTTTTTCAGGATTTAAAGATTTTAGCGATAGTCATATCTCAAGAACTAATGCACGGAATTTAATAAAACTTCAGATTCAGTTACACCTTGATATAAATTGGTGCTGATTCGTTTTTGGTGAGTTAAAAACCTGAATGAGGTAGAAGAAAGATTTAGGATTGGTACATTCAACTAGTTTTATTTTTATTTCTTTTATTATTTTTTTTAATATTGAAAAATTAAAAATATTTCTTAAACTTATGTATGATTTATGCTGTGATTATGTATGATGTTTGCACACAATTCAAAGTTTAAAGACACAAAATATTATTGTGATATTACGCAATTTTATTTCTATTTTCTGCAGACTAGAGCTTCGCGGCGATCGGTTTTCCATCAGCAGCTGCAGTGACTTTTTAGCCCGGCGGCAGTGGTTAAATAATTTCATAGTGTTAGAAAACATTTTAAATTGAATTTCTCTAAAATGATTTAAAGTTAAATGTAAATATTTCAAAATACATCAAATTTTAATGAACATCAATCACTGATTGGCGGCGAGCCAAAAATAAATCGTCGTCTGAAAATTTTTAAAATAGAAATAATAATAATAGAAAAAAAAACATAAATGACACAGGGAAAATGATTTTATTATTTTAACGCACATGTTTGTTCATTTTTTTTTTTTTTTTCAAATTCGATTCTATGAATGTACCTCTGCCTACAAAATGTGATTCAGTTGTTTCACAAGCAATGTCACATTATTTCTGCTAACAGAATGACTGGCATTTTGTGCGAAAATGTCACAATATTAAGTATTTGGTTGTTTCTAAATATATTGACAAAATAATTGATAAAAATTCACCCCTTCCTGTCATGAATTTTTAGCTTTATTATTTTTTGAACCAAAATAATTATTTTTTAATATTAATTTTTAATTTAAATGGTAATCATTTAAAACTATTGTTTTTAATTCATATCATCAAAATAATATAATAACACGTAATTTTATTGAACATTAAATTGATTTACTGAAAGTTTTTGGTTTTATATAAGTCTACCGATTGATGAATTTTGCTATTTTTTACATGAATGATTAAAGAATTTTGCGGGCTTTTTTTTTTGTTTGTTTGTTTGTTTCCCTCTGATGTTCGGCTGACAAATTTTGCCCTTTACTGGTGATTGACTGATAAATTTTGCACTTTTTTACTAAGACTTGAATGATGAATTTCGTTGAAATTGAGAATTTGAATTGTTCTGCGACATATGTCGCACTTTTAACCATATTCTGCTTTTGGTAAAAACACTTTCTAGAGAACATTTATATTATTTTTGATGTCACTTCTGGCAAAAACTAGTTTCCTCTATCTATGAAAAGTGAAACAGATGAAGAAATCTGTCTGGTGAATATCCCGGTTTGATTGCTCTCTGAAGATCACGAGTGTGTAGTTTTATTGTGTAACAAACGACTACCATGAGTGATCTTCTGCAAGCAAGAACAGTTGGATGTGCTTCTGTGTAGAATAGAGTATCGCTGCTGTGCCGAAAAAGAGGAAAATGAAGTAAGTTTATTGAAGTAACATCAAAAATAATATCGATGTGGAAACAAATTATTTTTGATTTGTATATATACTAAATTATCTAGGTAATCATTACTTAGCTAAATTACGGATTAGTTTGCGGTAGTGAATATCAAATTTTGATAGTTGCATTCTGAAATATCCTTTGGTTCATCGGTAAACATTTCCTTTTTAAAAAATGCTTCTGCAAATTAATTTTAGGTACTTTGTTGTTGTAATGCCCTTCTCCCTATAGGAGAAAATTAGCACTCGCCAATCGGCGAGTAATACTGAAAATTTAGCGATTGACTTTACTGCCACCACTGGTCAAATTTAATAGTCATACTCGCCAATTGCGATGATTGAATGGAAAAAGATTTTTTCCCCGCTGTCACTCGACAAATTTAAAAATCATTTGGCGAATTTCACCGATTTTTTCCCCGACATTATTTGACGGGTTGTGATTTTTTTTTTCTCGAAGCTATTCGACGATATTCGAAATTTTTTACCCCGAAACTAGTTTATGAATTTTGCGATTTTTCCACTATCGGTTAATGAATTTTGCAATTTTTCCGCTATCGATTGACGAATTTCACGATTTATCGATTAACGAATTTCACTATTTTTTCCATGAACGAAGAAATTTCGCACTTTCTTTCCGCTGATGTTCGACAAATTTTGCACTTTATTTTCGCTGCCGTTCGACGAAGTTTGCAATTCTGTTCCGGGATTGTTAGACGAATTTCATTATTTTTCTCCCGAGATCATTTGACGAATTTTGAGATTCCCCCCCCCCCCCGAACCTATTAGACAAATTTCTCGAATTTTTTCACGACAGTTAGACAAAATTAATTTTTTTCCTGCAATGCCTGATTTTTTTCCCGAGACCATTTGACGAATGTCCCGATTTCTTTCCCAATGTCATTTGACGAATTTCGCTGTTTATTCCACAAAAGTTTGACAAATTTCGCAAATTTTTTATCAAGTATTTGTAAATTTGTTATTGGCCAGTGCTGAAACACACTGGCGAGTAAAAAAATCCATGTACTGGCCAGTGAGTAAAAAAGTTAATTTTTACTTATACCTCTCCCACACATTTAATAAGTGTAATTTATACTATAAACACACTAAAGCTAAACAAAACTATTTTGGGCTATGATGTCATACATTCATGCACAGTTTTAAAAATTTTTAATCGGATATAAAAAGGAAAAAAGTCGCCAAATTTAGGGGATTTTTTCTTTTAATGGTAACTTAGCTATTGTATTGAGTTATTGGTATGGCACGGGCTTGAAAGTCGCGCCAACCGAAAAGTCGCCGAACATCTCTGCGTGAGTGTAACACATCTGTTCCCTATTTTGATTATCATACATTAAAATTTCAAAAATTATGTTTCTAACTGTGGTTTTCATGGTGAAAACCAAATTTTGATAATTGCATTCTGAACTATTCTGTGATTCATCGGTAACCATTTAATTTTTATAAAAATCCTGTTGCAAATTAAGTAATTTTAAGTACTTTGTTGTTCTTATTCACTATAATTTCTTTATATCTCTATTAACAATTATTGTATGTTCAGAAGATTGGCTTCATATTATGCAGAAAAATGTGCACTACTACTCATTGACCTCAAAATCGAATTTTAGACCATATTAAAGGTTACTGTCCCCTTTGCGTTTAAGGAGAAAATTATAATTTTTAAACATTTATAATATGGACTAAAATTTGATTACAATATTGTAATCAAATTTTAGTCCCTATTACAATTGTTTAAAAATTATAAATTTCCTTATTAAAACTATACACCTTTTAGTATGGTCTAAAATTCAATTTTGAGGTCAATGAGTATAGTGCACATTTTTCTGCATAATATGATCTAATGACCTTTAATATTGGTCCAATACATGTCCTATAAAGCACTGAAAAATACTAGATACTGATTTAAATAGCCTTCATTGGGCCAGCTAAGTAGATTCAATCATGTATGGCTATTCCTTATTGGGCCAATATTTACCCTTTGAAGCATTCATGAAATTGTGATGAAAATAAAATTTCCTACATTGGGCCTGTACTTGCCCTTTAAGTAATGATAAATACATATACTGGACCAACACTCTTCCATTAATGCATTTATTAATGGTATTGGCATTACGGTATCTGCCCAGTAAATGTCCGCACTTAAGGGCCAATAAATTAAAGACGGACACTTTTTTAACGGTGCCATTACGGCTAACTGGTATTGGGGCAGCATTGTAATTTTTGGTACAAACGCATTGGCCCTTTTCTGGGCTATGCTGGTCATGTTTGCTGGGTGGTTTCATTCAGATACCAAGAAATCGAATAGCGTATAAATTATTTTTATAAAGATAAACAATCTTTCTGAAAATATTGTCAAAATTGGCGTTTTAAAGCGATTTGAAGGGCTTAGCAGTTACGGAAAAGTCATCAAGAGGAAGAAATTTCCTATAATTCAGTATGCACCTGTCTGCAGGAAAATGAAAAAGTTAGATTCTTAGACGCTTAACAAGTTTTGAAAAAAAAAAAATCCGCTCAACACCGCAAAATTTTTTGGCACATTCATGGGACATTATTATACATAAAAGAACACAATTGACGAGTATCACTATTAAAGTGATTTTGAATCGAATAGTTTCTTTCATTTTTCTATAAATGTCTTACACCTTGAGTTATAATCAATTACTCTTTCATGACGACGTTATCTTGGCTTCCACGTGCGGAAATGGTTTCAAAACGACAAATTTGATAGCATTTTCGTCACAAATCTACTATCCTTAATTTATTAAGCACTTTTCCATGCTATTCATATATCTCTCATTAAAAAGAATATTACTTAAAAAATATATTATTAATTATTTTTTTTTTTAAAGTGTAACTCGGCATTAAGTATGCGACGCGATGTTTGACATTACAAGTGATGTTAAAAGTTAAAAGAATGAAATATTTATATATGTATAGAAAGTACCCACGACTTATTATTATTATACTTTTATTATTTTTTTTTCATTCCAAAAGTTACTTTTTACGGGTAGATTCTGGCAAAATTTGCGTCTTATTTAGGGTGCCTTCACAAAAATCCATTTAATAAAACAGACCCCTTCACAAAATTTCTCTTACTTTAACAGAGCTCTTCACAAAATTACTTTCCATAAAATATACTCTTCATTAATTATTTTTATTTTGTTAGATTTTAAAATGTGTAATTTATAAACAAAAAAAGTTCACCAAAAAGGAAAACTTTAGCAGAATAATTTATTTAAGAAGTTATTTTTAATAAATTCTTGGTTCGAATTTGAGTAACAGGATTTCATTTTATTTTTTACAAAAATGTAATAAATTTCGTAACAATAATTTACTTTAAACAAAATGGGCATCAAGAAAACAACCTGCATCGACCCCTGCTTTTTTTCTTTATTCGACAGAATGTGTGATATTTTAGACTGCTCTCAAACAGAAACTTTCGGACACATTCCTGCAGATATTTTCATTAGAAAATACATAAAATTGTCAGGTTATTTTATTCATATAAAGTGAAATCAAATAGGATTTTCCTTTTCTTCTATGAAGAAAAGCTATCTTTCGGAAAGACTTGCCAAATTTGTCGTTTTGTACCGCTTTTTGGGACAAAACAGCATTCAATTGCAAAAATTCAATAATACTGAATTTTGTTAATCAGTTAAAATTATTATTTAATTATGTATAATTCACAAATGGTTTACTAAATGAAAAAATTAAACGTTTACAAAGTTAAATGTAATTGCAGAAATCTACACGTTTTACGTTTGTTTATTTCAACCATAGCCATGAAAAAATTCTAAAAACGAACAACAAGGTGGTAGTCTCTGTTATTCATAAACAATTAAATATTCTGTAATTGTACTACAGAATGGATATTTTTCAAATAAATATGTAATTGTTTTTTACAAATGAACAAAGATTGAAAAATCTCCCTCCTCGCAAAAAGATGTATAAATTTTAATGAAAGAATCATCTTAAAATGTTGCTTTCATGTTTATATCCAATTTTCAAATACCATATATTTTGTTTCATTAAACTTTTAATATGGGGTATACTATGCAAATAATGAAAGATGTAATTATGAGTAAAAATAATACTATTTTTCGCTGGGAAATATTCGATTTTATTTATGCAAATACAAATTATAAAAATTTAAAATAATACATTTGATATATATATCACTTATAAACTAATTAAACTACGTGTTAGATTTTGTAACTGTAAAAAAACTTAATTTAAAATATTCATTTGAATCTGTATGTTTAAATCTTAGAGCAAAGATTAATATTATTAGTTAGTTAGATTACTTAGGTTAGTTAGTTACTTGTATTATTAGAATGTCTAAGGTTTAAACCTACAGCACAACTTAAATACAAAAACATAATTCCCTGCATTTTGATCCCAACAGTATGAAAATACAGTCTTGCCATATTCACTGCAATAAGATAATCCTTCCCTGTACAAACAGCCATTGTATTTGTACCCGCCTACCAAACAAAGCATACAAGCTATGCACACATCCCACGTTGGGGGGATGAAAAGTTGTTTTGAACAGTTTGTTGAAATCTGGAAATCTTAGGACAGACTTTAGCGAAAGAGCTAGCTGTGATTTACAAGCATTCTTTTCGGGAAGAAAAGTAAAACAGTTTGAAACGGTGAAAGGGTTAAATACATAAATAAGTTGCATTAATTATAAAAGACAGTTCTGAAATTTGTGTCCTGGAACAACAAATTCTTAAAAGGGTAAAACACACATTTTATTGTTCATCTATTTACCTCTACTAAATACACTGCTCAAAACAATTAAAGGATATTTGAAGTTTGATATAAAATAAAGATATAAACGAAATTTTTTTTGCCGAAAATAGAAGAAGAGAATCACAAATGCAAATTTTTCTGGTTTTCAAACTGTGGAGTATGCAAATTTTGAGTTCGACGTCAAAAACGTCGCTTCAGCGGCAGCGAATGAAATTTGACTTTCAACTGGATAAAAGAGAATGAAGACAAGGATGATCGGCATTCAGTGATTGCTTTGTTTCGATGAGTACGATGTCTCAGCGAAGTCATTTGACAGATTCAGAAGCTTGGAGAATTGTTGGTAGGTTAGAAGGGGGCCAAACTCAAGCCGAAGTAGCGCAAGCCATTGGAGTGTCACAAAGTGTCATTTCCAGGATCTGGAACCGTTTTTTGGAGAGTGGATGTGCAGGCCGAAGACCAGGGCAAGGTCGTAGACGGGCAACAACGCCCAATGAAGATCGATATTTAGCGTTAACAGCTCGGAGACACCGAAACATGAACGCTACTCTTCTCCAACAACACCTTCGCTCGGCTACAGGCACCAAGATTTCAACTCAGACTGTCCGAAACCGGCTCCATGCTGTAGGTCTTTATGTTCGCCGACCGATGGTATGTGTTAAATTAACATCAAGGCATCGTCGCGACCGCAGGGAGTGGGCAACCGAGCATGTCAACTGGAGGAGAAATGAATGGAGCAATATTCTGTTTTCTGACGTTTTTCTGTGCATCCGGATAATAGGCGTATTTTCATCTGGAGGGACCGTGGCAGTAGGAATAATCCTGCGTTCGTGCACGAAAGTGTCAAATTTGGCGGTGGAGGAGTGTTGGTGTATGGTGGCATCTCCATTGACGGGCGCACTGACCTCTACATCATTCGAGATGGAGCTCTCACTGGTCGCCGATATAGGGATGAGATCCTCAGACCTATTGTAGTCCCTTACGCTGCAGCAATCGGAGATAACTTCATTTTAATGGACGATAACTGCAGGCCACATCGTGCAAACCTGGTGGAGGATTTCCTTTTCGAGGAAGGAATCGTTCGAATGGAATGGCCAGCGTGTTCTCCAGACATGAATCCAATCGAGCACGTTTGGGACGCTCTAGGAAGACGAGTTTCTGGCCGCCAACAACCCCCACAAACTCTCCAAGAACTGGAAAGAGCTCTTCTGGAAGAGTGGGGCAGAATACCCCAACTCGTCATTAATAGCCTCATTGAGTCCATGCCTCAAAGGGGTTCAACGTTGCTGGCCGCCCGTGGAAACCATACCCCCTACTGAAAATGATTTTCTTTGAAGAAAACACCTTTTCTTATTCTTTTTTTCTCATATGCACAAATTGTGTTTTTTTCCTTTTGTACACAAATGCGCAATAAAATGCATTTTTTTCTGCCAAACATGTGTAATTTATTCTCATATAACCTACTATGTCTGTCGACCATGTATCAATCAGCTAAAAAGTTTCCCAGATACAAAATCCACCTAAAACTTCAGTATCCTTTAATTGTTTTGAGCAGTGTATATTGAATGTCAAAGCAATTGGGAGAAAATACTCGATCTGAAGATCTTTAAATTGTTGACCTGTTGCCAGAAAAAAGTTCTCATCCATTTTGAAATTTCTCAAAAAATTCAAATTCATGTACAAAAATATATTAGTTTCTAATTTGTAATGTTATTATACACAGTCATTTATCTTTCTATTTGAATAATGATAAACGAGATAAAGATTGCCTATTATTTCTCTATCTGAACAAAATATTTAGCATAAAATCTTTTAAGATAATTTCTTCACCGTTATTTAAATATTTTCAGTTTTAAGAAATTTGACCAAATATTCAGGAAATTTATTATGAAAATCTTTTGAAAATTGCACCTTAAAATGTTGTACAATCTTTTCAGATGGATAAAATCATTTATTATTGTAATTTCAAATCAACTTTGAATTAAAATTAACATTTTTTATGATATGCTTCCTGTCCATAGAAAGCATAAAAGTAATTTTTAATGTATTTATTGCTTCGAATAAATATAACACCAGTTAATAAGTTCATGTGCCAGCTTTAATAGATATGTTGTTAATAATACTGCATAAACATAGCAACTGGAGTATGGCGAATCAATGTTTTAAATTTTTACTCTTCTTTGTTTTGGATGAAACCACAACTAAAAAATTTATCCATCATTAAAACAAGTAGGTGGAAAAAATAAGTTTGATACACAGCAGAAGATGATAAACTATCACCTTTATACACATTGTATCTAAAATAGACAGTTTGTTGTTGATTAGCCAAGAAAACGCCAATTTAAAAATTGATCTAACAGTTGAAATTTGTTTTTTATTCTTTATTTACCGATTAATCATTTAGAGTAAAACGAAAGAATTTGAGATGTCATGTTCATAATAACTTGTAGACCACTCTTAGCACATCATTCAAAGTGATTCTCTACCTCTGTAAAAATTTATTTCATTGTTGTCAATAATCGATTCAAAAATAGCTCTTCTACATTTAATATGTACAAGACCTTTTTCTAAAATTACCAATGTGTTCTAAAGATTTAAATTCTTCTTCAAACTCATGAAATACTCCACTTTTTCTGCTGTTTCTTCTTCTGAAAAAACTGTCATTCTTTCTTCTAAAATAAATTCAGCAACAAATGAATTCCCAATAATACGATGAATTATGCAGAAATTAAAAGCCATTTTGTATGAAGAAGAGGTAGGTATAGGACGATAAGTAGAGAGTGATGAACCAACAATTCTTGACAAAACTAAGTAAAATAATGCTTCTAGATCCGAATCGTCTAGTTGCTAGCCTCAAACTTTTGGTCACCAATGCGACCTGCCTATCCAACATTTCGTGCCCTGCTCTACCTAACCTATGTTCAGCACTAGGTTTTATTTATTTTTTTACATTTCTTTTATCTAATTAAAAGAACTGCAAAAGCCTTTTGATAACTTTGCAGATTTATTTTTTAATTAAACAAATAAACCCTCTACAATGGCAAACTTGAAACCATGATTTCCAATTATTGATAGTCTACATATTAAAGAAGAAATCATTCAAAATTAATCTCCAATGATAATTTTTTTACAAACAATCAAAACTTTCAAAAAGTCGTCTTTTGATGTCCAGATGATTTGACAAAAAATTGTTTGCTTAGGCATTCATTAACTTGACATTCAAGGTTGGGATTTCCACAAGAAAAAGCTTGCTTGATCCAGGACCGATGGGGGGGGGGGGATTTGGAATAAAATTAAAAAAGTCCAAGAAACGGAGAGAAAGTAAAAAGGAATGTCCCATATTAACATTTTTAAACTATATCAGGGGTCGATGCAGGTTTTTATTCTTGGGGCCCATTTTGTGAAAAGTAAAGGTTATTTTTGTGAAATTTATTATATTTTTGTGAAAAATAACATTTTACAAAAAAAGTTGAAATTCAGTTAATTAAATTCGAACCAAGCATTTTTTAAACAAAAACTTTTTTAATCCTTTTTGCTGAAATTTTCGTCTCTGGTGAACTTGTTTTGTTTACAAATTACACATTTTAAAACATCGCAAAATAATAAATAAATAATAAATAGTAAGTTTTTATGGAATAGAATTTTGTGAAGGGGCCCATTTTATCAATTTGATTTTTATGAAGGGGTCCATTTTATCAATTTGATTTTTGTGAAGGAGTCTATTTTATCAATTTGATTTTTGTGAAGGGCGTCCATTTTTTTATCCAAATATGTAAAAATGAGAAAAGCAGGTGCTTGAAGTAGCCAACTGTAATCGTGAAAATTATATTTCGCTATTGTTGTTTGAAAACGGAAAAGGACCTCGTGCCAAATATTAGGCAATTAAAATGAGGCGGAATCATTGCAAATGTTTACGTTACGCCATTTTGTTGCCTTTTGTTGTTTTTCTTTTAGTATCACTTAAGCATTTTCCCTAGATTTTAATTATACTTGTCTATTTTTGTCGTTTTTAACAGCGTAACGTAAACATTTGCAATGATTCCGCCTCATTTCAATTGCCTAATATTTGGCACGAGATCCTTTTCCGTTTCAAACAACAATAGCGAAATATAATTTTCACGATTACAGTTGGTCCCCCAGGGGAATACCTTCTTAAGGTATTTACGGGTTTCGCGACCCCGGATTCCTGAGCGATCTTTCTCCTTTCCTGCCTTCTTCTCTGTTTAGTTGTCTATCCTTTTTTCTTTGTTTCACACTTTTTAATCTTCTCTTTTCAGTTTGTTATACCTCTTTGTTCTTGTTCATGTTTGATTGATTTACTAACTTTTTTGTTCACCTTGTTCCACTAACATTGTTTTTGTTCTTGAGTTTAAAAAAAAAAAAAAAAAAAAAAAGGAAAAAAAAATTTAAAAAGAGTGAAAAAGAAAAAAAATACACCTTGTTTCTAAGTTTTCTCTCACATAGCTTCTTTTTTATACAATAGTGGATTTTTTTATTTTCACGTGAGACACTCTGGGTGCTGAGGTTTTTTAATCTCTTCGACTCGGTTCTACCTTTTTAGGCTGATCTTGAGTCCCAGAGTGCAGGGCATTTTCCGAATTCCGGTTCCGTGATCGGAGGACGCCATACATTGTATGGTGGCTGTTAGGACCAACACCGGGAGACTGGTGCCTTTCGGTGAAAGGGGTTGTAGGTTGGACAGAGCTGTAAAGGCTTACCTACTGACTACCTGATTCCAATGTGAAAGAACTAGATATTAGGAAGTGCTATCGAGTTTAATCCAATGTTCGAAAAACGTGGAGGTTTGTTGATAGTTTTCACCCTTTTGAAACCTGCGCCCAGAAGTAAGGTTAAGAAGAAGGGTCGGTGACCAGGCCCGACGCCTGGCGTTTTATCTATTAATACTCTAATATGGTGACAACAGAAGGAAATAAACTATGCGATGTGGAAGCCCCACAAGCGAATAAAGAGAATGTCTCATTGGCCTCTGGCTCAAAAGTAATTAATCATGGATAAAGTAACTCATGGGGAGAAAGAGTTGAGGTTTCTGCTTCCAATATGGAATGCAGATTTTTCATTGTAAAACGCCAAGAAGGGAGCTTTGATCAAACATCCCCTTTTTTGATTAATAAAGCAATCCAAGGTTTGGTTGGTGAACCCAAAACTGTGAAAAAATTGAGGTCAGGCGATCTTTTAATTGAAGTAAGCAATAGTACTCAAGCTTCTAACATAATAAAATGTACTCATTTTGCAAACATCGCAGTCAGCATATCTCCGCACAGGACTTTAAATACATCTCGAGGAGTAATTTCTGAGTCGGATCTTCTGCATGTTACTGAACAGGAAATTGTTGATAATCTAAAAGATCAAAATGTCATCGAAGCAAGAAGGATAAAAATCTTCCGTCGTGATGAACAAATACCACCTAGTCAAATACAAATTCCTACAAAGCATATTATCCTCACATTTAGTACTCCTAATTTACCTAAAACAATAAAAGCTGGATATTTATCATGTTCTGTTAGACCGTACATCCCAAACCCCCTGCGCTGTTTTAAATGCCAACGTTTTGGTCATTCTAAAACAGCATGCCGTGGAAAAATCACCTGTGGTCGGTGTGGTACAGTTGGTCACGAAAGTACTGACTGTAACGCTCCAGCTCACTGCATAAATTGTAAAAAAGAACATCCATCCTACTCTAAATCTTGTGAACAATGGAAAAAAGAAAAAGAAATACAGACAATACGCACAAAAGAAAACATATCATACCCTGAAGCCAGAAAAATAGTTGAATCCAGGACACCCAAAGTTGGAGTATCATATGCTGCTGCTATATCAAAAACTGTTTCCAAAAATTATAAAAATATAGCAACTCAAACTGAATCCATTATAGAATTAAGTGTCTTATCAAAGCAAAAAGAACCCCAGTTTACTAAACCTGCTACTACAACTAAATCAACACAATCTGTTTCTTCTAAATCAGTAAATGCTCTTCCTCCTAAATCACCACAAGATGTCTCTTCAAAGTCATCACAATCAATGTTTCCTAAAATTCCAATCCATATAAAAACCTCTCAAAATACCCCCAAAACAACACCTATGAAACAAAAGAGCAGATCTGACTCGGAAAAACATGGCCTACAAACAATTAAAACCTCTATATCATCTGAAAACCCAGCTAACAAAAGAAAAAAAATTAAACCACCCAAAACAGGAACTCAACCAAATAAAAATAATAAAATAAATGTGATGCGTATGCAGGATGAAGACGCGGTGGAGCTTCATCCAGAACCGGATGCAGAACTGAACGATGGAGGAGATGATATGTCTACTACCTCCGAACAAAGTGACGTTGATATATCTATCTAAAAGATCAATAATGACTAATATTATCTCGTGGAACTGCCGTGCATATCATAATAAACATGCTGAAATACGTGATATTCTCTCTGACCATCAACCATTATGCTTAGCTCTACAAGAAACCCATCTAAAACCCAATGACAAAGCAAAATTACATAACTATACTACCTACAGAAAAGATTTTGCAGCTAATGGAAGGGCTACTGGTGGAGTAGCTCTTTTCATTTCTAATAATCTACCCCATTCTTATATATCTCTAAATACAAACCTACAAGCTCTTGCAGTCCGTGTACATATTAAACAACTCATAACAATATGTACCATTTATTTACCTCCAAACCAAACTATTCAATCAGCACAACTCGATAACCTCCTTCTCCAACTCCCGGCTCCATACATCCTTGTTGGAGATTTTAATGCACACAGCCAACTCTGGGGCAACCGTGACTCTAACCAACGTGGTGATATTATTGAAAAATTCATTTCTGACAACGGCTTATGCCTGCTCAATAATGGTGATCACACTTACTTTCATGAGCCAACCCGTACTTTCCATGCAATAGACCTTATAATTTGCTCCCCAATACTCTATCCATTCTGGAATTTCTGGGTCTCTAATGACCTGCACGGCAGTGACCACTTTCCCACTTTTATTACACTGACTACTCCTGATAGGGATTGTAACAATTCTACCAATCGTCATATATATGACAGAGCCAACTGGCCAACATTTACAGCACATGCAAATATCACAGCTGACATGATACAGGGGGATATTGACAATGCACTTGATAATGTAACTCAATGTATTATCAATGCTGCAGATTCTAGCATTCCTAAAACATCATCTAAACATAAACATAGAAAGCCATGGTGGAACAGTGATTGCCAAAATGCGAAGAAAAAACAACAGAAGGCTTGGGGAATATTTCGGAGGTACCCAACTAATACTAACTATATAGCATATAAAAAAGCAAAGGCTGAAGCTAGAAGAGTGCGACGCAAAAGCCAGCGTGAATCCTGGATCAACTACATCTCAAGCATTAATTCCAATACATCAAGTAAAGAACTATGGAATAAAGTGAAAAAATGTATGGGCGTCTACTCTGATAATCATATTTCTATTTTAAAACATAACGGTCAAGCCATCGCATCACCTAAAAACATCGCTGAGACAATAGGTAGTACCCTAGCATCTATTTCAAGCTCTGACTCATACCCAGAACCTTTTTTAACATATAAAAGACAAACTGAAAGAACCAGGATTAATTTTAACTCTCATAACTCATATGCATATAATAAACCATTTATCAAATCAGAGATGATAAAATGCTTGAGAGACAGCCATTTATCTGCCCCAGGTCACGATGGGATTACATATATTATGCTTAAGCACCTTTCGTTATTGTCGTTAAATAATCTCCTTTCCTTTTTCAATAGGATATGGATGGAGCAGAAGTTTCCGAAATCTTGGTGCAGAGCCATAATTATACCTTTTCCTAAACCAGGAAAAGATGCTACCAATCCCAATAATTATAGGCCAATTGCACTCTCTAGCTGCCTTTGCAAACTTCTTGAAAAAATGGTGAATTGCCGCCTCGTGCATATTTTAGAAAATAACAATTGCCTTGCCACATTTCAAAGTGGATTTCGACGTGGTAGGTCTACTATCGATAATTTAATTCATTTGGAAAATCACGTGCGAACAGCTTTTCTAAAACGCAACCATTTGGTGTCAGTATTTTTTGACATGGCGAAAGCTTATGATAGAACATGGCGTTATGGGATCCTTCGCGATCTTTTTAACTTGGACTTCCGTGGGAACCTTCCAATTTTTATAAAAAACTTTCTTGCCATTCGACGATTTCAAGTTCGAATTGGGGGAATTCTATCTAGTTTTTATGTACAAGAAGAGGGTGTACCTCAGGGTAGTGTCCTGAGTGTCACCCTCTTTGCTATTAAAATAAATAACATCATTAATCAACTCCCTGCTTCTGTGAAGGGAGATCTTTATGTAGATGACTTTCGTATTATGTGTATGGGACGGGATATTCGTTTTATTGAAAGACAACTGCAAATAGCAATCAAAAGTATTCTTAGCTGGACTAACAAAAACGGTTTCTTAATTTCTCATGACAAAACATCTTGTGTGCATTTTTGTAGACGAAGGGGTCTGCATCCAGATCCTGAAATTTTTATCGGTTCATCCCAAATTCCTGTTGTGGACAATGTTCGATATCTTGGCCTGCATTTTGACAAGAAACTTACATTTTTACCACATATTTTACACTTACGGACAAAATGTGAAAAATCGCTTAATTTATTGAGGGTACTGTCAAATACTTCTTGGGGAGCAGACCGTACCTCTCTATTAAAAATTTATCGAGCTGTTATTCGATCTAAAATAGACTATGCCTGCCAGGTCTATGGTTCAGCACGAAAATCTGTTCTTAAAAAACTAGACACTGTGCACCATAGTGGACTCCGTGTCTGCTCTGGTGCATTTCGTACATCTCCAATTTTAAGTCTTTATGTTGACTGTAATGAACCATCATTACACCATACACGTGAAAAACTCTCATTAGAGTTATATTACCGTGTCCTCTCTCATCCTGGTCATCCTCTTCACACCTATCTTTTAAATACTGACAATGATATTCTTTATCAACATCGACCATCATGCATCCCATCATTTGGAGTCATAATGAGAAATATTATCGATAATGGCCCATTGAAAAATATTGAGGTGAGTCCATGTCCTTTGGATGTTCTCCCTCCCTGGAATCCCCCCAAAATTATCTCTCTCCACCCTTTTAAAGGTTATGACAAGAACAACTTGGCTTCTAGTGGTTTTCAACAATTATTTGCTGCACATCGTGCAAAATATAATGGCTTTACTGATATTTATACAGATGGTTCCAAGAGTGCGGATACTGTTGGTTGCGGGGTTTTTGTTGATAAAACTAGCTTCAGTTATCGGCTTCACACTTCAATTTCTGTCTTTACGGAAGAGTTGATTGCAATAGAGAGAGCCATGTTACACATATCTCATCATCATAAAACATCCTTCATCATATATACTGACTCAAATAGTTCTATTGACGCAATTAAATCTTTTAAAAAGCATCCTTATGTCTCAGCCATCCTAGATTTTTATAATAATTTGACTAGACGTGGTTATAATATTTTATTTTGCTGGGTACCTGGACACATGGGTATTCCTGGAAATGAAAAAGCAGATGAGGCGGCAAAACTTGCTCTTAATCCATTACACCATAAAATTCCATTCTCAGACATTAAACTATTTATAAAACACTTTTTTCATAATAAATGGCAAGAAAGTTGGGATTTAGAATACAATAATAAGCTGCATCATATCAAACCCACAATTATGACATGGCCTCCGAATTATCCAAGAAAAACAGATGTTCTTTTGACTCGTCTGAGAATTGGACATGCAAGGATCACTCATAAACATCTCTTACTTCGGGAGGATGCTCCCATGTGTCCACACTGTCATTTTGATACTTTGACTATTTATCATATTTTAACTGACTGTCCTGGTCTCCGGCACTTGTATAGACTATATTTTAATTCATCATCACCAATCTTGACTAACCTCATTGGGGAAACACCTCATGGGGCACTTTTTCATTTTTTAAAACATTCTGGCTTTTATTTTGAGATATAGTTTTTATACATCCTTCATGCTCTTGTTATAACAATGTTAATTTATACTTGTTTAACTTGACATCTGGATGGGGTAACCCCATCCAGATAGTATTTCTTAGCGTATTACTTTTATGCTTTACTCTTTTTAAGAAATCATAATATTTGTTTTAAACATTGACTGTATCAGATGTTTTGTTCATTATGCTTTGTTTCTTTTTTTTGGTTTTGTTAAGAAAAAACTAATTTAAGAGTTCCATAACTCTTACTTTGGCGCAGCTTGTCCCCAATGGGACCTTGCGCCATTAAACCTTATACAACCAACCAACCAACCACGATTACAGTTGGCTACTTCAAGCACCTGCTTTTCTCATTTTTACATATTTGGATCTCGTGGTTCGTGTTTTTCAAGGTTGTTTTTCAAATTTTGCAAGAATATTTTATTTATCATTATTTTTTCTTGAAAATGACGCCGTAAGGAGCGTTGAAACGTATGTTGGATAATTAAAAAGGTTTTTATAAGCCTTTTGTTGTTTTTCTTTTAGTATCACTTAAGCATTTTCCCTAGATTTTAATTATACCTGTCTATTTTTGTCGTTTTTTCGAATATCTAAACCAGCCCGATAGCGGGCGAAGCCCGATATTCTATTCTGTCATGTGGACTAAATGCGATATTTAAAAAAATAATTTCAAAATTAAACATGTTGTACACTTTTAAAATGTTAAAATATGCGCATATTTCCGTAATCGGGTTTTTATCGTGATTCAATACGTTCTTCAAACTCATGTATTTACTACATTAAAGACGTGAGTATAAAACATCACAAATTTTTTGAATTATGTATACAAACGTTTTGTATACACCATTCAGTAAATTTGTGATGTTTTAAACTCATATCTTTAATGTGGTAATGTTTCATGGTGTAATCGTCCAGCATTTATATCATATATTTACTATTTTCTATTACTCCTATTGATACTCGCTTTGTATTATTCTGAAACATTTGAAAAATCCGTTAACTACCGATATGACATCAGATTTTCTTTTTAATTCTCTAATGACGTGATATTAATATGCTTTGTGTACATATACATATCCTACTCCTTGTACTATTGAGAATTTTTTCCGTTTTATTACCACTATGACGTCAATCAATTTTATTTCATATTAATATTTTTTTCAATGGGTGAAACTTTTTATTTCAATTTCATTTTTCACGTGGAAATCGTCTGATAGAAAATGAATTATTGTAGAAAAAATTTCTTCGTGGATTTTTAATTTTTGGCATCGGCTATAACGAAAAATGTTTAAATTGAATAGGAAAAAGCTGTTAGAATTTTAGTTTTTTATCTCTATATATTAAAATAATACGAATTTTTCAAATTTTAATATTTTGAACTCTTTATAGCTGCTATTCAGATTTATACACTAAGTTTCAACTCTGTAAGTTACATAGTTTTTGAAAATGGCTCTGTGACGGACAGACAACGCAGCGGGAGTAATCCCTAAAAATCTGTCTTTATCGCATGCAGGCGTATTGCGAAAGTTTACTCTGTTTGCACTTAAATGAATACAAATAATTTAGCATTTGCTTCTGACTAATATTCCATAGCGTAATTAAAAGTTCATCAATAAATAAATAAATAAAATTAATATAAATGAAACACAAATTTAACAGATATGTAATAAAATTACATGCTTAAACCACTGAAATTGTCAGAATAAAAAATTCTACCGTTACCGTTCATAGCGTCCATCGGCTATTTCAAAAATATTGCTTTTAATAAATTTCAAAACTATTTGAGTACATTATTAATATTTTTCATATAAAAATGATTTTTGGTGTTGTTAGCAGGCAATCTCAAAAAAATATATTAAATGTAAAAATCTAATAGAGTTTTCAATTTAAAAATTCACGTATGTTCTATTACGCGGGAAAACTTTGTTGTATTGGCTAATTATTATAAACGAGAGAGAGATTTATCTATTTTCATAATGTTTTTGTTTTATTATACGTAATGTTTTCTAAGATACGATATAAAGTATAAAGGTTACGATATAAAGGGAAAATGGCTACGAACACAGTCCCCCGTTCCAAAACGGGAGACGTTTCTTCTGAGCCACTAGTGCCTGACTGTACCATTGCAATATTTATTACTTATACTCTGTTACATTTGCTTGAGCCATATATAATATGTCAGAAAATGGATTGAAGATTTTTTAAATACCTATCACGTCAGCCGATTTATACAAAAATCTGTACTTCTTCCGATAGTAATCTATAATATATATGGTTGTGGTTAGAGATTCCCATGATACACACTTGGCAACAAGATTTGCTAAACAATTTTCTAACTCAGACCTCTGACGTAAAGACTCAACTGAAACAGATATGCTGATGCATAGTTTTTGAGGAGCTCTGGCCTGAAGACTAATTGTAAAAAATCGCAGCAGAATTCAAATAGAAGTTGGCTTGGACAACTGGTCCGGTCATCCTCTCCTATCTTCGACGTTAAGATATTTCAGCAAAAGCACATTTTTTCCTCTTAACTTTGTAAATAGTGTAATTTATACTGTCTTATACTGAAGTATAATATTAATCTAGAACCAGTAAACTCTTGTTATCCAGTATTTAATGAATTTGCCCATTATTATATATATTTTCCCAATGGGAGTTCAATCGGACAAACCGTTTGGAAGCTATCGTGTTACCTATATCACATCTACTGACATACATTATGATTACAATACTTTCCTTACACTATATTTTTCAGAAAGTGAAAAAGATTTAAGTATGCTTCATTTAAAAGTTATATAAGAGTGTTCTAAAATTTTTACTCTGTTTCCCATTCAAGAACTCGAATCTTTTCAACACATTCACGAATTCATTTTCACCAATAAATACATGAATTTTGTATTATTGTTACTGAAGTGCCTGAGACGCGATTTTACAAAACATCATGCGTAGAGCGATTGGAGGCGGTGTCGAATAGTGATTGGCTGAAAGATGGTTACGTTGTTATTGAGGGGAGGAGTTAAAGCGTATTAAATGAAGAAGTATGTTAAAAGTTAGTAAATTTTTGTGTCCGATCTAGTATAGTGGTTAAAGAATCAGGCTCGTAATTTTGATGCATCAAGTTGTGTCCTTGCTGATTTTTTTTGCATTTTTAGAGTTTTGCTTTGATCTTTATTGAATTAGTTAATAAAGAATATTTATTAACAATGCTTCTTAAGCATTGATATAAAGATCAGTTAATCTTTATCAATTGCTCTGCAATATTTTATTCTCAATTTGATAATTAAATTTTAATTAGAATTAAGTTAAACAATATTAAATTATAAATTATAATTAAGGTAAATAAAAATTAAATTTTTATCACATACAATAAAATTTAATATCAGATAAATTTCAAGAATTAAATTTAATTTTAATTCATATACGCTATTTTTTAATAACTATACGAACATTTATTAAAATGCAAAAACTCCTAAACTTTCATTAAAAATATTTTTTGTATTAGAACTTTAGTAACAGATGATTATCAAATTAGCAGAATTAATTAATTAAAGTTTTCATCTTTTAAAATTAAGCATTATTCTTAAAAATCTCTATTAATTTACTAAAATTCTTTTTGCCAATTACTGGTTGATCTGCAGTGATAAAGTTGTGGAAGATTACCATATTTAATTTTTTTGTCTATTATTTTATTATTTAATTTTTAATTATTATTTATATTTAAATAAATATAATTAATATTAATTAATATTTTTATTTAAATACATACAATTAATATTAATAAGTATTATTATTTAAACATATAATTAATATAAATAAATATTATTTAAATATAGTAAAAATGAAGGAGATAAATCTATCTAACACTAGTAATAATAAATATAGTTATCATTATTTTAATTTTGTGGGGGAAAAAAATGTTGAATGATTAATTGCTTATTTTAAAATCACAGCATGTCCTTTTTTAGGTTATAATTAATTCCTGCTTAGTTCAATAACTGTGCTGGTCTAAAATTTCAAGATTATTATTCATTATGCATTAATTCAGTAATTTGGGTCTTCAGCAACCCCAGGGTTTAAAACTATATTGGGGGGGGGGGAGGTTTTACTTGAACATAACTGCATAAAATCTATGAAGTTCATTATTATAGCTATCATTTTTAATAAAAAGTATTTTAATGCAATTTAATTTCAGAATTCATATTTATTCGTAATGTTGTATTTGTTTGGTAGATCTATCATATCTTAAAGGTTGTTATTTAAAAAAAAGGGTTAGGTATCATTTTATTAAGATGTTCAAATCGCTTTAAAAATTGGTTTTAAGCAAATATTAATGATTTTAAGAGCTATGCTTAGAAAACCTTTACTTATTCTGGATTTGTAAAAAATCGCTCCGAAACTAAAATCTCATATCTTAGATTTATTTTATATTTTTGTTTTAATACTTCATTTTACGAACAGATGGCGCCACTACACAACGGCTTAGACGTTGCATGGATTTTAGGCGTTCGAGTGTAATTTGTATAGCTTTTTAAATTATTTAATTACTGAATGAGATTTTTTTTTTCAGTTAACTTTTGCCAAATTTTGCAAACATGCAATGTTTGCAAGTTTTTAATTGTAAAAAGAAAAAATTAATAAAGTATATTTCCAAAATTAAATGAATTTGTGTGGCAAATTTTGTATTTTACGCTGTCTTGACTTAAAGATATGAAAGAAATTGTTTAATAAACCTTTAAGTTCAGTAAAAAATTTAAAACTATATATATAAATTTGAAATCTGCATTTCTTAAGTTTATATTGATTTTATGAAATAACAATCTATATAAAAATCTGAAAAATGCATTGCTTAAGTATATGTTGATTTTATGAAATAACACAGTTCAAAAAGTTTTTAACGACCTAGTAATTTTTTTTTCGTTTATTAATTCAATTATGATGATTAAAAAAATAATAATAAACATTCAGAAAAGCTAACATTTATTTTCTGTGCTTTCAGTTTATTCTTGTGAAAAATGTTTAATATGTTGTTCTTTGTTTAATTCTATCTAATTGTAGTGAGCATTTACTATAAATAAAATTTAAAATAAAAACTATAAAAAAATGTAAACATCTAATCTTTATTTGAAAATTGGAAGTTATGGATTATAGATATTAAAGAATATAATAATTTATAAATGAAATATGTTTTACTTTATGTAAGGTTTGTTATGTATCAATAAATTAAGCTGGACGTATAGTTTTTTCACTTAAAAAATGTACACAAGCTACTACAAATTTAAGTTGGTTTTCAATAACCTTTACAATTAAAATATCAGTTTTATTTTTCTTTAAAAAAAAAAAAAAAAAAAAAAACAGGAGTTGAATTAGGTAATGAGCTCTGAAAATACAAGAGCTAGAAGTATTTGATTTGCTGTTTCAAATTATACTTGTACACATGGATTGTTTTCTTTTAATTGGATTAAGTTAATATTATTTTGTTAGACAAGTTTAATATGTCCTAAGCATCATTAAAAATAAAGCAAACATGAATATACAAGCTCAGACGATTTTATGAATCTTCAACGAAATGAAAAATATCCTCTTCAAGCGCATTAAGCTCCTCCTACATGTCTCAGGCAGTCGACCAATCACTATTCAACATCGCCTCCAATCGTTCTACGCATGATGGTTTGTAAAATCGCGCCTGAGACTCATCCACTCTCTTTCCTATTAGCGTAGTAAATCACTATTATTTATCATATCATATAATAGTGAATCATTTTATGAAGGCGAACTTTCTGTATATGCTATGTCTAAAAAATTGGGCCATTTTACGAAATGATATTTGCTTTATGTAAAATAGAAAATATAATGCGCATTTATAGTATCGATATAGGAATACATGCAAGTTTTGTGCACTTGTGAATTAAAGCTATTTTATAGATGTGTCAAAAAATAACAAGCTAAAATTTGAGCACAACCATAAGAGATAATCAGACTCTGTATCAAAAAAAAAACTGATCACCATCAAATTCATCGAGATATTTGTAAAATAAACATTACAGCTGATTCAAGGCCTTTTATTTACCTATTGTGTTTATGTCAAAGTTTTTGTGTACATGCACAGTAATTTAACAGAATCCACTATTCTAATTCAGAATCCACTATTTAACAGAATCCACTATTCTAATTCAGAATCCACTATTTAACAGAATCCACTATTAAGTATGTTCAAGAAAAAACAATTGCACAATCTTAATTAACTTTAATCAATCAATTATGACAAAGTCCATTAATTGTTTTAAAGAATTAATCATATTTTCTTCTGTTGCATCATGCTCGCTTCATAAGATGCATGACTTGATTTTCATATTCATCAGATCCTTCCTTGCAGTCTATTTTCATTAGCTGTCTCTTCCTAAGCTACATAAAAGCAATCTTAAAACAGAAACGAAACAAAACATAACTTTCGAGAATCATTTAAAAAGTCGTAATCAAACAAACTAATCGATTTCACAAGCTGATAATTACGAATGGGCATTCAATAATTTTAGTAACAGTCTACAAGTTTAAAATGCAGTTAAATAAAGCAAGCATACAAAGGGGTAACCAACAAAATATATGCACTAATATGGAATCTCATATGCTACACATGCCTGCAGGTCACCAAGAAATTTTCATACACTGTACTACACCTAAAAGTTTCACACATCCAGTAAGGTATTATTTTGCTTTAGTCGCCAAATAGGTCCTGGGAGCCAAGTTTAGACTCTGTACAGTGATTGGCAATGGCATTCATATTATAAACCAGAAACTAAGGCTCCTACCAAAAATACGGGATGACTCACGCCGCCATTGAATGGACTTTACCCACGAGTGGCAACAACCCCACCTCTGAGGGTAATTTCCTTCGGAAAAAGACTGTTTATTGGACGAAGGGGAAGCTGTTCTTCACGCCTATTGGTGTTTTTCTTCTCTTTACCCACAGATGACGTGATATGGGTAAAGTCCATTGCCCCTAGGAGAAGAACGATTGGTCACAACACTTCTAGCCGCGTGGTCAACAATCACTGATTGGTCTACGTGGGCAACAAAAGGCTTGATGATTCAGCTCGGATTATAGTAGCCATTGTAAACTTCAAAGATGCTTGATACAGAGAGCGGTAATGACTTGGCAAATGAACAACAGAATGTATTGAGATTAGAAGTCTCAAGACTAAATGCTGTGTTCTGCAGTCAATATTAAAAATTTCAACACTAGTCGGAGATAAGATTATAACAGAAATATGGCAACTAAATGGTATCATTCTTTCCCCACAGTGTTTTTCCCGTATTGCTTCTTAGCAATATGGCTAAGAACACTCCTCCTCACATATGTTGAGTGCCTCGATTTACTTCTCGTAAAGTCGTAGAATTTTATTATTTAGCGGAAAACTTCGATGTTTATGGGTAATATGTTTTCTTTGCATTGCATTTAGAATGCTCAGTAAAGTGCAAAAAATGTGTTGTGCACCAGAGAAAATGTCCTGAACACCAATCTTCGACAATGCAATATTGTATTGTTGAAACGTCTAAATGAGTAATGAAAGTAAACAAAATTTAAAATATGCTAAATATCTAACATAAATGATAAATTTATTTTGTATGATAGACGGAGTATTTGCACTTACAAATCAAGAAATTGGGTAAAACTAGGTTGCGCCTGAGAGGCGCACGGCGTGACTTCGACCACCGGACCCAAGTCCTCAAGGACCTATTATGCGCACATCGGATTTGTCTCTCCAAGTGCTCTCCGGCCGGACCGGAGGACCACCTTCTGTGGAACCTCCAACCCCATTACCCGAGTCTGTGACGACATAGGTCGTTGCGGTGCGCGGAGGATCCCACATCTCAGAGGAGACCTCCACACAGACACTCGATGAACCGTCGAAAAAACCCAGCGACTTCTTCGCCGAAACCCCATAAGGAGAGTTGGTCCCTCAGTCATGTGCCAGGCTTCCCGACGGCCCTTGCTTTCCCACGGCGTCCGATCATCAAGCACATGGAATGGCGAACGACTTGTTCTTCATCCATGGACTGTCGCTACGTGCAACGGAGGAGCCTCTGGCCCACCCGGGACCACGAGGAAACTCGGTTCCTTCACATAAACGTGACTCGGCTAGGTCGTCCCCATCAAAATGGCTTTGCATCCGGCAAACCCACGCAGCGAAATATGAGGAGATCCTCGGTCGACTCCATTTCTCAGGTTCATCCACATATATATCACAGATACCAATAAAAAAAAACACAACAAATCACAAAACTTGTTAAAACAACGAAAAAAGTTACGTTAGGAACCACTATCGGTCTCTGGGAGACGTATAAACTCCTCACAAACGAGCCAAAAAGGCGGGCCCGATCGAGATTAATATTGGATTAAAATTAGGTGAAGACTACTACTCTTCCGCCTGCCAGACGTAGAAAGTCCTGGCATCCTGGCGTGCGGGACTGGGTTTCGGCCCATGACTTGATTTCAGGTTCATTTTACTGACGAGCCACCTGTCCGGTTCCTCGCGGCCGATCGGATCCAGAAAGTTCATATCCCCTCCCAGAATATCGACGTGAGTCACGTATCGCAGGCTGAGTTACTGCCCCCGTGTTGTCACTTCGAATCTGGTCCCCACGTGCAGTCTCGATCCAATGCAGACCTTGAGGGCAACGCACAACTAATCCAGCTACAGGGGAATCACAAGGGAAAATCGTACGCAGCCCAACCCGCATTGACTGTCTACGTTCTACCGCCCGCAGCCAAATCCGCATTGACTGTCTACGTTCTACTGCCCGCACGACACCGAAAGTTGTGTCGTGTCGTCTCACCTGCCGACGGGCGTCACAATAGAACCCTTGCAATCCTTGTTCTACAGATCCCGTCCAAACCATCGTCTCATCATAGACAAGTTTTGCAACCGCCCGATCCGTGTTTGCTTAACCGTTGCATCTCGAGTCCCCCCCAGGACGCAGAAGCTACGGGCACGTGGGTTTGGTCTACGCGAATGTCTTTTCACCGCCTTGTTATCCCGAGTTCCAGCGGAACACAAGTCCCGTACCCATGTCAGTAAAGAACCAACTACGGTACTAACCCACACAACCACAGACTTCCTCCGGACGTCCTATAAAGATCCTAGACATCCTATAGCTGTCAAATCCTATGCGAGACATAAACAGACGTCTTCTGGACATCCTATAACTGTCAAAACCTATGCGAGACATAAATAGGCGTGTTCCGGACGTGGAGACTCCGTGGTGTACTCCACGCACGCGCAAAAGTTTCCCCCTGGGAAAGAAAATACTTCAACTTTGCTTAGCATTTAGCAATCGTCGCCATTGATTTTCGGCGTTGGCTTCCTGTTTGTCAACATGTGTTTACGATACAAGTCAATTTGGATTTTTTGAGGTTAGTAAACTTCCGAATCTTATTTCTATTAGTATTTTTAAATCTCTAGAATTACATTTCCTTCAATGGAAACATACTGTAAAAGTAATTTAATTGATTTGTTTATTTCAGAAATCTCGTAACTTACATAACATTTTAAAAAGAGTAAATATTGTTTTTGCTTTGTTTTGTCCAGAAACCTGCTTTTGTTTTGTGTTTTTGAAATATTCGTTGTTTGTAGTTTAAAAAAAAAAAAAAAAAAAAGCTATAAGCAGGTAGACAAAAAAAAAAAAAAAAAAAAAAAAAAAAAAAAAAAAAATCTTGAAATTCTGTATTAAGATGATTTCGGAAATAAACGATTCAATAAGTTCTAATTAAGTACTTTGATCTATTCTTATGCGTAGTATACTATCTACAAAAACAACTTTTCAAAAGTAAAAAAAAAGCCAAGCGTAAAAAAAAAAAAAAAGTTGTGGCTAAAAAATGGTGTGATATCAAATTTCCAAGCTATTATATTACTTTTTTAACTTTTTTCCCTTAAATAAGTTATCATATATATAAGTCGAGTGCCTACGTATATGTTAATAGAAATCGTTTTCTCCTGTACTAAATACATCCTAACGAGTTTCTGAAAATTCAATTTTTTTCAAATTATGCATGATGGGCTTGGCGGCCATCTTTGCATATTATTCACAAAATTCTAAGCATCCAAATCCGTAGTTAAAATCCGAAGTTCAAAATTGTTATTTAAGCAAATATTTTAAGCGTTTCATTTATAGATTTGTATGATCTGAAAATTGTGTCTTAAGATAATGATGACTTATCTTAAAGATTCATCTTATGATTTATTTTTTACAGTAATTAATAATTTCAAACTAGTAAAAATCAATTTCTCAAAATATCAGTCTTATCTAATTTATCTGTCCGTAGTTAAAATCTGAAGTTCGAAATTGTTATAAACATATTACATTGCAAACATATTACGCTTTTACTTTAGAAATTTGGGTGCTTAGAAATATGAAAAGATGGCCGCCAAGCCCATCATGCATAATTTGAAAAAAATTGAATTTTCAGAAACTCGTTAGGATGTATTTAGTACAGGAGAAAACGATTTCTATTAACATATACGTAGGCACTCGACTTATATATATGATAACTTATTTAATGGAAAAAAGTTAAAAAAGTAATATAATAGCTTGGAAATTTGATATCACACCATTTTTTAGCCACAACTTTTTTTTTTTTTTTTACGCTTGGCTTTTTTTTTACTTTTGAAAAGTTGTTTTTGTAGATATCATTTCTTTTTTTTAAAACAGAATAAACATAATTTAAATAATCTAAACATGAGAAATAATTTAAAATTACATTTTACTTTCAGTCATTGTTTAAAAGGTTAACTAGAAATACCAGTAGATTTTTAAATTAAACTAATAACAACATACTAAATGTGGCTTGTTATAATACTTGCTGTCCCCCGTTAAAAAATATCACTGACTTATCGATTAAATGAATAAAAATGCAATACGTACATAGCATGTCATCGCTGCATTTGAAATCAAACGTGATATCACGCTCTTTTATTATTAGCACTAGCTGGCTTCGCCCGCTAGCGGACCCCTAATTTATATCGGGGCCTCGAATCGTGTAAAACCTCGAACCGAACGAACCTCCGACCTGGTTCTCCGCTGCCTTCGGCACCGGATAATGCCTTAATTTGCAAATCGATTAGTATAAACCTCTAACCAAACTAACTTCCGACACGGGTCCCCGCTGCCTTCGTGCAGCCGAACAGTCGTGCAGTCGTGCTGCGCACGCTCAAGTTCCATCTTCCACCACCAGGTAGCGCAATCTGTTCTGTATGAACCTCGGGCACTGAAATCGTTAAGGCTATAGATGTCGAGTCGAATGAACTGTACCCCGTCGTGATCTAGCCCATAGAACCAGAGATAGAAAAGTGCCCCCTGGTGGTGAAAAAACGAACTAAAATCGGAAAGCTCTATTAATGTCGAGTCGAATGAGCCATACCCCGTCGTGATCCGACTCGTAGGAACAGATATAGGAAAGCGTCCCCTGGTGGTGAAAGCTAATCGCGCTTGGGGGGCAAAAGGGGGGGGATGAACACCGGAGATGCATAATAGGATTAAGCGGTCACACACCTTTCCAACGATGTATCACATGAGGGGTATGTGCAAAATTTAGAAAATACCCCCCCCCCCCCTGCATATTATGATTAAGCGTTCACAGACTTTTCCAACAATATATCACATGAGAGGTGTCGGCAAAATTTAGAAAAGTGCCCCCTTTGGGTGGGAGGGCTGAAAGTGGGAGGATGGACCCCGAAGATACATAATATGAATAGCGGAACAATTTTTAGAATTTCTGAAAGCTGATTTTTATTTATTTATTTATCTATTTTTTATTTTTTGTTTATTATTATTTTATTTTTTTTGCAATGCCCTGTGCATGTTTGGAATTTCTTAGCAATTTCTTAGATTTACCTTATTTTATTCAATTAAACATTGTACTGTTACAATAAATTTAAATGGAAACTTCACTTCTAAAACAAAAATAATTTAACAACTGGATTTCATTAATTTATAGGAAAACTAGCAAGCTACGCCCGCTGCGCTGGTCGGTTTCTACAAATGAACCCTGAATCAAACGAAATATATCGTTTAATTTGACCTTGTATTTGAAAGCAATCTGTATATTTACGTGGAATATCCTTCCACATTACTGAAAAATGACGCGATTGCGCTATTATATTTTCTAATGTGCAGTCAAAATTTTAGCTGTTAAGGACCAACTCTTTTATTTGGTCATTTACAGTTAGGGTTTGCTAAAGAATGATAAAACTATATGCAATATACTAAAACCATCACTAAAAATTATCGAAATAACAAGGCAAACAAATTAACTAACAAAATCCATTCAGAAGAAGTTTTTACAAAGACTAATCTTTGATAATCTGATTATTGAACTTTCCCACATAATTCTAAAACAACAAAACGATATAAAATATACTAAAACAATCCTTACAAATTATCTACTTAACAATGCAAGTCGCAAAAAATACACCCAGTAAAAACTATCAAAAAGGCTAATATTTCAGAATCGGGTTTACTTGACTATATAACCTTCACACATAATTGTTGAACTAAGCAACGTAGGACAATATATAGTACATTAATACCATTTCTGAAATAGCATCTAACTAACAATACAATTCTCATCAAAATCCGTTCAGTAGAACTTTTTTAGAAGGCTAATCTTTCATAATCGGAATCAAATATTGAAAAGGCTAATATTTGATAAAAAAAATGGTCACCCGATTTTCGAATTTCCCCCTATAATTCTAGAACTAAGCAACGTTATATAATAAAACGTTCCCTAGAAAATTATTTAACAGTATAGGTTCCATCGAAATACATTCGGCAAAATCTTTTAAAAAGGCTAATCTTTCATAATCGGATTGATCTGATTATAGAACTTCCCAGAATAATTATATAACTAAGCTACGTAGAACGATATGTTATACATTAAAACCTTCCCTTAAAAATTATCTTAGTTTAAGTTCTACGAAAATGCATTCAGCAGAACTCGAGTTATAAGCAGCCAGAACGAAATTTCATATATGTAGAAGTAAATAGAAGTATATTGCCATTAATATAGTTTGCATTTGAATAAAAAAAGGTACTTTTCGGTTAGCTGGGCACCAGTGATATATGAACACACACACACACACACACACACACACACACACATATATATATATATATATATATATGTATATACATGTATTTGTGTAGATATATGTGTATATATGTGTGTGTGTATATATATATATCACTGGCGCCCGGCTAACCAAAAAGTACCAAAAAAAAAATACTGCAAAAATGCAGTCGTACACTTGAAAAAAAAACACCTTTTGGCCTAAAATCTCTCATCAAAACTGTTTTTCTTTTTTTTCTTTTCTTTCTTTTTAAAAAAATAAAATTAGTAACAGTTTTTTCTTTTATTTTTTCAGATGTATAGCCATTTCAATTCTTTCTGCAACAAAAAAAGACACTTTTTGGCTTAAAATCAAATTGTTTGGGGTCAAAAGTAAAATCAAAATCGCCAAAAACAAAAGATAAATCGCCAAATTTGTTTCAATAGAAATCTTGCCCCTTGAATAATGTCTTAAGCATTATGAACATTTCAAATCATGTTTAAAATAAATATTTTCGTTTTATAATATTCTCTCATCAAAACTCTTTTTTTTTCTTTCTTTCTTTCTTTTTTTTTTCTAAATAAAATTAGTAACAGTTTTTTTTTTATTTTTCGAGATGTATAGCCTTTTCATTTCTTTCTGCAACAGTAATGATCGCCAAAAAATTAGCAATGGTAACCTTTTTGGCCAAAATAACAGAACTTTCTATCATAATTCGATAGCTATTATACGTAGAACGTTGTGTTACATACTAAAACCTTCCCTGAAAAATTATCTCTCGAACAGTGCAAGTTCCATCAAATTCCATTCAGCAGATCTCGAGTTATAAAGGAACGGAACGAAATTTCCGTTTGTGTTTTATATATATAGCTAGCCTCGTATATATAGTAGATGACGTGAAAGGTATTCCTGCGAACGAAATGCCTGTCCTTTACCGTGTTTTTTTATTTTTAGAAATAAATGAATCACATTTAATTCATTTCAAAATTTTTGTTTACGTTTGGAAAGCAATTTTAAATGGCGATAATTCTTAATGTATACATTTTAGAAGATACATCTTCCCTCAAAAACTAATTTATTTTTAAAGATCTTTCTAAAAACGTAAATTATATATTTAAAATATTTTTAAAGCATAAACACTACGTCTGATTACTTTATTTTACAATATTTATAAGAACACACATTTTATCAGACAATTAAATACACTAAACAAACATGAGTGAAAAATTGACCTGGGCCTGGACTCGAACCTGGGACCTTATGCGTACCATGCCGACGTTCTGCGACTGGGCTACCCAGATCCATATCCGTAACCGGCAATTTCTCATACTTATTCATGTTAGAAACAATCATCTGCCACAGTTTGCAGTCATATTTAATTATTTGACAAAATATGTGTTCTCATAATTGTGAAGTTTTATTTTTAAAAAAAAATATCTTCAGAAGAAAATGGCTGACTTGCAGATGAAATTTGATGTGGTTATATTATAACCTGTAACTGATTTGTGCTATTTTAATACAGATGGTACATGGTCGTTGGCGGGTTTTATCTCTGTTTTGGCATAATTTTTTAATCGCCAAGTTAATTAACAGTTTTTTGCTAATTAAGGATAGAAAATATTTTTTTTTTACACTGAATTTTATAAAAGCACATAGATTACGTAATTACTTGTCCAAAAATGCAATCCTTTTTTTATTCTGCCCAATATTAAGGCCTGTAGCTTGTTTGAAAAAAAAAGTTTGACGAAGAAAATAGTGATCATTTTAAGTAACTCAACGTTTTTTAAAAAAAGCTATATCTCTGTTTATAAATCACTTATGAAGATGAGTTTGGACTTAAATTGAAGAAATTCTTCCTTAGATTCTTCTAGTTTTCGTTTTTTTTTTCTACGACGCTTGGTTTGTTTGATATCTGATATTTTAATCTGGCATGTTTTGTCGATTTAACATTGCGAAGTTGCTTTCTGTATATAAGCATTAGCGGTCTTTATTCCAGTTCTTGGCGTTGTTTGTGTGGCGTTTTTTTTTTAAAGCTTGGCTTGGCAGAGCGACCGCCCTGCTTGATCTGTAAAACTTTTATCCCAAACTGTGATAATTCCCAGAGTTCACTGTGTGTGCATTGTTGTTTATAAATATGCATAGTTATTTTTCTTTAAAGCCATCTTAACGGGGTTTAACATGGCAAATAATTTTGTTTTTACCAATCTTTTAGCTTTTCCTTTGAAATAAGGAGAGGGGGGGGGGGGGAGTGGAATGATGACAAATCTTATTAAAGTATTTTGAGAAAACTAAAATCTAATATTACAATTAATGTTACATAGTTCTTGCCCCACTATCAAAATTAAAAATTCACTTTTCTACATTTTTTTTGTAAAACACTTGCTGACATATTTTTGCAAAATACTGCCCCCCCACCCCCAAAAAAAAAAAAAGTTTAATAAATTTAAACTTAGCATATACAAATATTGATATTATCAGTTAATGCTATGCTCAGTTTTCTTGTTTTATTTTGAAATATTTTTACCACTTTATGCTCGTAAAGATATCTTAATTATAGTTTAAGAAAAATGCTTTTTCACTTTGCTTTTTAAGCTTTATATTTGATATTTACACTCTGATTTGACTTAAATTTGGCCATGTATGTAAAGATGGAATTTTGTAATCTATAGTTTTAATTCACTTCCTGATATATACTAGAATCAGAGTTTCCCCCAGGTTTAAAAAGGGGCACGGTGCTGCTGGTGAGAAAAGGGCACTTTTTTTATTCTTAAGGGCTTTTTTTGGATTTTTGAGGGCACTTTTCAGATTCTTAAAGACATTTTATTTTAATTGTTAGATGTATTCTTTTGATTTTTAAAACCACTTTTGATATTTCCAGGGGTCTGTCCAGACTTTTTTCTCAGGGTCCTGTTTTTGTGAAATTGTGAACAGCTTTCTATATTTGTGAAAAATCTAGTCATAATTTTGTGAATTTGAAATGATTGTTATATTCAGGTTCTTGTTTATACATTTTTAAGAAGATATATGGATGTAGAATACATATATTTTCTTTATATGTGTATAAGTGACAGGTCAGATTTTACTTTTAAATGATTAATTTGTGAAATGTTCAGTTTAAAGATGAAAAAATTTTGTGAAAAACCTATTTTTAAGATACAGAATTTTGTGAAGGGTCCTGTTTTAGGAAAAATAGTTTGTGAAGGGTCCTGTCTTAGGGAAAATAGTTTTGTGAAGGGTCCTGTTTTGAAATAAAAAAAATTGTGAAGGGTCCTTTAAAGGACCCAATTTTTTCCTAAACAGATCTCTGATTTCAAAGTCAAAACACTCTTTTTAAGACAACATTGAGTCAGTTTTTACTATGAAAGCAAATTTTTAAGGCAAAAAGGAGAAAGGGCACTTTTTTTACTAAGGGCAAGAAGAGTGCTAATTATATTACTGGAGGGGGCAAGAAGGGTGCTAATTCTTTTTATGAGGGGCAAGAAGGGTGCTATTTTGTAAACCAAAGGGCAGGCAGGGTGCAGCACCCTTCTGAAACTGTCTGGGGGGAATTCTGCTAGAATCATAAAAATTATGTACTCAGGTGTGTTCCCAATGCCAAATACAAATTATTAGTACTTTTAGATCTTAATTATAATTTAATACGAAAGCAGTTTTCTGTTAGCTAGGCACATGTGATAAATTGCAAAATATTCTTTATGGTTACAACTGTATAAATATACAAAACAATAGTTAATTATAATGTTCCATACCTCACTCTGAAATATGTCTACTAGCTGAGAAATTGCAACGATGAAATATTTTAAATATTAAAAATTAGTATACAGGGTTCGGCGATACATATCAATATATATATCATGATATATATCTGATATGTATTTTCAAAATATCATGAAGTTGGATTTTTCACATATATTTGATAATTTATTTTCAAAATATTACATATAATGTTTTTGATATTTTCAGTCAAAACAAATATAAAGGAATTTTTTTAACTGATAATAAACTGTAGATAAAGAATTTTTCTCTTTCTCTCTCTCTCCCCCCCCCCCCCACCTCTTGCAGCTTCATTGGAAATAATTTTTAATCGTTTTGGTTTTATTCAGTTGAGAAGACAAAGCTTACTATATTTATGTTCAAATTTTTCAATTAAAGCAAATTATTTTGCTCTATAAAACATAAAATTTTCTTAACTTGATTATTAAATCTTAATAGTCTGTTTTTTGTGAGCGTAGAAAGCAAATCGTGTCTGTTTTCAATTAGTTGATCTGTAAGTAAGTGAAAAAAAAAATAGAAAAAGGCATTTAGAATATTGTTCTATTAAGTTTTCATGCTAAATGACATATGTTTTACTGTCTAATTTATTAACTCTGAAACTATTTATAATTATCAATTAGTTGACTACTTTAAAAATATTGGAGATATATATATATATATATATATATATATATAAATGTATTTATGAACCCTGAGTATAAATATAAAAATTGTAGTAATATCTTTTTAAAATAAGCTTTTATCAATTAATAATTCAGCGGTAGAATTGATAAAAAAAAAAAAAAAAAAGTCACTGGTTCCAAGAACTAGTAAGCATGAGAATTCACTGGTCCGCAGTCATCATCACTGGTCCGCTACATAAAATTCTATTAAATCCCTTTAAACTTTTGTGAACCCCCCCACCCCCTCCTCCATCTCCTAGAATATATAAACCAAACTTCCTTTGCAGTTATTCAAAGTTTTCAGCATAATAAATGTAAAATTATAATTTGCTAAAATAATAAATAAACAGTGCATAAAGAAAAACTATAAAATTATTAATTAGATATTTTATTTCCGATTATTTATTTCAACGATAAGGTTTAATAATACATTTTTCTTTTAATAAAATAGAATTGATTTGTGTTTGGTTGCGGTTTTCTCAGGGACGGGAAAGTTTACGTTTACCTGTCAGAGAGGAGAAAAAAGTTACTGGTCCTGTGGACCACTAAATGTTTCAAATTAGTGGTTCGATTGAATTTTTGGTAGTCTCGGACCAACGGACCACCAAGGATTTCGAACGCTGTAAATTTAATATTAGTTAAATTGTGATTCTACATTAAGAAAACAATTCAGAAATCATGAATAGATAGTTTAAAAGTTTTGTTGGTACTTTTCTGTTATACGGACACCATGCCAAAATGTATGCTAATGCATAATGTATGTATGTATGTAAATGTATGCTTGGTGACAATGGTGTCTGTATTATGGAAAAGTACCATTTCTTTTTTTTTTTTACTCCTGTTGCAATATCTTAAAGAAATAATAAAAATTTACAGTTTTTTAATTTAAAAAAAAAGTTTCTCTATATTTATATAAATTAACTTTTCTACCAAGCATAAGTCAAAGCAGTGAATTTTTCAAAAATGGGCCATGCCAAATTAATGTATTCTAATGAAAATATTTTGAAACAGCATAATTGGGTTCATACAATTAGGTATGATATTTAGAAAAGCATTGTAATGCTTATTTAAAAAATTTATTTATAAATTTTTATGTTGATTTCTTGGTGTTTATAATTTACTTTTTGCAATTTAATTTTACAATTTATTGACTAGTGTAGTACAGGGGACAAACTGAAAAAAATGTATTTTTTTTTTCCTGTTGACATGCTGTTAAATTAAATAGTAAACTTAGTAAGCCTTTAAACCAGCTTAGTAAGCCTTTACCAGGTGTTGATGCATGATTATTTTTTTCTCGTGGCCCATTTTGTGAAAAATAACATTGTGTAACGAAAAAGATGATATTCAGCTATGCAAATTCAAACCAATTATTTATTAATAACTAAAGTCCTGCAAAAGTTTTCCTTTCTGCTGAATTTGTTTTGTTTGAATATTCTTCGTTTTAAAACCTAATAAAACAAAAACAGTGTATGTTTATATGGAATGAAATTTTATGAAAGTGCTCATTTTATTAAGAGGATTTTTTTTTTTTTTTTTTTTTTTTGAAAAGAACTGTTTTATTAAAAGAAATTTTGTGAAAGGAATATTTTATTTAACTGATTTTTGTGAAGGGGTTTCTAAATAGGCCCCAAGTTTTGCCTGGATCGACCCCTGATTACTTATGGGTTTTTTTCTTTTGTAAAAGTAGTCTGCTTTTTGACACTAAAAGCAAACCAAACATACAGTTTTTTTACAATCTATGTAAAAAAACCTTTTGATTTTTTATATTTTATATATGTATTTTGAAGGGGCAAGAGTTTGGGAATTACACCAATTTGTCGATGTTGCTGGCGAGTGAATTTTTAGACACTGTTTTAAACACAGCCAGAGCTGCCATTTGCAACTAAAATGCTACTAAAAGCGACTATTTTCAGCATCAGGCAACTATGGCTACTATTTTAGCCCAAAAACCTTCAAAAGCGACTATTTTAGAGGAAAACCAGAAAAAAGGAGACTATTTTCCAGTCCCAGCTACTATTTTTGTAAAAAAAAAAAAAAAAAAAAAAAAAAAAAACTCAGCACTGCAAATTTTTTAACCCAATTCCCCAATCTAATATTTCCGTATAAGTTTTTTAAGTTTTTTATGCAATTTTTAAAATATGTAAAAACTTCCATTTGAAAAAAAAATAATACTCTTTCAATATAAATGTAGTGCAAAGATACCAACATCCAAATTTCAGTGGAAAACTAATTACTGATTTTTGGTTTGGCTACCACCCATAACCCTTATGCTTTACAGTATATTTGTCCAATTTTTGATTGTTTTTAAAGGCATTTAACCCTTTAACTGTCGTATGAACCACAAACGATTAACTGTAGATTTGTTCAGTATGCTGCGTGAATTGTATTTGTTTCTAACCTCGTATAAATGCTTCATTCCAAAAATTTAAATTAATAAACGAGCTAAAATAAATGCTACTTAGATATAAGAAAATCTTGTTTTCTTTTTTTGGCAGTTTTCCAATTTAATAACAGATTTAAAATGTTGAGAAAAACATTTAGAATATTGCCTTTTTTACTTATTTAGATAGCTTTATTTGGCCCATTGGTGTCTATAAAATCAGACTTTCTTTTTTTCGGACGATTTTGCTATTTTATTTTACAAAAATTTCTTCTAAAGAATAGGTTAGTATGTACACGTATTTTCTTTATCAAATGCATCCTTTTTTGATAAAACCACTTTCAATTGGTTCAGTTAATTTTTGTTTACAAAATGGAATTAAAATTGCAGCTAATAACATGCAATAAAAATTGTATTGTTTTTAGTTTCCTCACAGTAATGCTCAAGCACAAGATAAGAATATATTCAATTTAGTTTGGAAAAACCAAACTGCATTCTGATCGTATATCTCAGATGATAATTTAAAAAATTTCTTTCTTTCTTTCCGTTTGCGTATGTGATTTTATAATTAAAATACAAAAAGTAGAAAATTTGGATGGTAGTAAGTAGGGAAAATGTGGATTTTCATGATGTTATTTTTATGGGAAATAAGGATTCTTGCCCCTCTTTTCTTAAGTAAGAATGCAACTATTTTTTTCATTGTAGGCTACTAAAGCAACTATTTTGTATGCCATTTGGCAGTGGCAGCCCTGCGACAGCAGGCTATAGAAAATTTATTAAACTTTATTTTTTATTGATTGGCCATGTTTCGTGTTTTTTCCAATTGCTGTAATTTGAACATTGAACTAAGTTCTATTCTATATTGAACTTTCCTTTCTTGCATATCTTTCTTAATTTTATAAAAAAAAAAAAAAAAAGTATGAAAATATTACTGAGCAAAAGAAATGCCATAGTAGTAATGAATTATTTTTTCAGTCATGTAAATTTTGTCATTGTGATTTTAGAAGACACTAGGTTGGACATTTTGTGGCTGGCAATCCTTTGACGGTAAGATTTTCTGAAAATTCTGTAAGCCTGTATACTGTAAAAATGTACCGTAATTTCGGGAATATGCGCCGCACCCATCGTAAGCGCCGCATCATGGAAAAATCGGTAAAAAAAAAACAAATATACACGTAAGCGCCGCACCCATTAGAAGCGCCGCATCATTGAAAAATCGGTAAAAATGAAATAGTCACGATAAAAAACGATCGACAAAATTGGATTAAAAGTAACAAGAATAGTGATAAAATCTTACAAGATATATGAATTAACAATAAAACACAGGTTATCTTAAAATACAATAGGGAAAAAAATACGTACTACGCCAATCGATTATCGTTTTAATCGAATATCGCCGTACGCGGTTTGCTTATGAAATAAATATAATTTATCAATTATTGTAAAGTATACAATAAATACTTTTAAAGAGTGAGCTATTAATAGTGAAACACAGGTTATCTTAAAATACAATAGGAAAAAAAAAAAAAAATACGAACTACGCCAATATGCATACTACGCCAATCGATTATACGATTATCGTTTTAATCGAATATCACCGTATGCGGTGTGCTTATGAAATAAATATAATTTATCAACTATTGTTAAAGTATACAATAAATACTTTTAAAAAGTGAGCTATTAATAGTGAACAGAAAATAGAGAAATATGGGTCAGTTAAATATATTTTGACTATAGTAATTACGTTTTTATAATAAAGATATATTGTGATACTATGTACTGTTTATGAACTTTATACTGAGATTAAATGATTGTAAATAAAGGTGAAATATGAATGAATGTTAATGAATCCATGTGTTTAAATGTGTATTTGAGGCAGTAAGACTAAAAAAAAACCTGAAATAAAGGCTTGTTTTTCACAATATCCAGATTTTGCTATGTTGAGGGAAAAAAAATCCGCCGCCCTGGCGGCCCCACCAGTGGCTGAGAGGTTGTGCTCTCGAAGCTGGTAGACGGGAGGTGCTGGGTTCGATCCCAATCGCGCCCGTCGGCCTAATCGCTCGGAGTTTTCGTGGTTTTCTTTCGAGCCGTGGATTTTCTCCATGCGTAAATACGGATTAGGTTCCCTTAGAAAGACCCCCACGAAGGGCACACCCCCCGGGCCTATATCCCTAGTGTCGATAATTGGCCGTCAATAATCAACCCAACCCGCCGCCCTGGCGTATGCGCCGCATCGCCGATATTTTGAACTTTCAAACACGTATGCGCCGCGGCGCTTACTCCCGAAATTACGGTAAATAAATAGTTCTATACAGGCAAAATCTAAACCTAAGAAATCTGTTGAATTAATTTTATATTTGTTCTCTTCATATTTAGAAAGGAGATTAATGCAAGTAAGGGTTGAAATTTGACCTTGCATTAACCCCCCACTGTCATTGTTGGGAGATTGGTATATATTTTTTTAAAAATATGTGGGTTTTTTTTTTGTACTTCTCTATTATCCTGTCGACCACTTTTCATCAGGGTTGGCAAGTTTTTGACGCATGACGGTTTTAACCATGGTTTTTACCGTCATGTCAAAAACCTCCGTGTCAAAAACTGCCAAAACCCATTTTTTAGTAGTTTGTTTTTACATTTTTGTTTTCATTCTATCTTTAATATTAAGTTGTTTTACATAAAATATTCAGTATCAAAAAGACTCTAAAGTATATTTATGCAAGAAAAACAAAAGAGAATAGCATTAGAATAATACGTTTACATCTCTGTTTGAAGATCTCTTCAATAATCTTAAGCTATTTGGCAAAGTCTAAAAAAATTTGATTTTTTGAAGAAATCCTGTAACCTATAAGTATTAGATTAAACAATGTGTATAATTTCGGTACAATTTATTATATTGTTGAAAACAAGACTTTAAGATTCTACTTATTGAAGTGCAAATGAAAATCACCATAATTGCATTCATGAAATACATAAGATATGAATTTTAAAATATTATATCGAAGAATATTAAAATTTATTCAGTGCCAGTCTATGCTTAACATCTATTGTCATACAATGTAACAGCATTTTTGCATCTCTAAAATAATTTTAATGTACTTTATTAAAAATGTATATTGAATGTTATTTAATAATTATAATAACCTTTTATTATCATTTTATATTAATGTTAATTGCAGTTAGTAGAATCTATATTAGTGAAGATTATGACAAATATTGTTCTTTTCTTTTGCTCTTGTATTTTTAAATCTTTTCCATATTAGGAAATGATCTTCTTTTAAATAAATTTAACAAATGTAATTGTAAATAATAATAATAACAAGAACAACAAGGTGAAATCAATCTAGAAATGTAATGTATGCTATACTTACACCATAAATTGGAGGACAGTCGAAAATGATAGGTTTTTGACAGAATAAACCGGTAAAAACACGGTTTTTACCACTGTCATGTCAAAAACCCAACCCTGCTTTTCATAACAAAAAACTATCGCCAAATAAACGGGAGAACGTTGCCATTGGAATATCAAAATAAATAAATAAAATATAAGAATTTAAGGACACAATTGTTATTTTAATGAATGAAATAACTAATAAATCAGTAAAACATAATGAAAAATACACGCAAATGTCCAATTAAAAACCACTTGATGGCATAACAAACATGTATAATGCTTCTGGCATCAAGTAAATGGGACTGTATTTTTGGCGTTTAATCTTACAGTTTGGCGATAGTTTTTTGTTATGAAAAGTGGTCGACGAGATAATAGAGAAGTACCATTTTTTTTTCTTTTAAATTAAATATTATCTTGTTTAAACTTAAATATGAGTAATTTCAACTTATTTTGATTAGTTATTGAAGTTTAAAAAAAAAACTTTATTGTTTAATTTTTCTTCGTTGTTTATAGTATTAATTTATTGCTAGCAATATTTTCCAAATATAAATCATTTTCTGTGTGTAATTAACTGTCCTTCACAGTAAATTAATGACAGCACATATATTATTGAATGATCTGTGTATTTAAAAAAAAAATTGTGTTTGAAAAAGTTTCCTTTTATAGATATAATTTTGAATATGTTAGCTGAATAGATAGTCACTTTTAATTTTGTAAATAATTGTTTGTTTTCTTTACTTAAAAAAAAAAAAGGAAAAAAATGCCAAATACATATATGTATATATAATTTCTGTAACTAGGTAAAAAAATTAAACAATATGCAATAATAATGAAATTCCATGTGTAAATTAAATGAGAAAATATTTATGTACTATCTGTGTTAATTAAAGCGTTCAAAAAGATGTTATTTTAACACCTCAGCTTTCAAAAGACAATGCGGACGCCAATTAATAACTTAAAGCATACAGAAAGAAGTCAATTAACCTCTTAAGCTTTCAAAATACTCATAATTTATTCAGCAGTAGAAATTTCTACCTTATTCCATGAAAAATATTTAAAACAGTAGTAAACAATTTCTAATTCACGTTACATATTACAAAAATTGCATCACGAGAAAAAAAGATGAGAGGATAAAAAAAAGGAAATAAATAAAACATAGACAATAGGTTTAACATCCTCCCACCTTTTGATTATGTCGTATAATCAAAACTTCACATTAAATAAATACATTTACATGAACATTATAAATCGAGTCTCTCTGGTATTTTTATCATTCTACCAGATCTAGTCTTTTTAACTTGAGATTCGTTCTTTGAAGGCTCAACCTGAGTTTCATTCAAAGTTGGTTTAGGAAAATTAATGTTGGTACAATCACTCGATGACACTTCTAGAGGATAAATTCTTTGAACAGGCCGAAGTATCTGCGAATGAGACGTTTGTAGCTTTAAAAGCCGAACTTTTCCATCTTTACCAGGAATGAGCTCTGTAACAAGTCCTAATGGCCAGTTAATTCTTTTCTTGTTGTCTGCTCCCACCAAGACTATATCTCCTACAGCCACTGAATGTTGGAATCGTCTGCCGATCGGCCGTTGGATAAGTAGACCTAAATATTCTGATCTAAATCGATTTCTTAGATCCTTTTGCAGTTCTTGCCTATATTTAAGTCTCCTAGTGAGAGAGTTTTCCTCGATTGCATCAACGTCTGGTAAATCACACTCATGAATGTCTTTCAAAAACATGTCTGGAGATATGGGTTTGATAGATTCTTTCTCTGACATATAAGTTAGTGGTCGAGAATTTATAATACTTTCACAATCAGCCAATACAGTTATCATCTCTTCATAGTTCAAACAGGCTTGTCCTAAGACTCTTTTTAATAGATCTTTCATCACTCTGATCAGTCTCTCCCACCATCCGCCCCACCATGCAGCAGTCGGTGGGTTGAATTTCCATTCAATTGAATTGGTTGCTCCATACTTCACTATGCGACTCCAATTCAATCTTTTCAAAAAATTAGCTGTACCAATAAAATTCGGACCATTGTCACAATATATAATAGAACATCTTCCTCTGCGTGATACAAATCTTCTTAAAGCCATCAATCTGAAGTAACAAGTTCAAAATGTACAGCTCTGTAGATAGCGCATGTAAATATGATAACCCAACTCTTTTGATTATTTTTAAGAAATAGAAGGCCAGCCATATCAAGACCGATAATTTGAAATACTGCTGCATCTTTTACTCGATTTTCTGGTAGAGAAACGGGAGAAGATTCCAAATTCTTAGAATTAAATCTTTTACAAATGGTGCATTTGGATAAAACAGAAGTCACAGTTCTTCTTCCATTCAGAATCCAGTATTTTTCTCTGAGCAAATTTAAAAGAATCTGAGGACCTGCATGACAATTTTTGAGGTGAAAATGTAAAATTAATCGTTTGGTAACTTCATGATTTGAAGGAACAACCATAGGTGTGAGGAAATCCCTATTGTCTTGTCTATACATAATTTTAGTCTTTACACGTATTATTTCTTTTTGATCTTTAAACATCTCAAGAGTTTTCAATCTTTCATCGCTTTCATGGGAAAAACATTCCTGTTGTATCATCCAAATTATCTTCGTTTCTGCTTTCTTAAATTCATGACTTGTCAATTCTCCTCTAATTTGTTCTTTTGGTTTAGAAGAATTATGTCTGAAACGTAGTATCCAACCAACAAGACGCACGATTTTTTCATAACTGGAAAAATACCGGTAGTACCAGGTTTTCTCTGGACTTTCATCAACATTAACCAGTAATTTTGTAGACTTCAATTTCTCTTTTTCAATTTCTTCTTCATTTACATTTTGACATGTGAAATTCATATATTTATAATATTCTTCAGGATCTCGAAGCCAAGATGGACCCTCCCACCATTTGAGAGATACCAGCTTCTTTGCTTTACAGCCTCTAGATGGCAGATCTGCTGGATTCATTTCACCAGGTATATGTTTCCATAAAGCAGGGTCACTCAATTTTTTTATTTCTTGAACTCTGTTTCTAACAAAATCTTTTCTGGATATCCATGCAAGAACCGTCGTGGAATCGCTCCAAAAATATCTTTTCATATCTTCCCAGCCCAATGCATCAATTACTGATTTAGCCAATCTGGCACCAATCAAAGCAGCTAAAAGTTCCATTCTAGGTATGGTTGCGCATTTTAAAGGACCTATGCGGGATTTCGAAGCAAGAAGGAATAATTCAACATGATCTTTACTTGCTATCCTCAAAAATATAACAGCAGCATACGCATATTGACTTGCATCACAAAATGTGTGAAGAGTACAATCTTTTACATTATCTGGGGTGAACTGAATATATCTTGGAATCTGAATTTCTTGTAAAATATTTAATTCGCGAAACCATTCAATAAACTCATATTTTAGATCACTTGCAATTTCTTCATCCCAGGCGATACCTTCTTTCCATGTTTTCTGCAACATCATCTTGGGACAAATCATAACAGGAGACGTAAAACCAATAGGATCAAAAACTTTATGTGCAACTGATAGCATGATTCGTTTAGTTATTTTTTCTAAATTTATATCTTTCGTCCAGCTTACATTAACCTTCAAAACGTCTAGAAATCGGTTCCATTGTAATCCTAGTACAGCAGTTTCTTCGCAATTTCCGCTATTTTTTCTTTCTTCTGTATGTTCCCATCCTCTCAAATCAAATCCACCTTTAACCATAAGACACTTAGAATCAGCAATAAACTTTTCTAATTCCTTTTGCGTATGGACACTAGCAACGACATTGTCAACATAAAAGCTTCTCAGCAATTGCTCTTTAAGATGCGGATCGTATCCTTCATCGTTTTTTATGTGATATTCGATGACGGAAGCAAGAAGAAACGGGGAACTTTTGACTCCAAACACGACTCTAGCATGCCGAAACATTTTAATATTTCTCTCTTCTGGATCGTTCCACCACAAGAAACGCAAAAAGTCCCGATCTTCTTTCCGTACAGCGATTTGTAAAAATGCTTTCTTGATATCAGCTACAACGCCAAATTTCTTTTCTCTAAAACGTAAGAGAATGTCAGGAATTAATTCAATGAGATTTGGTCCAGAATGTAAACATTGATTCAGAGATGGATGGTTCTGTATTCTAGCTGATGCGTCGAACACTGGACGAATGGGAGTTGTACTGCTTTCTTTTATTACTGGTCGATGAGGCAAATAGTTTCCGTAAAGATTCATTTCTGACTCGGGAATTTCCTCAATAATTTTATCATCAAGCCAGCCTAAAAGCACTTGTTCATATTTTTGATAAAGGTTATTGTTAAGCAACTTGTTTGTAACATTAATTAATCTTTTCTTGGCTAAACTGAAATTATCGGGTAAAGGTGGTATATCCTCCACCCATGGCAAAGAAATTTCATAACGATTATCTTCATTCATATTTACTGTCTGTAAAAAATGCTCTTTTACCTGACGATCAATCTCCATTTTAGATTGTTTTACAATTGGATCATTTATTCCAAGTAAATCTAGTTTCCATAAATCGCTAATTTCTGCTTCATTCACGAACATAGATGTAACTGTTAAAGCTAAGTTTTCTTTAGATACGTTATCTTGAGGCACTTTTCCCATTAAGGTCCATCCTAAATGTGTTTCCAGAGCTACTAGTCCAGACGACAACATTTCTCTACGACCTGTCAGTAATTTTCCAATTACATCGGCTCCAATCAATACTTGAATAGATTCAGGAGTCTCACCAATATCCGTCAGAGTGATGCCTTTTCCCGATAATTCTTTATACCAGGATCCTTTCTCTACAGGCATAACATTTTCGCAGATAATGTTTTGGTCCAAAACCTCAAAATTGCATTTAAAATTTTCTTTCAAATCGCTTAATCTTATCTTGTAGTAGTTATGATTATATTCCTTTGTTATGACTCCGCCAAAAAGGGAATGTGCGATTTTTTCTTCTCGAAGAGGTAAATACTTCATTTCTTCGGCTAAATGTTTTAAAATATACGATCTCTGTGAACCTGAGTCTAAAATCAGTCGAACAACTTTCTTTTTGTTATCTGAAGTGATTTTTGCTTTGAGTGTCTGAAGAAAGACCTTGGGATTTCTACTGACATTGGACATATTTACTTCATTTACTCTACTGACATTAGCCATATTTACTTCATTTCCAGACGATTTTTCTTCCCCTTTCCTTTCATTTAATTTGTTTTTATCGAGCATTTGACACATCACAGATGCATGTTTTTTATCACAAAAGAAACACTTCAGAATAGCTTTACATTGTTTCGTTGTGTGGCCTGACGCCAAACATAAAAAACAACACCTTTTGTCTTTCAATATATTCTGCTTCTCACTAAAACTCATCTTCCATGCTGAGAAACATTCTGAACTCAGATGTCTTCCGTTACAAAAAACGCAATTTTTCCTTAAGTCTTGCTTTAAAGAAGTTGTTAATAGAGTAGCAGCAGTTGGTAAATGTTTAGAAACATCGGTGTAACCTTTCCTTTTTCTAAAGTTTCTATCATCATCTTTTTTCGCGAAGCCAAAACCTGCTACTGCCAAATTTATTCTTTCATCGCCTTCAACTTCACTTTTGATAAAATTCATTAAATTATCTAGGCGTTCTTTCGGATCGGAAATAGCAGAAGACGTATAGGTTCTGTTCCACGCTTTTAAAAATTCCGCAGTAAAACAAGATTCTACCATTGGATATAATAATGAGGCGCATTTATCTGTTGTGACTCCTAATGTCTCAAGAGCTCTTAAATACGATTCAAGTTTATCATACAAGGATGTAAGAGAAAACTTTTCTTTTGACTGTACTGATATTATTAATTTCAATAATTCTCTAACATATACTTCAACTAAAAGATCTTCCCGACCAAAACGAGCCTGAAGACTCTCTATAGCTTTGGCATAGTTAGCGCCAGTTGGCGGAAAACTATCTACAACTTCTCTCGCTCTAGATCCAGCTACTGTTGCTTGAATCAAATACTGGAATTTATTTTCGGGTACAATATTCTCATCCGTATGAATCTGTTCAAATTGACTCCAGAATGTTAGCCACTCTTTTAAATCTCCATCAAATTGACGAAATTCTAACCTAGGTAACGTAAATTTTCGTTTGGAATCATTAGTTTCATTAACAGTTGAAATGTACTCACCTTGAATTTGACCTTGTGACTGGATTTTTGCTAATTCCAATTGATGGTCTAATTCCAATTTTTTCAACTGTATTTCTTGATCCAACTTCTCTTTCTCCTTCTCCTTTTCTAATTGTAGCTTCTTTTCAATCTCTAACTTCTTCTCAGCATCTTTTTCTTTTCGTTCAGAAATGGCTGTTGATAAAATTTCTTGTACAAAATCAGGATCCTGTTTATATTCCTTACTATTCAAAATTATTTCTTTTATGGTTCCAATCGTATAATCTTGCGGAATTGTTTCACCAAGTTCTTCTACTACAAACTTTAAATCGACTTTTTTAAAACTTCTTACGGCTTGAAGCATCTTGCTTCAATAAATCTAATCCTGTCGCGGACACGCCAAAATGTTAGTTAGAGCGTTCAAAAAGATGTTATTTTAACACCTCAGCTTTCAAAAGACAATGCGGACGCCAATTAATAACTTAAAGCATACAGAAAGAAGTCAATTAACCTCTTAAGCTTTCAAAATACTCATAATTTATTCAGCAGTAGAAATTTCTACCTTATTCCATGAAAAATATTTAAAACAGTAGTAAACAATTTCTAATTCACGTTACATATTACAAAAATTGCATCACGAGAAAAAAAGATGAGAGGATAAAAAAAAAGGAAATAAATAAAACATAGACAATAGGTTTAACAATCTGATCCACTGACATTTCCTGGGGCTGTGTATTAATAATCTTTAATATGTGTTGAATAATTATATATTTTAAACAAAAATGTTGAGGGGGGGGGGAGGCGATGCACTGCCTTTTTCAACACATGCCCTTCAATTAGTATGATTTTATATTTTTGGTACTTCTCCATTATCCCGTCAACCACTTTCAATTAAAAACAAAAAATCATAAAACAATGGGATTTAATGCCAAACATGCATGATCGTAAATGTTGCATTCACTAGATGTCAAATTTGTTACACATGTTTGTTAAGTCATAAAGTGATTTTTAATTTGACTTTTACTTGTATTTTTACTGATGTTTCACTAATTTAGTAGCTCTTTTGTTAATTAAAATAACAATTGCATCATTAAACGATGACGTCATGATATTAAAAGAGAAAAGCATTAAAAAAATGTTGTGAATCATAGTTATGTATAATAGACAAGTTTCAACTGACATCGCACACATTTATCTACTAGCCGAAAGCGATAATTAAGAAAATCTAATTAAGAACTGTGGTATTTAACCCTAAAAATACAGAAGCTTGATGTCATGTTTCATTTTAAATGCAATACTAACACTTGATGTACATATTTCATTTTTATATCGATAATTTGACTATTTTAAGAATATCAGATATATATATATAAAATATTGGATACATATTGAAATATCTGTTTTTTTAAAATATGATAACTACAAACCCTGTACAGAATAATGTAAAATAAAACTAATATTACCCAAACATACCAAAAATTAATATTTCATCAAAAGAATACATTTAGCATATGAATAGAAATGCCATACATTTGGATTTTAAATATTAAACTTTACTTTTTCCTTTCAACTTTTGACCATAAGTGCCTATTTCCAAAAAGAAGAAAAAGAGAAAAAAATCAAATATTTGCATTCTAAATTATTTCGATTCTTATACTTCAGAAATATCTGAAACTGCTAATATTTTATTACTGATCACTCATAACAGGATGATAACAGGCGCATCAAAATTGAAATTAATATATCTTCAAAGGTCTTCTATTTGAGACTGAAATCTGGTCAATGAAACACCTACTTTTACTCATAAGCAAAGTAAAAATGATTCATTACATTGGACTGTCTGGTTTCAGGTAGCAGGACAAATCAAATTTGCCAGTCCACTCTTGAATCAGGGATTGGCTGAAAAGCATTCGAAGAGTGCTCAATATTTAAACTAGATTTTGCCTGTGAATGAATCGATTGCAGCACACTAAAATTAAATCACAACATTTGCTTTAAATCTGATCCTGTTGAATCATGTTCAGTAGATTGATTCAACTATTGGTTATCTGCGGTAAATACATTGATATACAAAGGGCATTCCATAAAGACGGAGAGTTTTTTTTACATAGTGGCAACACCACGAAATTAAAAAATAAAACTAGGCAATTTTTTTTTTCAAACTGTTAACTGTATGTTTATAAATATTCTAAACAAAGCAGACAATTTTATTATCTTAGTTTGGTGCTTGTTTAAAGAACTGTTTTTATTTTCCGCACAGAAATGGAAGGTGAGTGATTCAGAGTTAAAAAAAAAAAATGCATTGTGTCATAAAGTTTTACTATCAATTGGGCAAAACAGCTCCAGAAACAGTTAAGTTAATGAAAGAAGTTTACAAAGACAAATGTTTTGGTGAGTCTACAATTTTTAGATGACATGGTGATTTTTAAAAAAGACGTTTGTCTGCAGAACTGGCTCCTAAGCCTGGCCGACCAGAAAGTGTTGTGAATGATCGAAATGTTAACACTGTGTGGCAATATTGCAAGAAAATCAGCGAATGACATTTGAGGAGATAGCGACATCAACTAACATTTCAAAAACGTCGATATTTGGCATTCTACACAACAATTTACAGCTTCGCCATGTTTGTTTCAGATGGGTCCCTCATCATTTTACTAAAGAACAAATGAAAACAAGAATTCATTAGTGTTGTGAGTGGAAACAGATGCTTTAAAATCATCCAGAATCAGGGTCGTACTGGCATGACAAAAAGGGCGGTGGCAACTTGGATAAAAAGGGCGCCAAATTCTAATCAAAAGGGCGCCAACTACTATTTAAAAGTATCTAAAACAAATATTTTGAAAAGTTAACATACGTAACAACTACAGGATTATTTTATATATTTTGAATGAGGCATAATAATAAAGGATTTAATGAAGGAAAATGATTCTAATAAGAAATTATTCAATTTTCCAGGCAACATTCGAAAAATTTAATTTTTTTTTTGAAAATTTTAAGTAAATTTTAAAATGTATCTTCTCCTACAATTTTGAACATTTTCAGCTAATTTTTTAAAAAGTATTCGTAGAAGTGTGCTCTACAATTTTAAGTATCGGATTTTTCCTAAGTTAATTAGTTTGGGTGAAAAAAAATTAAATGTGCTAGTACCTGTAAAATTACAGTGAAAAACTGAATTTATTTTACATTTTTATGTGTTAAAAAAAAAAAAAAAAAAAAAAAAAAAAATTACTTTCTTGTAAATCCGATACTTAGTTTTATCAAATGAGGTTGCCATGAGGTTGGTTAATTGTGTTCAAGACGACCAATTATCAACACGGGGGATATAGGCCCTAAAGGGGGAGGTGCCCTCCATGGGGGTGCTTTCTAAGGAAATCTAACCGGTATACGTGCCTTAAGGTGCTCAGAATCCTTCATTATTTTTCCCAGTTATCCTTTATTGTAAAATTTACCTTACTTAGTCAGAGCATTTTCGCGATTCAATTACAGAAAATTTTCTGTTGTGAAAAACCGGGGATAAAAGATTAAAAATTAAGGAAAATGCTCTCGTCGCGAAGGGGTTAAAAGGTTGACCGAAAAATGTTGCACCGACGAGTGCCAGAAACCACTTCCAAAGTGTGGAGGCAGATACAAGCCGAAAGCGGCTTTTTTTAGCCCGTCTTTCGAAACATGCATCGGCTGAACCGTTCAAGATACAGAAAACGGAAAACACCATATCCCATCCACGTTCTTTACGCTTTCTAACTTATCAATCTGTTTCGAAAAATACGAAAATTAACCCCCCTCTTTCAAGTGTTGAATACACCAGAACATTGTTTTCAATCTAGGAATTTTGTTTTTATAATAGAACTAGAATTCTTCAAAAAATAACAAAAACGACAATAGGTTCAGAAATTTGTTGAAAATGTGAGGTATAAAGACAGTAGGAACAAAACAAACTTCTTAAGAAATTTTAGGTCTCTAGAGCTCATTCTTAATGAAGAACTGGGTTTATCTCTAATCTTGATTTAAGTTTTTATTGGTGAAATTAGTAGCTAACATCGAAATCTAACCCCGCCTGTAGGCCGAGTCGGCAGGGATTTTTTTTTCTCGCAACAGTTGCAAAGAGAAAATAAAGAAATACATTAGGCAAATTTTGCAGATTTCGCAAAAATTCAAACTAATATACATTCTTGTGAAAGAGATACAATAAAAAAAATAATAATAATATGTAGTCTTATACCTTATATTGTTTTCCACGGACAAGTCACAGTTCTTGGTATGCAAAATGCGACATCAGCATATCTGAGCTGTGGTGATGATATTTTATTTATTAAAAAAAAAAAAAAAATTTGAAGTATAAGCTTATTATAAGAAAAAATGTTTAAGATTGCACTAAAATAAGTAAATAACTCAGGTCACCGGCAAATAATATAAATACTGAGTAGTTCTTTGACACTGGATAGAACGAGACAAACGAAGCAGATTTCACATCAAGAGCACTTTATTTATACCGACTATCGGTTGAAAATTAGAAACACATGCGTTTCCAGTTTCTGTGGGGTGGACAACAGATGGCTGATTTCGGTACTCTCTTTTCCCGGGCATAATGTATTTCGGTTTCCTTTCAAATGAGCAAACTTACATTTACAAAAGCTATTGGGCTACTGGGATTGTTTCTTTTTTTCAAAGATCTTGTTCTTTTGAAATGCAATTCATGTGTATACGCAGGGCAGGGGCAGAAAATCTTTGGAAAAGTAATAATTCTTTAAAAGTATTACTGTGAATGTATTACTTTGAAAAGTATTACTTGAATTGTATTGCATGATAATTTTGTTTGAAAGGTTTTCATTAAATTTCATTACAACTGCTGACTGCTTTAAGTGGCCGAAAATACCAGCTATTTTTTATTGCCCATCCGAAACTTTGTAACAGAACTGTCTTTTATATATTTTTAGGAAAAGCAAAAGATCCTTCAGAAAATGCTGTCAAAGGTGCCGTTTTGAACTTAATTTCCGGACGCGACAGTGCGGGAAGAGGAAAAAAAGCTTCTGTCACAAGACAACAGTCAATTTTAACTCAAGATGTGATTAATTTAAAGAAAATAATCTGTTGTATTACAAATCATTTCAATGATCAAGCCTGCAAGTCTCATTCATTTATGTAGAGTTTGGCCAAATATTCTGTTTCATTTTCATTTTCAGCGCAAAATCTTCATTTCGGCGAAAATACTGCCGAATATTCGGTATTACTATAACTGCCCTCCCTATCCTCTCCCAAACAGCACTACCATCCATAGAGCCGCACATATTATGTATTCACATAAAAGGGGATAAATCTAGAAGGTATTAATGATATTGATTAAATTCGTTATTTTTAAATAAAATTATTTTTGAATCAATTTTTATGTTTATAGCACCTTATATTTAATAAATTTTATTTCAATAAAATTAATTTTAATTAATAATTATGTATTTCCGTTTCTACGCAAAACATTATTCAGATAACATGCATGTTTATGTTAATTACTTTGAATTTATTTTTAAGACAATTTCGTTTTCGTTTTCTGTCGAAACTAGAAAGGTAACCGAAATTCGGTTCCTGTCGAACACTATTCTTATGTTTGTAAATGAGCAGAAATTTTTGCATTACTGAACGTTAAAAAATATTTTTTCGAAAATCGCCTTAAGGATTTGCACGTAATCATAACTTATAAATTTCGGAAAATCGAGTTTTTATTTTAGCGGCTTTATCAACGGAATCAAGACTTCTTTATGTGGCCAGAATCTGGAATAGACGATTCTATATAATATATATATATATATAATATATATATATATAAGCATTCTACAATAATTATAACATAAAATTGAAACTAGTTTTTCTCAAAATTGCATTTTTAAATAGATGACACGACACGATTACTTTAATAATACTGAATTGTTTTACTTCTAATTTTGTCAGCTTTTTTTCTTATATAATTATGCAGAGCATTAAGGATTTTTTTTTTTATCATCAAAAATCCTTATTTTTCTTCGATAAAAGTTGAATAATCTCTTGAAAACAGTCGGCATTTTGAAAAAAAAAAAAAAAAAAAAAAAAGCTTTCCGTAATTTCTACCCTTTGTCTCGCCTAGTCACTAAAATAAATCATATTTAATTTTCAATTGATGTTTATTTTAATTACAGAAGCCAAATTTAATTTTAATAGTCTCCGCAACTCACACACACAGACAAAAAATAAATAAATAAAGCACCAGAAGAGCAGCAATAGCTTCAAATATATTTACATTTTTAAAAAATAATATGTACTATCAAAATTATATTTAAGCATTGTATTACAAAACAAAAAACAAAGTCAAAGAAAATAGAAATAATTGCGAATGGGGTAAAATATAGTAAAGAAGAAGAATAACACGTTTTTTTCTACCGCAATAAGCTTATATATGTTCATTATTTTGCAGCTATTTCTTACTCGATTGCTTGAAAAAAAAGTATCTAAAAAATGATAAGGTTTATTGGCAAAGTTATTTTTCTTTTCACCTTAATGGGAATATCTAAAAATTTAAAGTATGTATCAAATGAAAATTGTTTAATAATATCGTCAAAAAGTTTTGGACAGCTGAAAAGATGTAAAAAAAATAAGAATTCTCGAATGAGGAGGAATTTTGTGTAATACCATACACCACTTATGTTACTACTCAAAACATTATAAAACTCCTATAACAGTTACTTAATTCGATATTTTATTTTTTCGTTATTAACGTTTCTTTCTTTGCTGATGTCTGTACGCCGAGCGTGTGTTAATTAGTATTTCATGGAAAAATACCTCCACATCCGATTTCTATTTTCGTCAGAAAGTTACAGAGATCCCAAAATCCCACAATATGGTATAATCAATCAAAAGTGTCACATCTGGTATTACTACAGGTACCACTGGGTATCTAAGGTGAAACTCCACCGAAATGTCTTCTTAGGGCATTTGTCTTTTTAGGAACTCCCACGTTATTGACTATAAACAGCACTGAAAACTAAACAAAGACACATCTGCGCGCATCTGCGCTTATCTTTCATCCATTCTTTTGTGAAACGAAACGACTTTTACAAATTTCAGTGGTTTATATATTTATTTCGATTACATGTCATGTGTATTTTTCAATTTGTAAATCGGGGTGGTGTTTGAAGTTTAGAGTGGTTAAGCAGATACAGTTTTTAAAAAAAAGGGTTTTAGATACTATTGGCATTTTCAAATGCTAAAAAATTGTAAAAATTTTTCAAATAGATATGAAAAATTAACCTTTTATTCTTTGAAAAGCAAAATTTACATAAGTTTCCATTGCCCAAAAACTTGTGAAAAATTAGTCTTGGCGGTCTAACCTATATTATCATTAAGAAAATATGGAATGTTCCAGTTTGTTAGAACTAAGAGCATCGATTGAGTCAAGGCGCACATTGAGACGCAGCCAACACGCGCGGGGCAGGTTCTCACGTCACGCGATTTTGTAAAGCATTGAAATGAACGGGAGAGCGCATATTGACTCACGCGCAGTTTTTCGGACGCAGGTCCTGCCCGCCACTTGTGTTTCGAACACAGTTTCAAGTGCGAGTGTGTCACGTTTTTCAGCGAAAATGAAGGAAAAACTGATCGAAGCTGTTCGCGCCTATCCTGTTTTGTAAACATTTCAGTAAATAATGGACGTTGGTCCTAAAACTTTAAAAATAAATGTAATTTTGTAAATGGTTATTATTATATAAAATTAAAAGTTTTCTATTCTATTTTTCAGAGTAATAATGATAAAAAAATCTTGTTTAATATAAAAAGTTTTATTAATCACATGAAATTTATTAAAACTAGCTATTTTTTTAAAGATACTTTTCTGTTATCTGGGTGCCAGTGATATGTATATTTATGTTTATATATATCACTGGCGTCCAGCTAACAGAAAAGTACCTAAAAAAAATTGTTCTTAATACGTTATGGTAAGTGGAATTCAAAAATTAAATTTTATTACTTCCATTTCAATTACATCAATTTTAAGTGCTATGAACATTAAACTGAAATTGTCTTTTAATTATAATTTCAATTACATCAATTTTAAATGCTATGAACATTAAACTGAAATTGTCTTTTAATTATAATATCCATTACTGAAAATTGCCTAATTAAACATTTCAGCAATGGACATTGGTCCTAAAACTTTAGAAAAAAAAAAATGTAAATGGTTTTTATCATATAAAATTAAAAATTTTTTATTCTATTTTTCAGAGTAATAATGATAAAAAAAAAATTGGTTTAATATTAAATATTTTATTACTCGCTTAAAATTGATTATAACTAGCTATTTTTTTTTATGTTCTTATTAATACATTATGGTAAACAATTGCATGTTTTGATTTTAATCTGCTGCTAAATAATAAAATTTATTTTTTTAATTGTTTACCATAATGTATTAATAAGAACATTGAAAAAAAATAGCTAGTTATAATCAATTTTAAGCGAGTAATAAAATATTTAATATTAAATCAATTTTTTTTTTTATCATTATTACTCTGAAAAATAGAATAAAATTTTTTTTTAATTTTATATAATAAAAACCATTTACATTTTCCTTTTCTTTTCTTTTCTTTTTTTTTTTTTTAAGTTTTAGGACCAATGTCCATTGCTGAAATGTTTAATTAAATTTTATTATTTAGCAGCAAATTAAAATCAAAACATGCAATATTTTCAAGAAAATCAAAAAGATATAAATTAAGTAAAACCAGCTCTTAGCTTGTTTAAAAATTTTCAATGCAAACAGAATACTGTGAAACATTTTCTGTATGAAACTTGCAAAAGAGAGTTATAAGAAAAAATTAAAACTGTATTTTTATTGGTTATTTTTTTATAAACAAAAAACTTTAGAGGGGGTGTGGGGTCCATTACTAGCACATTTACTGTATCATGAGCAGTACAAATGTTTTAGTCTAAAAATAAAAAATCCCTGACGGCTCGGCCTACAGGCACAGGTAGATTTCGAAGACGCAGACCGTGGGGCGCCTGTTTGTTGGGAAATGAAGAAAAAATGACCTTTTTACCATGATGCGACAGTTGGAACCACCCACTTCGAAACCTAACTTGTTTGCAGGCGGAACCGGCAAGATTTTTTTTTTTTTTATAAGGGTTGGTTTTATAAAAAGCTTCTCAATATAAAATTTTTAAATAATATTACGAGGACTTATAATAAATTTAAGCGGATATGATATCTCGTGAATTGACGAAGTTGTGAATTTTTTTCTTCTTAACCCCCCCCCCTCCTCCTCCCCCCTCCTTGGGGCCATTTTTAATGATATCAAAAATCTGATAAATTTTCGGCCGTTTTCCTAGAAGTAATAATAACTTTAAACAGATTCGATACGTATCATAATTAAGAAGTTATGGGTTTTTTTTTCTGTTTTCACAAAAAGCCGTACTAATACTAATAAGCACGCATCCATTTCAAAATCCGAGAATCGGATTCTGAATTTAAATCTATGTACTGAGCCATGGCAAAAAATATCTGAAAATCCCCAAAAAGGAACTAATTGTTTCTTATTCTACGAAAAACGAGCCGTTTTACACGCGTGGCATACGTCAGCAATGTAAACAAACGTGACGGTTGACGGAAAACTGAGTCGCAATATGCGCACACCCTGCCGCGCGCAGTTTTTTTCCGAGCAGCGTCGCTTCACCTGCGCGTGGCAGCTGCGTCTCAATGTGCGCCGCGCCTTATGTGTGTGCAGTGTTGAATTCAGACGGCGGTGACCTCCCCCCCCCCTCCCCACCCCAAGCAATAAAATGTGCCCTGCGGAAAATGTGAGATTTTGTGTTTTGAATGGTCAAAAAGTACAATATCCACCCCTGAACTCTACAATGCCCCCGCCCTCCCCGGAGCCACAGAAGTCCCTCCCGGAGAAAAGTGTCTGAATCCAACACTGTGTGTGTGCTTGTGGGGAGTTTACGTGTGTGTAAGTGAGTAGGTAGGTGAGGGAAGAGCTATTACAAAAACACGATAATAGTTTTTTACAGTTATTTTTATACAGGAGCTGGAAAAATCTGACCAAGGGTGCCGTAATTACAAAAACACGATATTAGTTTTTTTAAAGTTATTTTTACAGAGGCGCTGAAAAAAATCTGACCAAGGACGCCATAATTACGAAAACACGAACACGATATTAGTTTTTTGAAAGTTAGTTTTACAGAGACGCCGAAAAAATATGACAGAAACGCAATATTAATTTTTAAATAGATATTTTTAGAGAGGCGCTGAAAAATTCTGACTAAGGGCGCTAGGATTACAAAAACACGATATTAGTTTTTTTTTTTAAGTTATTTTTACAGAGGCGCTGAAAAAATCAGGCTAAGGGCAACATGATTACTAAAGCCGCCTCTGAAAATGGGACCAATTAACCTTCCTACCCTGTTAAAATTTTACTCAAACTTGATAAAAACATTTCACACCAGAATTCTTATTTAAAAATATTAACATACTTATTTTACTTAGTTATGTCGATCTTTTATTTAACTTACTTTATGAAATTTTTTCTGGTTCGAATCGAATGAAATCAATTATTCAAACGGGTCGATTAGACCCATTCAGGGTAGGAAGGTTAAAATGAAAATCTCTTCTCTTAAATTGCATTCCATTTTTTTTTTCGTCGTTTGTACTTTCACAAAAAGCAGAAATATTTAATCACCCAGGGCACTAAATATTTGACAGAAAAGTTAATTTTTTTAAAGTTACTTTTAGAAAGACGTCGAAAAGCCTGACTAAGAGCGCCATAATAACAAAAACATAAATAAGATATTAGTTTTTTTAAAGTTTTTTTTTTACAGAGGCGCTGGAAAAAATCTGACCATGGGCGCCATAATAACAAATACACGAACACGATATTAGTTTTTTGAAAGCTGCTTTTGCAGAGGCGTTGAAAAAAATCTGACCAAGCGCTCCAGGATTACAAAAACACGATGTTAGTTTTTTTTTAAATTATTTTTACAAAGGCACTGAAAAAGTCTGACCAAGGACGCCATAATAACA